>CM053770.1:668754274-668886776 GCA_028658325.1 Potorous gilbertii
GGGAGGGGAGCGCTCGGCAGGACAGGACTCCGCTCCCGTGGCCGGGTTACCTTTGTGGTCAGTTCTTCAGGGCTCTCTGCAACGCAAATCTCCTTCACTGTGTTGCTGCGCGGCCTCCACTGCTCCAGAATTTGTCAGGAGTTCTTTTTACAGGAAATCTATGGGCTGTGGGTTCGGACCTAGCATAGGTGAGTCTTTCTACTCCGCCATCTTGGCTCCACCCCCTGGGACATGGATTTTCTTCAAGTCATTAGGAGTTCCCTGTATCTCATCAGTTCCCTTCTTCCTGTGGTCCACCCCCTATAATGTTCTCAGGTGATTTAGGAAACTCTAATTCAATTAAAGTATTACTTATCCACATCCACAAGTTCTTTAGGAAAACATCCCAACTTATTGGCTCTGGGATTCCCTAATTCAAAACCTTTACATGTATCCATTCTATGCTCTAAGACCATTCTTAGCTTTGGCTTTTTATGTTCTATTAAAGATCCTTCTATCTTTTGTTCAACAGGGATGGTCTCTCCCCTCCTCTCTAAATCCTACCCAGTTCAAACTCCACCACATCTAGGAAGTCCTGGATGACCACTTCAGCCCTCACTGATTTCTCCCTTTCATAAACTGAATCAATGAGTCAATATACTTACAAATTAATTATGTTCTAATTGTGGCACATGTGTGCTCCACAATTTTTTTGTTTGCTCCACAATTAACATTTGAGGGGGAGAGAGACAGAGAGAGAGCAACAGAGATGGAAGGAGTGATAGAGAGAAAGACACACATACACACACACACATACACACACACAGAGAGAGAGAGAGAGAGAGAGAGAGAGAGAGAGAGAGAGAGAGAGAGAGAGAAAGAGAATATGCAGAGGCAGTGTCTTCATCTTCACCCTGCCCTGTTGTACATGAAGGAGACTCTTAATAAAACTTGGCAATTGATGGATTGACAGGAAGCCAAACAGCTGGGTGAAAAGTGACATAGCAAGGCTGTCATCTGGATGTTGTGCCTACTTGACACCAACCAGCTGGAGTTTTAGAAACATCTGGACAATGGGATGAATTTTTTCCTCTTCTTCACTTTCCCACAGATGTTTTGGCCTCTTGAGTCTGGTGTCTGGTGTAAGAGGAAATGTTATCTGACCCTCAGTCACCAAGAAGTCAATGTCCAAGTAACAATAGCAAAAGCTCAAAGCCAGCATGAATAGACATTGACAGCCTCTGTTCTCCAACTAGCCAACAGCAATAGAAAAGCCTCTACCTAATAGGTGGGAAGCTTGACTTCTGCTGTTGGTTCTTCTTGTGCAACTTTGGAAAGTCTGATTTCCTCTTGGAGCCTCAATTTCCTCATTTTTAAAATTAGAGAAATGACCAAGAAGAATTCAAAGATCTCTCCCAGCTTTGCCATTTAATGTTTTACTACTTCTGACATTGCATATTCTAAAGGTTGTCCCAGCTCAAATATTCCATGTCCAGTGTTCCAAGATGTTTTTTTATACCTTGGATATTTGCATGGTAACTGGGTATGCTCTTACTCAAATCAGTGGAGACCTAGACACAAGTTATATTTTGAGATTTCTGGGAAAAAACCAAATCTCTTCGTTGTTGTTCAGTTGTGTCTGACTCTATGTGACTCCATTTGGAGTTTTCTTGGCAGAGACTCTGGAGTGGTTTGTCATTTCCTTCCCCAGCTCATTTCTATAGATGAGAAAACAATGCAACCAGGGTTAAGTGACTTGCTCAGGGTCACACATCTAGTAGGTGTCTGAGGCCAGCTTTGAACTCAGGAAGATGAGTCTTCCTGCCTCCAAGTCCAGGCCCTCTATGCACTTTGCCACCTACCGGCCCCTGACAAAAACTCTGGATTTGTGCAAAGTGACCCACAGAGACATGATTTGGGGGAATTAGCTCTCTAAGATTAAGCCCTGTCCATATAAACCCACACCTTGGGGGTATTGGGCTATATGTTGAAGTAATATTATACATGAAACATTTATCCTGACATTCACCAACCATCATTCAATATCCAACCTTTCATCATCAACCCATCCATTTATATATCTATTTATCCTTCCATCCATCACTCTTCCACCTAGTACCTATTCATTCACCATCCATCATCCGTCTATTATAACACCTGATGTTTGTGTAATACTTTGTAGTTTTCAAAGAATGTTACACAATTGCTTGATATGAACTTCACAGCAAACTTGTTTAGCATTATTGTGCCAACTTTATGGATGAGGAAACTGAAACTCAGAGAGATTAAATGGCTTGTACAGAATCACATGGCTAAAGTTGGAGGTAAGATTCAAACCCAAATATCTCCTGATTCCAAGTCCAATGCCATTCTCTCTTCTTCATTGTCCTTCCACTTATTCAGTACTCATTCATCCATCATCTATCCATTGTTTTTCCTTCCTTCCTTCCTTCCTCTCTCTCTTCCTTTCTTGTTTGAGGCAGTTAGGGTTAAGTGATTTGCCCATGTTAACACAGCCAGGAAATGTCTGAAGTGAATTTGAACTCATGTCCTTCTGACTTCAAGGTTGGCACTCTCTCCATTGTACCCCCTAGCTGTCCCCAACGTCTATACATTATCCATCTATATATCCACTTTTTCAGCTGTCTACCCATGCTTCCATTCATTATTCTTCCATTACCAGCATGCCTGGAACATAGTAAGTGTCTAATAAATGTTTTATCATCATTGTTGCTGCCCAGAAAAACCTTTAAATTCAATTAATATTAAATTCAATTCAATAAACACAAACATGGGTAAGCCATTGTGCTAGATGGTTTAGTGAGTCAATGACTGGACCTGGAATCACAAGACCTGAATTCAAATAAGTTCTCAGACAATAGTTCTATCAACTTGAACAAGTCATTTAACCTCTGTTTGCCTCAGTTTCCTCACCTGTATAATGGGAATGATAATAGAATCTACCTCCAAGGGTTGTTGTGAGGATCAGATGAAATATTTGTAAAGTGATTAGCCCAGTACCTGGCACGTAACCACTGTTATCTATCTATCTATCTATCTATCTATTTAATAGCTAGCTATTATTCCTAGGGAGGAATGCCAAGGTAAGGATGAAAAAACAAATCTTTTCTTCAAAGACCTTATGTTGTATGGAATGATTAAAAATAGGAAAGAAATATGGGATATTTTGAAGATGGAGAGGGCACAACAACCAACAAGGGGGTGACTGGGATGTGGTCTAGGAGTGAAATCTTGAGAGAAGCTAAGGACAGCTAGGTGGCATCATAGTGAGTCTTTGGGGAAGGGCATGGGAGTTGTTTTTAAGTATCTGAAGGATTGTCACCTGAAAGAAGGATTAGATTTGTTGTACTTGACCTTACTGACCAGCCCAGGAGCAATGCAAGGATGGAAGTGGGAGATTTCAGGTTATCAGAGTGCCCAGGCCTGAAGTCAGGAAGGCTCATTTTCTGAGTTCAAATCTGGCCTAAGACACTTACTAGCTGTGTGACTCTGGACAAGTCACTTAACCCCATTTACCTCAGTTTCCTCACCTGTAAAATGAGTTAGAGAAGGAAATGGGAAACCACTTCAGTATCTTTGCTCTAAAAAGCCCTAAATGGCTCATGAAGTATTGGACATAACTGAAAAATGATTCACCAGCAAAACTCCTTGGAACACAGTTCACACATGGAACAGCAGAAGCTGAAGATTAGATTAAATATTGATTGGGAAAGAGCAAATGGATTGACTTAAATGGAAATAAAAGTGTATGAGGGGAATCATGTGAAATGAGGTGGGAATGATGGAGGCAGGAGCCAGAGTAGTGTGGATTTTTTTTTAAAGCAACCAAGGTCACACAACTAGTAAGTGCCTGAGGTCAGATTTGAACTCAAGTTCTCCTGACTGTAGAGTCAGGGAGCTTTCTGTTATGCCACCTGACTGCCCCTAGAGTGAATTTTCTATGTCAAACTGAGGAGTTTGTATTTTAGGTTCACTCGTGTATGCCCCCTTCTTTCCTCTGACACTATCACAGCTCTAGGGCAGGCCATCATTACCTCATGCCTGGGCTACTGGGTGTGTGTGTGTGTGTGTGTGTGTGTCTGCTTCAAGTCCCTTCCCACTCCAATCCAGCCTCCCTCAGATGTCACAGTGATTTTCCTAAAGCCCAGGCTTGGTCATGTACCTCCAGCCCTCCCTATCCCAGTTCAGTAATCTCCAATGACTCCCTATGCCCTCAAGGACCAAATATAAATCCTTGTTTGGCTCTCAAAGCTCTTCACGACCTGGCTCCTCCTCCCTTTCCAGTCTTTTTATACTTTATTCCACCTCCAACCCCATTCAGTCTGCAACCCTGTGATACTGGCCTCCTGGCTGTCCCTTGAGCACGATACTGGGCTTTTTGACTTTGGACATTTTGGCTAGAATTCTCTTTCCTCATCTCTGATTCTGGCTTTCTTCAAGTCCCGCTAAAATTCCTCTTTTATAAGGAAGTCTTTCCTAACCCCCCTTAATGCCAGTGCCTCCCCTACGTCATCTCAATTTTTTCTTGAATATATCTCATTTGTTTATAGTTGTTTGCATGTTATCTCTCCCACTAGAGCTGCCAGAGAGCAGGGACTGTTTTTATTTTGTTTTGTTTTGTTCCCATCCCCCTTTTTTGTATCGACAGAGTTTAGTGCTATATCTGGAATGTAATGTGCATTTAATAAATACTTGTTGACTGACTGAGGTAACAGGTTGCCCCTGAACCTCCTTGAGCAGGGGAGTACCTGATCAGACTTGTTCTTTGGAAGGATCACTTTAGCACCTGTGTGGAAGATAGGTTGTAGTGGGGAGAGGCTAGAAGCAAAGACATCAATTAGACGGTGACTGCAACAATGCAAGGGGCTGATACCATTTGGAACCAGACTGAGTATGGAGTGTCGCATAAAAAAGAAAAAATCCCTGCCTACAAGGAGTTTCCATTCTAACTGGGTATCTCTACATACATGAGAAAACATGAATGTGTAAATGTATCTAATTAGAGTTACATAAGATGCATCCTAATTGGATACAAGGTAGCCTTAGAGGGGGAGCCCTGAGAAGCACCTGGCACAGGCTACATAACATACACTTTAAAAATATTTGTGGAATTGAGTTGAGTTTGACCTACATACACAATCAACTTGGGTTTTTCTGGGTGGTTTTTGTGGGGGGAGGGGACTGATAGGAGTGTGTGTCCACTTGAGTCTCCAGTTTGACAGGTATTTCTTCAGTTATGCCTTGCCTTAGGTCACAGAATCCTCCAGTGTCAGAACTGAAAGGGATCTTAAATGACAATTAGTCCAATTGCCTCATTTTACCCAGGAGGATGCTGGGGAACATAGAGGGGAACATAGGTGCTAAGGACATGATGCTGAGAGCAGAGAGAGCTGAGACTAGAAGGCTGCCTCCCTCCTTCCATCCTCTCCTCCTGTCACGTGCCTTGTGGTAACTTAGCCCATCCCCATCTTAGCTTCTTCTATCTTAGGAGGTCAATGTCCTCCAGGGGTCAGTGTTCTCTAGTAATAAAGAGATTCATCAAAGGCAGGCAGGAGCCCTGGATCCTCCAGTCCCTCCCTCCATCAAAGGCCCTAGAGTGGGAAACAGGCCTAGGAAAGTCTGTCCCTAACATGGCTCCTTCCCCAAAGCCAAAAGGCCGGGCAAAGTAGCAGGTAGCCAGATTCTGTACAGAGGCTAAGGTAGGGCAGGGCTGCGTAGGGCCTAGGTCTCCCTTTGCCCATTGCCCTCTAGTCACTGCTACCCTCCTGGGAAGGGGCACTGAGGGACAGATAGTGGTCACCATCTTGGGGGTGGTGGAAGAATCCCCCCACACCTTTCAAGTTGCCTGCTATCCTCCCAGTATACATACAAATATGTACGCAAGAATACAGAGGCACCTATATATGTATATGCATACACTCTTTTATTGTTTGGTCATGTCTGACTCATGGCACCCCATCTGGGGTTTTCTTGTCAAAAATACTGGAATGATTCTATTCAACATGACTATGGGGAAATGTATTTTATAGGAATGTATGTATAGAACCTATATAAGATTGCATGTTGTCTCGGGGAGGGAGGGGGGAAGGAGATGGAGGGAGGGGGATAAATCTAAGATATGTGGAAGTGATCGTAGAACACTGAAAACAAAATAATTTAAAAAATACTGAACTGGATGGCCATTTCCTTCTCCAACTCATTTTACAGGTGAGGAAACTGAGGCAAACAGGATCTTTCTCATGGTCACATCTGAGGCTAGATTTGAATTCAAGAAGATGTCTTCCTGATTTCAGACTTGACACTTTTGCCCCCTTGTTGCCCCTTATACACTACATATCATATCCACACATTATATACAGAATACATGTATATATAATAAATACATTTTAGGGCCTTCTGTGTCTATTCATATATATGTATATATAATATGCACACACTCAGAGACACATGCAAACACATCTAGACATAAATTAATACACACAGAAATGCATACACAAATAATATACCCAGAGATTAACACAGAAGTGCAGATGCAGTTATGATGAGTATTTTCTCTCCCTCCCTCTCTCTCTCTCTCATTTCCCCTTAGCCCGAGGCCTTGTAGCTTTTGGCAGGGGCTCCACCCACATGTTCAATGTTACATATTACATATGAAGAATTTACAGAATTGTGTTTGGTATTTGGACTC
This sequence comes from Potorous gilbertii, assembly GCA_028658325.1. Taxonomy (NCBI): domain Eukaryota; kingdom Metazoa; phylum Chordata; class Mammalia; order Diprotodontia; family Potoroidae; genus Potorous; species Potorous gilbertii. Next base: position 668,760,963 of record CM053770.1, read on the forward strand.
CAAGGAAGGCCGAGGAGGAAGAGGGGGAGGGGTCAGAGAAGGGGTTAATTTGGAGGATCTGAGACAATGCTAAGGAAGCAAAGGACTTCTCAGAGTTTGCCCTCCCTCTGAGCCTTTACCTCATTCATACGAACAGAGGGGTTGTTGAAGTGTGTGTGAGTTCATGCACATACATATGCATTCCTGGACACATGTACTCTCCTCTGACACCCTGGGGGGCATACACACATCCCTTGGATCTGGATGCACACAAATACTAGGATTTATAAAGCACCCACTGTGTGTGCTGAGACTGAGTCGGGATTCGGAGAAAGAGGTAGAGCTCCTTGCCTCTCTTTGTCCTGACCACACACACTTTACAGTGGCACTCAAAATAGTTCCTTCAACAAGCCTATATGAAAGTCCTGCTGGCTCTTTTTGCGGAGGCTAAGAATCGGAAATCAAAGGGATGCCCATCAATTGGGGAATGGCTAAACAACCTGGGGTGTATGGTTGTAATGGAATAATATTGTGCTCTAAGAAATGACAAGCAGGATGATTTCAGAAAAAGCCTGGAAAGACTTATATGAAATGATGCTTAGTGAAGTGAACAGAACCAGGAGAAACGGTTGTACACTGTACCAGTAATAGGACCTTGAATGACTTAGCTATTCTCAGCAATACAATGATCCCAAGACAATTCCAAAGCACTCATGATGAAGCCGACTATCCGCCTCCAGAGAAAGTACTGATATTGACTAAATACGGAGTGAAGCATGCTAAATTTTACTATTTCATCTATTCTTTTATTCGAGTCTTCTTGTCCAAAATGACTAATATGAAATTATTTTTTACATAATTGCACATGTATAACCCATATCCGATTGCAGGACGGGGTTGGGGGAGGAGAGGGAGGGAGGGATAGAATTGGGAACTCAAAACAAAATAAAAATGTTAAAAAAAAAAATAAAGCCCTGCTGGGATCCAGAAAGATAAAAGCAGAACTGGCCCTGCCCTCTAGGGCTTCCATTTCTCTTCTCACTCTCAGGTCTCCACGGACGCTCAGGCATGCACGCTTCTGTACCTGGGCATACCCAGCAAACCGCAGCCAAGTGCAGGCATGCCACTCACCTGGCCGTTTCGGCACAGAGCTTAGGGGAACTGCTTTAAGGCTGGACTCTGCGGTCCTTTTGGAACCCCGCCTGGGTCACGGAGGGGTGGACATTCTGGGACTCAACTGGAACCCTAGCTGAGCACGCTTGTGCTTGGTTTTCAGATTTTTCTTTTGGAATCCCCAGCTACATTTCGGGGGGACCTTTTGCGTTTGGGGGTTTAAATGATCAGGTTTATTTCAGAGTCCCTGCAAGAAATGGGGCGGTAAAAGAGAAAACTCGTTAGGGGCAGGGAAGTGTGTGAAGGGGGAAGGGTCGATGCTCTAGCTGTTGGGGCGGCCTGGGCCTGGGAAGAAAAGGGAAAGGGTGTGCTGGGAACCTTCTCTTCCCTTGCGTCTCCGAGTGCAGTGTATCAATTTTCAGGGAACTGGGCCCCAACTAACCCCAGGTGGTTTTTTTGGGGGGGAGGGGTGAGAACCGAGGGCTCCTAAAATGCTTCCATTTGGGGAGAATGAGAGAAAAAACAGCCTCGTCCCAGGAGACTGTTTTATTATGTGTGTGTGTGGTTGGGTGGAGAAGGAAGTCTTTCTCTCTCCACAGCTCCCCACCCTGCCCTGCCTGCAGGGCGGAGAGCCCGGGTTCCGGACCCAGGACCAACTCTGACCGAGCAGTTCTCAGCGCTCCCACTGGCCTTGACTGGCGAGTCTCTGCTCCCCTAGCTCCACTTCCGATCCCCTGTCCTAGCACACCTTTTCAGATGGCTCTCATCCTTCTTTCAAGGGGACAGTGTGGAGGGGGTTTGCCGATCGGAGCGTATTTGTATGGGGTATGCTTGTATACACGTGCGTATGTGCGCGCGCGCCTATGTCTGAAGGCATGTGTGAATGTTTGGGCAAGTGTGTGTTTGTGTGTGTGTGTGTGTGTGTGTGTGGTCCGCTGGGCGCCCGCAGCTGCTCCGCCCCGGATTCTTTCAGACACTTTCGTTTTATGGGCCGCACGGCTGTTATTTCAGGGAATCAAAGCGGGGGAGGAGGAGGGGACCAGGGAGGGAAAGGGGGGCAGGAGGGAGGGGGGCGCAAGGGAGGGAGAAGGGAGAGGGAGACACCTCCCCTACCTTCTTTCCTTTCCTCCTCTTCTCTCCCCTTTCTCAGTCGGCCCTGGAGCTCCCCAGCTTTCGCTCCCGGAGACCCCCTACTGGCTGACGCCGAGCTGAGACAAAGTGGGAGTGGGGCTCTGGTCCCCCAGTCCCAGCCCAGGAGTCTTTCGACCACCTCAGTGATCGCTGTGGAATCAACTGAAGGGTTAAGAAGACACAAGGTCTTCAACTCTCTCCCAGTCCACTACGAAACCTCCCCATTTCCCAGCTTTGTCTTTTTGCGGACACGGAAAAAGGTCCGAAAACCACTTTCTTTCTGTGTAGACGCAGCAGAGGCCAAGTGGTTCGTTGTTTTCACTGTAGGGGTTGGGAGGCCGCTAAAGAATTATTCGCTATCGGAATGTGTGTGTGTGTGTGTGTGTGTGTGTGTGTGTGTGTGTGTGTGTATGTGTGTGTGTGTGTGTGTGTGTGTGTGTGTGTGTGTGTGTGTGTGTATGTATTTAACACTATGATTTTCCTCTTTGCTCCCTCCAACACTTTGACCTCAATTATCTGGATAGTTTTAGATATATGAGATTTTGGTAAAGGTTGTCACAATTGTCCACTCCCCTTGTGGAGATACCAACCCCGAGAAGGGAGAGAGGCTGCTCCTGAGTAACTGAGAACAGAAGCCAGGAGACAGGACGACTAGCTCGGGAAGAAGGGGGATTTATTGATGTGTGTATGGAGTGACCAAGACAACCCCTGACCATTCGAGTGGGAGTGTCACCAAATTCGTAAGGTTTCTCCTGGTCATTCCTGCTACACACACACACACACACACACACACACACACACACACACACAGTCCAATATAGTACGTTTGAGCAGTGAGGATGGAGAATGGCCCCAATTTGGAGAGAAGGGAAGGGCTAGACAGACTTGGGCATAGATTCCAAGAGAGCAAAAGACTGAGGGAGATGAACCAGCCTGAGAGACAGATGTAGAAACAGAGAGAGCCAGAGCCACACAGATATACACAGAGAAGCAAAGACACTGAACTCGATAGTCCCAAAGGAATCTGAGGTCTGTGCCAAGAGGGAGGGAAAATTGCTTGGGGTGCAGGCCAAGAGTGTGTCGGTGCTAGCTTCTTCCACCATCCCAAGCAGCCCCTTTCCTGACAATCGCAAGCCATTCATCAAAGTAAGCGATTCCATCTTTCCCTGCAGGCATCTGGGCAGAGCTCAGGCCCACTTCCCTGCTAGTACCACTATAGTTATCATCCCCACCTTGCCTGCCTGAGGGCCAGGGGTGTGTGGTGGTTCATGGGCTCGGTGTAAGCTACTCAGGAGGGTTGTGGGCACCCTTCCTGGACCCTCCCATGATGGACCGCCCTCAAGCCCTCAGCTGATGTGCTTGGGGGCCAACATTAGTTCTGGGGCTTTGCACAGCACAAGCAGACACCTGTTCTCCTGCCCATTTTGGCCTACTCTGGGCAGCATCTACAACTCTGTTTCTCACATTGTGAACGTAGGAAGCGGGAGAAAGTGGAATGGGAGACCCAGGCTGAGGGACTTAATTATCTCAAATTGTGCCAGGTAGTTTTGGTATCTTCGAAGGCCACCACGCCTCTCTGCTCACCCGGCCCAGTTGTGAGAAGAACTGAATGTGAATGCAGTGGGGTTGGGCATGTCTGCCAGAGGGTTGAATTGTCTGCTTCCGAGCAGTCGACCCATGGACTCATGAGTGCCCCTGCACCACTGGATGAGTGGTGCTTGTGCAGCATTGCTGTCTATATCGGGGCCTGAGCACAAGTGACTTTGTGAGGGTGTGTATGTATATGCTTGCGAATGAATGATACCATCGATGACTGTGTAAATTATGTGTGTGTATGAGAGAGACAGAGAGACAGAAACAGGTGGGGGAGGGAGTTAGCACCACTAGGGTCTGGGAGTAACTCCAGAGCAGATAAGTAGCAGCTGGATCTTCTGTATGGAGGCATGGAAGGGAAGCATCTCATTTAGTCTCCTTTCCCAGACTAAAGAGAGGAACTGATCCACTGAGGACCCTTGTGCAAGAGCCAGGGGCGAAGTGGGAGCAGTGGGGACAGAGGAACGCAGGAGGGGTGTGGCACAGAAGAGGGAAAGGACTTTTCCCGGCTATTAAGAACAGGTGAGGTCGTGCACCGTCAGGACCAAGGAGCTGACTTTACGTAGGAGTCTACTGACTGGTAAGGGGAAATGGAACCCAGGAGACCTTTAGGGAAGAGAGCACCTTTGCCCACTGCATTTATCACTCCCTCTCCTTCCTCTTCCTTCATCTTCCGTGGTCCATTTGAGAAGTTGATATCTCTACAAATCCCCAGATAATATGGGGTCCGAGGAAAGGGAGCTCGAGGTCCTGACTACTATTTAACCATCTATGGGACCTGGGGCAAATCCCCTCTTCTGCAGGTCTCATTTTTCTTCTCTGTGAGGGTGAGAATGTTGGACCAGATGGCCCCTAAAGTCTCTTCCAGCTCCTAGTAAGGAGCCACAGGGACTCTCAGAAGGCAAGAGTAGCAGAGGGATGGCACCTCTCAGAGGTCAGGGAAAGAGAAAGAGAGAGAGAGAGAGAGAGAGAGAGAGAGAGAGAGAGAGAGAGAGAGAGAGAGAGAGAGAGCGCCTGGATTCGTGCATGGCTGTGCATAACAAGGAGGTGAATCTCTACCTGTTCCCTAGCAAAAAAATACTTCATCTCACCCTCGAAGGATTTTGGATAGGAAGAAGGTCAAGAAATATTGGTACTTCCATAATTGAAAGGCTGGGAGACAGGCTGTAGACACCCTCTCGTTATCCCCAAAAGAATCAGCCCTTTGCCAGAATACAATCTGGAATGGGGGTCGGGGAGGGGGAAAAGAGAGAAAAGGGAAGAGAAAGCACTGTTCCCTCCCCTCAACCCTAGCCTACATCCCATAAATATTCTTGTTAGGTCTAGGAAGGACCTTGGAGTCCCAACTCCCTCATTTTATAGAAAGAAACTGAGGCCCAGAGAAGGGGAGGGGGCTTACACAGGGTCACTCAATGACTGCAGCAGAACCCAGTTTAGAACCCTGTTCTGATTTCCAGTCATAGCTCTTTCCACTTCCCTGGCCGAATGAGGCAACCTTAACAGAGGACGGGGTTGTCCGGAGCCAACAGCTGGCATAGAGATTGCCTGGGAGAACCCGGGTCAAACGGAGTTATCTTTCAGAATCGCAGGGGCAGAGAGATAGTGCAAACCAAACGGGGAGGTAGCATCTAGCCTGGCCTCCACTTCGGTGTAAGGGTAACTGGCGGGAGACCGAGAAAGCTGGACAGGGCCCCGTTGAAGGTCCTTCGTGTGACCCGACTAGACCAGACTAAAGTCGTTCGTTTTGATCTGGCTTATAGTTCACTAGGGAAGGTTGTTAGTGGTAGACTCTATGCCTTTCTTCACGTCTGGTGGGTGCACCGGCGGGGCGGGATCCCCTACAGGAGCAAACCCCAGCGGCCTCCGACCCTTTAGGCTGGAGGGCTAGGCCCGCTCCCGGTTGGCTGGATTGGTCAGAAGGACTCTTACAGACAAAGGACGCTAGTGGTTCCTTGGCGGGGAACTGAGGTCCCAGGACACGGAGAATTTGAGAGGAGTTTCGGTGGGAGGGGCAGGAGGAAGAAAGAGAGAGATAGAAAGGGAATCGGAGGAGGAAGAGGAGGAGGAGCCAGGCAGAGAAAAAAAATCAGAGAGGCAAAAAGGGGGTACGAGAGTCAAGAAGAAAGACAAGAGACAATGAGACCGCCCCCGCGGTCAGACTTCCAGGGCTCGAGAGAGCCCGACAACTGAACACATAGACAAACGACACGCACACAGAGGAAGGAGGCGCCCCTTGCCTCCACACCTTGGCTGGGCACGATCTCTGCCTGGCCTAGGACCTCCCCATTCAAGCCAGGAGGTGAGGGGATAATATCTTAAGATCCCTCAGCGTTCGGGGCTGGTTGCTGAGGTCTCCCGGAGGGGGAAGGGTGGCAGAAAAAAGAGGACTGATTGGGGGACGACCAGTGGCTTGGTCCAAAGACCCGCGCAAAGTTAGCCCCGGGAGTCAGCTGCGGGATAGGCGCAGCTAGTCCTCCTCACTACCTCTGGACCCAGGCTGGCGGCTCCCGTTCTGGACTATCGCGCGGCTTGGGCGGCTGTGACTTTGGGGTGCGATGCCTCCTGGATGCGGCGCCAAAACCTTAGGGAGGTAATTCCTCTGCAGAAAGGAACTCTGGGCTCCCGGGCTGGCAGACTTTAGTCGGGCTATCCAGAAGTCTGTTTGTCCGTGCTGCCCTGCGTCAGTCCTTGCCAGAGAAAGAGGCCTGGTGCGGAGACGAGTGAGTGATCGGTGGGAAGCAGAGAGAGGAATCCCTGCTGGACCCGGGGTGTGGTGGGTACCCAGCCAACAGTCAGCCACGCCACGTGACACTCCAACTCCCTCCTCCCCATGTATAAAGGCCCTCAGAGTTCTCCTTCTTATCCACAGTGGCTACTAGTTACCACCGGGACTCGGCTGCCCTCCTCTTCCTCCTCCTTCATCCGTCCTTCCTTTCCCTCCCCGCCCCTCGCTTTCCCCACCCCCTCTACCCTCCCCATGGAACCCTCCGCTCTTCCGCCTTAGCAATCGGGAAGGGGGGAGAAGACCTTTCCAACCCCCCTTCCAACAGCAAAGAAGACCAGCCCCCCTCCCCGTAGGGGGAGGCGGTGGAAGAAAGTGACTAATGCCCTCACACCCCCAGCACTTCCCACACATTTCTTCCCCCTAGCTCTGAGTCTCCCTAACTTCTTGGAGAGAAGCTGGGCGCACGCGGTTGGGGGAAAGTGCAGCTTTTGGCCGCCAGGGGACGCTTCATAGCTGGGGGACACCCCCACTCTCTGTGCTCACCCCGGACTGGTCCACCTCCCCCCCACCCCTCCCCTCCATTCCCCTCCCCGCGCGCAAAACACACACGCACCAAGACCCAGCGAGTCTGAGCCGGAACAGAGACAGCGGCGGTAGAGGAACGCTCCGAACGCGGGTCCCACAGCCGCCCGCCCAGGACTAGGCGGCGGCGGCGGCCACCATCATGACCCTAGGCGGCTGCTGCTGCGAGATCATGTCCTCCGAGAGCTCTCCGGCAGTGCTGTCCGAGGCCGAGGGGGACATCGACGTGGTGGGCGGCGGGGGCGGAGGTGGAGGCGACCCGCTGCTCAGTGCCGCCGCCACCCCCCGGGACGCGCGCAAGTACGGGCCGGAGGAGGAGGAAGGGGATGAGGAGGAGGAAGAGGAGGAAGGTGAGTCCTCGGACGGTGAGCCTCGGCTCCTCCCGCCTCCCACCCCTCGGGGGGCCGGGCCCAAGGGGGGAGCAGAGCCCAGCCCCGGCGGGGAGCCCCCTGTGGCCCCCAGGAGCGCCACGGCCGGAGGGGACAAGGCGCCGTCGGGGGCTGGCAAGAACCCGCTGGTGAAGCCGCCCTACTCGTACATCGCGCTCATCACCATGGCCATACTTCAGAGCCCCAAGAAGCGCCTGACTCTGAGCGAGATCTGCGAGTTCATCAGCGGCCGCTTCCCCTACTATCGGGAGAAGTTCCCCGCCTGGCAGAACAGCATCCGCCACAACCTCTCGCTCAACGACTGCTTCGTCAAGATCCCCCGGGAACCCGGCAATCCGGGCAAGGGCAACTACTGGACGCTGGACCCCGAGTCCGCCGACATGTTTGACAACGGCAGCTTTCTGCGGCGGAGGAAGCGCTTCAAGCGTCAGCCACTGCCGCCCACGCACACCCACGCGCACCACCCGCACGCCCATCCGCACCCGGAGCTGCTGCTGCGTGGAGGGGACCCTGGTGCCTTCCTCCCAGGTTTCGCTGCCTACGGCGCCTATGGCTACAGCTACGGGCTGCCACTACCCGGGTACCACGCTCACCACGCTGGCCCTCAGCAGCCTCCGCACCCACACCCAGCCCCGCACCCTGGCCACCCTGCCGCCTTCTCCTTCGCCACCGCCGCGGCCCCGTGCCCTCTGGCCGCACCCCCACCTGCACCACCCCCACCGCCGCCGCCGCCGCCCGTGCAGTCCCAGGCGGCCCCGGCCACGGCCCCGGCCCCAGGCCCCCCGACGGCTGCAGCTTCACTCTTCGCTGCGACTCCGGCTGGCCTGCCGTCCTTCCTGGGGGCTGAGTTGGGCTGCCGGAAGGCCTTCTATCCCGCGCAGCTCAGCCCCCCGGCTGCGGGCACGGCGGCTAGCCTGCCTGCAGCCGCAGCGGCCGCAGCTCTGCTACACAGCCTGAAGGCGGACAGTGGGGGAGCCGGCGGGGGTTCAGGACCTGGGGCCGGACCCGGGCCCGGACCCGGGGGTCGGCCTTCATTCTCCATAGACCATATTATCGGAGGCGCGGCGCCCCCCGCGGGCCCGAGCCCCGGATCGGGCGGCGGAGGCAGCGCAGGGGGAACGTTAGGCGGGAGAGGGTCGCCTTCGTCTCCCTACGCTACTGCCGCGAGTGGGGGCCAAGCTCAGGTGCTGGCAGTGCTGCCGGCGCCCGCACTGACACCGGTGCCGGCCCACATCCGTCTCTCGCATCCCGGAGATGCGCTGCTGCAGTCAGGCCCTAACTTCACCAGCAAGATCCCTAGCCTGAGTGGCTGCCACTTCTGAACCGACGCTCGAAGAACTCCGCGCAGGGAGAAACTTAGGGGACTGAACTTTCCAAGGACACTAGGAGCTCTTCGCGTCCCCTTCTCCCCTGGCCCGTTCCCTTATTCAACCGGCCTCGCTCCACGGGGGCCGAAGGGAGGAAGACTTAATGTGGGGAGTGAGAGCTTCTTCGGAGCAGCGTGCTTCCCATGCTCCCGTCACCCTCCTCGGCCTGTGCTTCCCTGCGGGTTGGCCTCGTATTTATGAGCGTCCACTTTGGGTCTATGGCCCGAGGAGGACAAGGGCGGAGGACGGTGTCGGCCCTTCCGTTTATGTTTCCTTAGAACGAAGCGGGGCCTGGCAACTCAATCCCGGGCCGGGGCCGCAGCTAGGCGGCCCTTTCTGCGACCACCGAGCTGGGGAACAAAGGCAAAGATCCGGATTTTTCGTGCCAACCGGAAAACCTTGTGGGGATAGGGGTGGTGGGAGCGGGGAGGGACGACGGGAAGAGGGTATTTTGACTAGTGAGATTGTCCCCTTGGATCTGGCTTACCCGCTTCCGATGGATGGGATCCCCGGATAATTGCCTGCTCTCTGCTTCCCAGTGGCCGGTACGGACGCGGCCTCCATCAGGCGGTGAGAATTCCACCCCCACTTCCCACTCTCTCTTCCCCAGCTCTGAGGTCGGAGTTGTCCCGGGTTTGCCCTTTAAAGAAAAGTAAGTGTATGTCTCGTGTACTTACCTCCTCCTCCCCGCGGCCCCCTAACATCCAGCCCAGGGAAGCGAGTTTCCACTTCTGTGGGGACTGCAGAGATTTGTCGCTTTCAAGTCCCATAGGATTCTCCTCTCCAGTCCCCGCCCTCCTGCAACGTGAAGCACGAACAAAGCTAAGGGCGAGGGTGGCAGCCACCCGGATAATTCAGGCATAAAATTTTAAAACAGACCCCTCCCCTTGCTGAGGAAAGAGATTTAGGCTTTTCAACTTTTTCTCCTCTGCCCAGTTTTGGGGGGGTGCATTTCAACCTGAAATACTGTCAACCTCTTTTCCTCTTCTCTTTTCCGCTAGATCTTTTTTCTAGTCACCCAACTACGCCCTATTTATTTTCTCCAGAGGCAAAAGAATTTCGAGAAGTGAAGGGCACAGAGATCCCCCTTCTCCCTTGTTTGTGGGAGGCAGGGAGAGAGGCCTAGAGCCTTTCCTGGCCCTCAACTTCCGTCCAGGACCTCCTGATGGAATCCTCCCCGGACCCTGTAAGGTATTTGTAAATAGTTCAGAGCTGGCCTGACCTCCTCGCTAGGGGTTCTCTCCAGGGACTCGGGCCTGGTTGCTATTCTGCTTTGGGTTTGGTCCACAAGAGGGGAGCCTGGGCAGAGGATAGACTGGGAAGATCTGTGACCCCCTTGGATGGTTTGATGTGAAAGCAAGGGAACTTCTGAAACTTGCCCCAGCCCTCACTGCAGTCCTATTTCCCTTCCCTACTTTCCTGCCCAGCCTTGCCACTCGACTTCTGGTCCTGTCCCTGCCCCATTGATGTCAAAGAATAAATGTTTGTGGATTTCACTGAAGCTATGGCATCTGTCTCCCTCTGTCTCTCCTCCCTGGGAGGCTCCGTTTCAGGCCTGCGTCTGAGCTAGGGTTGAAGGAGGGAGGCCGCCCAGAAAACACAGTTAAGGCGGCTGTGGATGGCGGGAATAAGGTGGCGTGAGGAAGAAGGAATTTTTTTTTTAACCATCTGGATCACTCAGTCCTCTGAATCAAACCCCAGATCGGACCAATTGGACCCAGGAGCCCTGGTTGGGAGCTGTGAGTCAGTCACCCAGGCTGTCCAGGATTTGGAGAATGGTTCCTCATTTGGAAATGGCTGTATGGCTTCTAAGGATTTTTCCTTTCACTTCTAAATCCTGTGATCTGGTGAGACTGGGTTTCAGTCCAATCTCTTCAACTAATTCCTCATGTGACCTAGGGCAAGACCTTTCTCTTCTGGGTCTATTTTTTCCTCTGAAAGAAAAGGGATTGGACTTGATGTTTACTCAGGCCCCACTTTCCCATCGAATATTCTGGGTTCAGTGTTCTAAGATTCTTGCCAGATTTCACTTTTATGTTCTATACTTTCAAAACTCTCTCAGCTCTGACCATCTATGAGTTCATGTAATTTTGTGGGCCTCAGTTTCCTTATCTGTAAAACAGAAGTATTGGATTAGTTGGGCACCAAGAACCCTTCTGGCTCTGACAGTGTTCTCTATGCAGTGAGGTGACCCCTTCAGTCTTCTAGCTTTCATTTTCGATTTCACAGGCAGACCTTCCATTTGTTCATTTGGGGAGCCAGGGTCCTGATTGATCCCCTGGAGGCAGACACCTTTATGGGGAGGGGCGATGGGAGAGCTGCTCCTTTTCCTCTAGGCTAGTCAATAGAAAAGCCCCTGGAGCCAAGTCATTAGTTTGCAAGGAATCACTTCATACGGTGACAATGCAAAACCTGCCTCAGAGATTAGCTTTTCCTCTGTGTCAGTCCCAATTCCTGGTGTCTTAGGAGGGACTGAAGAAGGCAGAGAAGACTTGGCTTGGTTTGGGGTCCAGGGAAGGGAGGGTAGATTCTGATTGCCACCTGCATCTTCTGGATGGCCAAGGAGAGTGGAGAGTGAGGCTCATTTAATTTGGGAGTAAAAAGTGTATCCAGAGATGGTGTATAGAGAGCTTCATGGGTTGCTGTGCTGGGAGTTTAGACTGGAGTAATTTGGAGATGGCCCTCCCTAGTCCATTTTGGGAGTCCTTGAGGACACACAACTTCCTTTAGAAGCGGGATCCCAGCTGCCTGGGTGATGGCTCCAGATGCCTTGACTGGGAAGTCTGGCCAGGTTAAGCTGCTTGGCTGTTGGAGCCTGGAGTCCCAGAGCAAACTCATCACCCAGCCAGGCCAAACCCCCACAGCTCCATCTTCTCTACATATTGCCATTGCCTTGACAGAGCTAGGTTTGGGCCCTTGAGGCCAAGCTGACCATCAGAAAGACATGGCCAGGACTGATAGACTGGGGCTCCATAGTTCTTTCTGGGGAAAGAGATGCACGCACATCAGACAGTTCGATTGAATTTCTTGGGGAAATTAGAGAGTGAACAGCATTTTTCCCTAAGTGGGGGGTGGGTGGTCTCTGATGGCTCTGTGGCTTCCTTCCCTCAATCTGACTCTGTCCTTCTTTGTTCCTTTTGGTCCCTTTCTGCATTTCATTTTCTCTCATTCCCTACATCTCTCAATGTTTCAGTCTCCCCCATCTGCCTGTTTTTGATTGTGTCTCTGTCTCTGCCTTTCTCTGTTCTTTCCCTCTGGAATTGTGAATGGGAGTGTTGGCCCCGGATCTTCTTGAAGGATAGAAGAGTTTTCCCCATTTCCTCCTCCCCCACATAGCAGTAGAAGATAGAGAGAAAGACAGAGACATAAAGATACAGGAAGAGACATGGACAGATAGTGAGACACAAAGAGACAGAGATACACACATAGAACTAAACTTTCCTCTTTCCCTTACATTTTTCTGCTTGAGCAGACTGGCTGGTAGGCTGTCTCAGGTTGGAAGTGATGGTGGGAGAAAGACTTGGAGTATGAGGGAAAGCTAGGCTGTCACTTCCATCCCAAGTAATTCACCTTGCACCAAGCAAAGGGGATGATTATTAAAGAGTGAAGCCCTTAGGGAATGAAGAGAGAAATTCACACTGGTCTGAGCCTCCTGAGGTTGTGAAAAAGTGAAATGGAAAAATATTGAAGAAACCTGTGGGTTCAGTTAGCATTGTAGAGCTATGTATGTGGGAGAGTATCTGTATGGATATGTGAGAATGAATGACTGTATGCATGTATGTAGCTATATGTGTGAATGGAGCACCGTGTATGCACATTTGTATGTATGATTGTAAGTGTGGACGACAGTGAATATATGTGTATAAATATATCTGTGCACATGAAAGTGTACTTGTGTGTGAGAGTATATGGGACTCTGTGTATGTGTGTGTTGAGGGTGAGGAGCTGGAGTTGCTGGACAAGGTCAGTCCCCCCCATATTCAGCTCCTGCCACTGAGACAGGTAGGAGAACCAATTTCCTATATAGCCTGGAGTTTGTTCAGACTTTTCTAATCCGAGCAAGGTGATAGGTAGCCCAGGAGAGATCAGAGACTCTTTAGGGACAAGACACAGGACCCCATCTTCAGGCAGATCTAGGCATAGAAAGGTTGGAGAGCCCAGAGAGTAAACAAGTAGACAAGCAAACCTTCACCTTAGGGTGAATCACCTTGACATGGGCCAGGAAGCTCAGGAGGAGGTCAGGGCCAGGCATGCAGATAAGACTGAGGTCGAATGCTTTCATTCCTCACTGCCCTGAGTTCTCTTAAAAGCTCTGCAGAAGAAAGTTGGCTATTCCCCTCCACTCCCCCGACCCCCACCTTCCCAGGCTAGCAGAGTATGTGCAAACAGGAAGATAAAGGGAGCCTCTCATCATTGTCCATGAACTCTGAGAAACCACCCTTTGCTAATTGGGAATAGGTGGAAAAAAATCTGCTTCGAAGTGGGATAATGGGAGGAAATGAGAGGGTGGGTGGGTGGCTATACTGGAGATTGCTTCTCTGCACCACGGCCTTTCACTCCTGGAGTGTGCGTGTGCGCGCGCGCACGCGAAAGAAACAGAGAGATAGAGACAGAGGTATAGACAAGAGAGAGACAGATGAGAGATAGACAAGAAAGAGAAACAGAGACAGAAGGAAGAGAATCAGATAGAGACAGAAACAGAGATTGAGATAAGCCAAGGACAAACACTGGGCCTTTCTCACCTTACTCTGGGTCAGTGCATTAGCTATGCCTGGGATTGGTGGCTGTGTTGGCTACTGGGTACTGGGTAACTGGGAGAAATCAATGATCTTCATGATTTTCCCTCTTAAGCAAGAACAAATAGAACTCAATGAAAGCTATGACCAAAAAGCAGGGAGCCTTGCTGCTGCAGCCCGGCCTTCTTTGTGAATCTATGGGAGTTAGACTGGGGAGAGGAATGAGGGGAACTGGCTGCTCTCTGGTACTCTGGGATACTGGGAATGTAGGACCTGTCCCCGGGGCTAGATATGACTCCTAACCTGAATATGGGGGTTCATAGAAGCTATATAGATATGGCTCCACTACCCACCCCAAAATAACTCAGGCTGTAAATTCCTGGAGGTCATTCCTGGGCCCGCAGGAGCCCCAGGTTCATCAGTCAGTTCCCAGAAGTCTAGAAGATAGTAGGAAGATGGAAGAATGGAACAGAGCTAATGGTGTCGCCCTTCGCCTCAGCTTCAGAATGAATGCCAGTGATGGGACAGGAATGAGTTCAGAAAATCCTTGACTTCTCCAGCTGTAAATTGAGGGGATTGGCCTAGGATAGTCTCCAAGGTCTTTCCAGATCCAGAATTCTGAACTCTAAAGCCCCTTCTTCACACTCTTTGAGTCTATACTCTAACATTCTAAGTTCTTAGGTCTCTGCCTCAGAATTCTATATTCAAACAATATCTGTACTGTTCTCTAACATAACAACATTCTAAGATTCCTTCTAGTTCTGACCTTCTGTATTCTAACATCCCTCCCACTTCTAATATTTGATATTTTAGCATTCTATGGTCTAAGGTCCCTTCAGACTAAAATCTAATATGGAACAATATTTTTCCTATGCTCCCATGTTCTCTGTTCCAATCTTCTTCCCAGCTCTGACATTTTATATTCTAAGGTCTTTCTTAGTTTGGACATTCTGCTTCTTAAGTGCCCTCCCAGTTCTAATATTTTACAGTCTAGCATTCTAAGATTCTTTCTGGTTCCCACATTCTCTATTCTAACATTGATAGGTTCTAAGGAAATTCTTTTTAACTATCATGGTCGATAGTATCATATACTTTGTCCTTTGCTCTAATATTCTATGTTCCACAGGTGCCTTCTAGCTCCAAAGTTAGGTTATTTAACAGTTTGTGTTTTTAGGTCTATGCCGGTGCTAATTTGCCTATATTCTAATCAGCTATGTTCCAAAGTCCTTTACTATCCAAGATTAGAGACCATAACCGTTTTTTGTTTCAAACTCCTTTCCAGTGTTCACAGCTGGACTATTCCATTTACAGATTCTTAAATTCTCATAGCTCTTCCAGCTCTGATATAACCTAAGGCTCCTTCCAACTCTAACATTATGTTTTATTTAACACAATATACTCTATACATTCCACACTCCAAGGCTCCTTCAAGTTTTAACAGTCTATTTTGGAACATTTTTTTTCTTTTATGATTCTGTGTAGTCCTTCCACATTTCTAGAAGTGAAGGGAGTGAGTGCAGAAGAGAAAGAACATCGGAAGATCTTTCTGCCCAAAACTTTGAGATACCCCTGTACTAAAGCGAAGGTTGGCCCCACAAGCCTCAGACTAGATGGAGGAGAGGCAGCCCTCCCTACCTGTGCTCTGTGTTTTGAGGGGGATATGTTGTAGCCTTAGGGCTCCCTTTTCCCCCTTTCCCTCATCTCAGACCTCAGACTTGAAGCTACTGGGAATGGGGAAGGAGGGAGGGGACGAAGAAATCATCTCCTCCCTCATCTTTCTCTCTTCCTCTCAGTTTCTCTGCAGGAACGAAAGCCATAAAACTGAGAAAACTTGGGAGGTTCAAATGAAATGGACAAAAAGAGGAAAGCAGGTGATAGGGTGGTAAAATCCCCTAACGGGAAGTCAGGCGACCTGATTTTTAATCTTGGTTTTTTTTTTTCTAGATCACTGTGTATGGACTACACCATTATAGTTTTCTCAACTGTAAAATTAGCGGGGTAGAGCGAGATAATCTCTAAGAACCCTTCCAACTCTAATATTCTATGAAGCTGAATTGAAAATTCAGACTCAGCGCACACACACAGACACACACAAGAGATTTCATTTGAAGAGCGGCGGTCTTTATTAGGCGGTGGGGGTCTATCTTCCCCTAGGGATCTGGAGGCAGAGAGTGTAGTGAGGAGGGGGCCGGCTGTCATAGAGACCAGATTGAGAGCCGGAAGGTGTAAGCATAGAACATAGAATGGAACACCCCGCTCCGTCCCAGCGGACAGAGATGCGCCCCCACCGGGGAGCTCGAAAGCACCTTGGGAAAAATCAACAGCTGCTCGCAGCCCCCACTCTCCCGCAGGCTTTGGTGTTATTGTTATCGTCACCATCTCTTCTTATTGTTAGTATTAATCACGTCAACAACAGCAATAACATCAAAGGCAAACTCTAACCTCTCAAGATTAAAACAACCAAAAACATCCTCAGAAAAACAGCTTCCGTTTGAGACAGACAAGCAGAGCAGAGACTTTAAATGGGGAGAAAATTGGCGAATTTCCGTGGTCAATTTCCCTCCATTTCGGTCAATTTCATCTCTTTCCCTCCGGCTCTTGGAGAAGCAAAAAGCAAAGGTGCGGGGAGTGGGGAGGGAATATCGCTCAGTCTCCGATTTCCTGGAGAATCCCGAATCGAATCCTGGGTGCCCGAGGCTGGGATTGGGGGTGAGGGAGAGTCTGGACCATGTCCTCCCTCCCCTTCCCCCACGATATTG
Source organism: Potorous gilbertii (assembly GCA_028658325.1). Taxonomy (NCBI): domain Eukaryota; kingdom Metazoa; phylum Chordata; class Mammalia; order Diprotodontia; family Potoroidae; genus Potorous; species Potorous gilbertii. The sequence goes on from CM053770.1 coordinate 668,777,337, forward strand.
ATTTCTACCGCACTCCCAGAAGGTCCTTAGGATAGGTGCCTCGGAGGTGGGAGGGGAGGGAGGAGAAGGTTCGGAGGTCTGTTCAAGGAGGACGCCCCTGTGCTGTGCCACCCCACCCCCAGCTCCCTATCCCCTTAGCCCGTTTGTTTAGTGGCGGCTTCTTTCTGTTCTTCCTTTTCTGCCTCCACTCGGACCACCCAGGAGCCGCAAACGCGAGCTACGGGAGAGGTCCTTTCGCTTGCTAGCTCACTCGTTCTTTCTTGTTCGCAGCCGGGTTTGTCCAGACCCGCGCGGGGAGAGGGTTCCCGCTTCCTAAGCGACCCTTCTCCCAATCTCCCGCCCCCGCCCATCAGCCTAGTCTCCTTCCTTTGTGCCGGTTTTTCTTTCTCTTCCCTTTCCCCACCCCTGCTCTCCCAAATTCTCTCCTGGCCCCCGAGTGCGTTTATTTAAACCCCGCCTCGGAAGGAAGGCGGCGGGTTGGGCAGGACTGGAAGGCCAGCGAGCTAAAGGAATCGCAGGCCAGGGCTGCCCGGAACGAGCGTCCGAGCAAAGGAGAAGGGGGGAAGGGGGTGAGAGAGAGAGAGAGAGAGAGAGAGAGAGAGAGAGAGAGAGAGAGAGAAGGCCAGAGATGAGAAGGAAATAGCCTGATAGCTCCTGCTGTAGGTGGGTAGGGGCCGGGGTCTACTCAGGAAGCAAAGCCGCAGATAAATTCGAACCTTTCGATTTGACAGCAAACAGTTGCCGGGTCCCACTACGTACAAAGCTCTGGACCCGGCCAGTTCCCAATACTTCAGGTGTTTCAGGGATACGGGATTGGGGAGAGATCTAAATTATAGAAAGCGCACCGAAACTCTGGTACTCGAGGAAGAGAGATCAGGTGGTCTCAGAGACGCTCAAATACAGTCGCAGCTACCGGCGGGAGGCGGGTGGGTGGCAAGTCTGGGTGTAAGGGTCCATTTGTATGATGGGCAAAGCCCGGGATGCATATCACCTAGGCTACAGAAACATCCATCTACTTTAGAATTATTCTCTTTTCACGAGAGACACTTCGGTTACTTATTTTCTGACTCGGGTTCTCCGCCTCTTTTGCGGCTGCACAGATTGAGATACGGGCTCCCTCTCCGCTGTTACCCGTGAGGAGTAGGAAAGTGGGGTTTTTTTTTTCATTAGTGCGTTTGGCAGTTAAAGGTTCTCTGCCAGCCTCACTCACTTCCTCGAGGTCGACCAGGGTCTCTTGTGTCTCTCCTCTCCCCCACTTCAAGTTTCCTAAGTGCTCAGACATTTAAAGGATTCTCTCTGCCGAGGCAAAGATAAAGATGTCAAGGCAAGGGGGCGGCGACTGGTTGCTCCTAGGTCTTGACTAGGAGGGCACGAGGTTTCCCTTGGCCCAGGGCTGGGAAGCTCCCTATCCTCTGCCTATCCTCCTTAGCCCCCTGCCCGGCTGCTCTACCCGTGGGGAATCCCTTCTTTTCGCTCCAAGCGGACTCAGGTCGGAGCCTGAGCTCCTCTATCCCTCAACCTTCCTGCCTCTCAATCAGTCCAGACAGACTCGCTGGGTCAGAAGCTCGGTCGCCTGGCCCGGGAGAACCAAACCTCCCTCCTTTCCGCGAACCCAGTTTTGTGCATCAGGAGGCAGTTCTTAGCAGCCGCTACCCGGCGCCGATTAGAGAAGGGATCGATTATGGGGAAGCAGCTGCAGGTGATGGGGAGAGAGTGACAGACCCAGGGTCCAGTCCTGGCCCGGCTGCTGTCTCCAGGTGTAACCGGCAGCAAGTCCTTTTCACTCCCTGGGTCCCGATTTCTTCATCTTAAAAACGTGGAGCACAACGTTTTCTGAAGTCTCTTGCAGCTTCCTATTCAGGTTTCTTCCAATTCAGTTCAATTATGAAACCATCTATTAAGCGTCTAAGCACTAGATCGCGCTTGACTCTGGGAATATAGAGACAAAAGAAACATGTTCTATTGGGAGGGGACCAGGATACACTATAAAGCACTTTCCGGAGGTACAGAATAATAACTGGGATAATCAGAACAGGCTTCGCATAGGAGGAGGTCCCAGGGCTGAGTCTTGCTGGATCACACACTTTCAAGATTCTAGCAGGAAGGGACTTCAGAGGTCATCTACCCCAGCCTTCTTATTTTACAGATAAGTAAACTAAGACTCAGAGAGGTTAGATGATTGGCCACAATTCATTCACATTGGTGGCAAATGGTAGAATTGGAATTTGGTCGTTTGATTTCCATTCCCGGGCTCTTTTTGAGAAAAAAAAAGTGAGGAGTGAGTGCATTCCAGGCTTCGGGTTCAACTTGTGCAAAGTAACTGAGGAAGAAGGGGAGAAAGATGGCTCTTGTCACCTTGGAACAGCTGGGATAGACTGCCTTCGTCTATGCTCCAGCTCCTTCCCAGGGCTGATATTCTCCATTCTAAGTTCTAAGCTCCCTCCCCACAGTGAAATTATTTTGGTTTTTGGCCCTTCTGCAACCAGCCCGGATGGTGGAAGAAAAAGGGTCTCGATCCCTGGGTGGAGATTTCCCAGGAATGAGAGCCCAGAACTTTGGGAAGGACGGTGTTATGGCCGGACTCCAAAGAAACCTCCAGGTCTCCCTGCTTGGCTCCCAAGAATGACCTGTTTCTGGGGTTGTCTCCTTCTTCCCTATCCCACCCTAGCTGTCTGGCATAGCCTCTCCCTCACCCTTCACCCTCTATCGCCACAATTTGCCCGAACACAGCTAGGGGAGGGTGGTGGGGAAGAAGACGCGTAGGGTCCTTGAGGGGTACGCAGAACTGTACCAAATCCCACTTCTTCGAGCACTAGGATTCTCTTGTGAACATAAGACAAGAAAGGCCGACTCTTCCCTGACCTAGGATTTGATGCCGAGATTCCTGGAAAGCCTTAGGGGTGAAAGAACTCTCGAAGCTCATGGAAGCTAGCCCCTTCATTTTCCAAATAAGGAAACTGAGGCCCAGAGAGAGGACATCACTGATGTCAACCCATTGTCAGGACCCTACAGCTCTGGGTCTCCAGGGACTCGCTCTACTCACATTTTCCGTAGGATTTAAAGTTGTTTTGTTTTTTTTTTAGTGCTCTGGGAGTGTGGAGATGTTGCTGGGGGCCTGAGGTCGGAGCGGGGGTCATATGAGGAATCTTACGAACTAGGGGGGTGGTGGAGAGGAGGCGAGGATGGGAAGTAGTCCCTTTACCCTCCTTAAATCTAAATCCTTTTTCAGATGTTGTTTCGTCGAATCTGCGAAGACCCAGGGGTGGATGAGGGTTTGTGGAGAACAGGTGCCTGGACCTTGGAGGGGCTGTGATCGGGTCTCCAGCCTCGGGTCTCTCACTTTCTGAGTAATGTTTCTCCCGCCTTTCTTCGAATTTCACACACCCCGAAACTCTCTGCTCTGTCCTTAGCTCCTCCCTTTCTATATTCCCCACAGTTAGGTCTGGATACCTTAGCCCCTGTTCCCCTCCTCAGACTCTTCGACCCCTTCCCCTACCTGGCACATGGTTGGTCTCTCAATTGCCGCCACAAGTCCCTCCCGAGCCTGCCCTTTTATCTCAAAGCCGGTGGCCCAATGAAATTTCTCTAGATCGGTCAGAGGGGAAAAGCACAGAAGACCAATTGCGGAACCGTTTATACAAAGAGAGGGAACGAACATACGGAGACAGAGAGAGAGAGAGAGAGAGAGAGAGAGAGAGAGAGAGAGAGAGAGAGAGAGAGAGACAGAGAGAGAGAGACAGAGGAGGCAGAGAGAGACAGAGACACACAGAGAGACAGAGAGAGAGAGACATCAAACATTAAATTGAGGAAACTGAGACCCAGAGGAAGGGGTTTGCCTTAAAGTCACACAACAGGGCTTCGACTTCAAATCTAGGCAGTGGTGACTTTGCCTTTGGTCCCAGGTCCCATCTTACAGATGGACAAGCCTGATCCCAGAGGAGAAGCACACAGGCTGAACCAGAGGAGAGAAGTTACTCGCCTAGTCAGGCACAAGCACAGGAATACGATAGCAATGTGCACCTCAGTGGTTGGCATCTTGTCCCAAGTGGAGGGAGATGGGAGCAGGGTAGATGCCTCTCGGACCTTCTGCTCCGGGTCCTCTCACGTCCTTTCCTCAGCCCTGTCCCTGCGCAGGTCAGTTGTCTCATCACAGGTCCATTTTTTTTTCTCCACCTTCACATCACGACCTCATTTTCTCACACGTTCCTCTCTCTCCTTCTACTGCCTTCCCTCCCTTTCTACGTGCTCGAAAGGCCTATCGAAGCTCCCTTTCCATCTTCTCCCCACAAGCCGCACCACCCACAAGAGCCATGTGTTTCTTTCTATGCATCTCTTGGCCCCCTACCGGGTGCCATTCAGACATAGTTTCATGCCTTCCCCACCCCTCCCTCAATTGGCAGTCTGAGGGTAAGAGAACCCCAGCATGTGCAGGTGCTATAGGTGGGTTGGGGTGGGTTGTGTGGCTGGAGAGTGTTCAGCCTGTGTGCTTCTGGAGCAAGCGAAGCAGCAACTTCCGAGCCTCGGACCCTCGCCTGCCTCCGCCCCGCAATCCAGAGAAGGCAGGCCCCAAACTAGTTCATTTGGAATGGGAGCTGCTGTCAACCATTCCCACGCTTGCCAGTTCTCTAGGCAGCTGACTAACAGAACTTGAGTCAGGGGATGCTGCTTCCGAAAGAGTCTATCTTTCCGTGAAGTTACCTGGCGACTTGGAAGTCCTATCTGGCCTTCTCTGCCACGGCCTGAGCACTTGACTCCCCTCCTCACCTCCGAGCCCAACCGCCTTGCTCCTGCCCCATTTCGGCCTTATTTAGAGCCCTGGGAGCCCCTCTCCACCTCGAAGGCTTTTTCTGGCTCTGGCTTTCTCTGTCTCCTCTAGAAGCGGTTCTCAAATCTCTCTCTCTCTCTCTCTCTCTCTCTCTCTCTCTCTCTCTCTCTCTCTCTCTCTCTCTCTCTCTCTCTCTCTCTCCTTCCCCCTCCTTCCCTCCCTCTCTCTTCCTCCCTCCTTCCTCTCCTTGCTTCTCTCCTTTTCCTTTCTCATCTCTTTCAGCTGTGATTGTGTGTGTGTGTGTGTACGAGTATCTACGGTCCAGGAGTGGGAACCAGAGTATGCAGATCTTGTGTGTGTCTCGGTTGGCCAGCAATGGGGCCAGGTCCTGCCCGGACTGGGGCAAAGAGCAAAAGATAGCCAGTGAGTAAAGAGAAGCTGGAATTTTCCTGAGGAGCAGCCTCCGGGCCTGACTCGAGAAGGTTCGGGGGTAGGGATAAGGCAGAAATGCCCTCTTGGACCTGGGCTCGGGAGGCCTCAGGCATCAGATTTTCTCCCGGAATATAGGGTGATCTCAGCTTCCTAATCTGGGATGGGCTGGGCACGGAAAAAGACACTCCCAGAAACGCTCTGCTTTCGCTCCTCGCTCTCTGAGAGAAGGAGGCCACAGTTCTTTGTCCTGCCCGCGGAGAGTGAAGAGGGGCCGTGGGTCCAAGCTGTGCCCAGCTTCAGAAGCAGTCTCCCACCACTTTACCTTGTTCAACTAACTCCATACTATCCTGGGAGGAGCCGGCAAACTCAGTCTTTGCTGTTGGAGAGGAGTACAGGCGCCTGCACGATCTCTGGGCATTCTGGCCCTAGACAATGTCCTGAGGCCCGAGTTCGGTCCTTCCTGGGACTCCAAAAAAATCTCTGAGCTCGACTGGAGCGAAAACCCTGGAATATGCAATCAGAGCATCTCAGAGTGAATATCGACTCCGAGGCTTCCTATCTGTGCCAATGACCTTGGGCAGGCTTGACTTTCCTGGTCCTTAGAATCCTCCTCCATAAAATGAAAGGGTTGGACTCAATGCTCTTTAATGTTTCTAGGAACCCCGACCTTTGAAAACCAAAGAGATTGTGTGAGTGGGGAAGATGTTCTGTATGAGCTTCATAGCGACTGAGAGAACCTGAGAAACCAGAGCCCTGTGCGATCAGAGGACCCAGCTATCTCCGTCTCAGTCTTCATTCTCTGTTATCTTTCTGTTTTCTCTGTCGTTTCTGTCTCTGTCTTTCAGTCTCTAGCAAAAGATGCTGGACTGGACTATTTTACCTAGATTGTTGGAAGCAGCCGCGACTTAGCCTCTAACGCTCTGGTCTTTCGGGAACCACAGGTTCGGGTGTTAACGTCCTGAGCTTAGTCTAACCCGACTCTACACATCTGGCTGGTTCGGGGCTGGCTAGGGCCGAGTCCAGCCAGGGCGAGCAGCTGGCATTCGATGCCAGACTTAGGCTACCCGCCAGCCCATCCACCCACCTTCTTTCATTCCCTTTATTCCTGCCTCTTCTTTCTCTCCACTCCCTCTCTTATTTCCTTCTCTCTTTTTCTTTTCTTCCCCCTTTCTCTTTTCCTTCTCCCTCCTCTTCTCCTATGATTTTTTCCCTGTTCTCCTTTCCTATTCTCTCGCCTCTTTTCTCTTTTTTGTCTGGTTACCTACCATCCATCCAATGGGTCTACCTCACCTCTGAGAACTCAGGTTCTCGCCGGCCCTCAGATGACCTTAGGAGTGGCACGAGTTTCCATAGTTAAAAAGGTCCTGGGGAAACCCTGGGGCACAGGGTTCAGGAACCAGTCTTAGGGCACAGGAGGCTCAGGAGTTCGACCCTGTAGCCTGTAGGACTTCGGATAGGGTGGAAAGAGCTGCTGCGGAGGGAGTTTACGGCTCCAACTTCTGGAAAGACAGAGGAGGGGTCTTTTAAATCCCTTCGCCCCTCCCCAGTTTGTCTATCAGTCCACAGCAAGAAACCTCGTTGGAGCTGAACCGCTGGTGTCGTTTCTATGCCCTTTCTGTCTTCTTGTCCGGGTCCTCCTCACGTTTCTGTCTGCCTACAGGTTGAAGTCACCTTCGCAAGGGACGGGTCCAGGAGGTGAATTTTTTTGTGGGGGAGAGGAGAAGTGGAAAATTTGTTGGGGAGCCTTTTCAATTAGAATCTCTAGACATCTAACAGACCGCTAATGAGTGGAGGATCTGAAAGGCTCTCATCCATCTCCGGCCCCCTCCCCCCCGCATCCGCGCTGTCCTCACATGTCCAACAGGCAGCCCCTAGTTAGGCTGGTGCAGTGGGCTGGGCCTTCCAGGGTTCGAGGAACTGGGGCGGCCTGAGACCTTCTCGGGCTTGGGGGCAGGGAGGGCACTGTGCAGCAGCCTCCAGGGAAGCCTGAGCATGCTCTCCCAGATGTGAGCGCGCCAACCCATTCCCTCCTCTCTCTACTTCCAGGCAGTCAGCGTGATCCAATATCTTCAAGCCATCCAAGTTGCTAAAACCCGGCAGGGAAGTAGGCACTTCTAATTGTCATTAGAATTTTACAGCAACTGAAGAGGCCGAAAGAGAAAGCACCTACCAGGCCCTGGGTGCGGCACAGTACCCCTGGGACCTTGTCTAGCATTTTCTTAGGACCCGGCTGTTTTGGGAGTGTCAAAAGCTTAATGTGGCCGCCTTGCCCAAGTCCACTTTCTTCTTGAGGAGCTTGCTGATACTCAGAACCCGAGTGAGAAGCCTTCGAAGGCGCTGATCTTAGAGTCAGAGGACCGGGGTTCGAGACCCAGGGCTGCTGCCTCCTGGTTGGAGATTCCTGAGCGAGTTTCTCCTTCTCTCTGGTAATCCTCCAAGATGGGAAAGTTCCTTCCTTCCCCCCCAAACCCCTGGAGGCTGTGAGAAAAGCACTGGAGAAAAAGGAACTGACCTTATTGAGTCTCTCTGCCCGGTCCCTCAGGTAGTTAGTACTGGGAAGTAAAGTTTCTCGCTTTGCTTCTGTCCCTGTCCGAGTGCCGGGAACAGGGGAATATCCGAGTCTTGAACAGAGGATCGGTACTGGATCCCATCCCCCTTCTCATTTTCATCCCAAGGCCGATTACTCCTCGGAGCTAGGCTACTTGGAGGACTCTAGTGGGGACCAGGTTGAATCCCAGCGAACCCAACTCGTAAGTGGAGACCAACCAAACTTAGGGGTGAGGGTGACCCCAAGGTGAGGTAACCTCCCGCAAGGCCCAGGGACACTTTCTCTTGAGCTTTCCCTATTCCCTTTTCCCTTCCAAGTCGGAGAAGTTGGAATTCTGTGATGGACTGGCGCCTTAAGAAAGACAGACGACTTGGGAATCTGGGAAAAGTGATGTCGGGTCCCGAGTCCGCAGGAGAGACAAGTGTGCACTTAAGGATAAGACTGAGACCTCCTTCCTGGGGTGAATTTCGATTGGAAATGGACACCTAGGGGCAAATGCTTCCAGTTCTCTCCCTCCTCCCTCTCCCCACCCCCAAAACCTGGGGCTCAAATCTGAGTCAAGCCTGGGGACAGAAGCCGCAGACTGCGAAACTGACTTTGTGACGCAGGTCCAGGTCTCCTGTGACTCATGGCGGAAAAGGGCGTTAGACCTGGGGGAGGGTGGGGGGATGAGGATGAGGGAGGAGGAGGTGGTGGAGAGCCTTGGCTCCTTCTCGAGGGTCCCAACAGTCAGTCCGGTCTCCGCACGATTCTTCTCTGAATGCCTTCTTCCTTTCCTCTCTCCCCTCCTCCCTACTTTCTTTCTCTTCATTCTCACTCTCCTCTCTTTCCTTTCCCTTTTTCTCTCTCCTGTCCCTGTCTCCTCTTTTGTCTTCTCTCTCCATGGTTTCTTCATGTTCTTTCTTGTTTTTTCCTCTCCTTGCTTCTGTTTCTGTCTCTCTCCATTCTAACCTCCCTGCTTCATGTGAGTTGGTAAGAGATTCCAGTTCCTCTCCAGTTCACTCATAGCTCAAGCTAGCAGTTTGGGAGGGGGAAAAATAGCAAGAAACATGTGTCTTTTGGTTTAAAGTTGGATAGAGTTGGGCTCATAAGATTTTTAGTTGAAAGTGGCCCTATCTTCTTATTTTACACTGGGGAAATTGAGGTCCACTGAGAAATGAGTCCCCCAGAAGAACCAGGATTTGAATCCTCTTACTATCAAGATTTTTTGCATTGCCCTAGTAGGTTGTTAATTCTTTCTGATGGTGATAGTGGAGAGGGCAGTTGGACAGGTTGATGGTGGGGTCTCAGAACTTCCCTATGGTTTAGGATCCTTACCTCTGTTACTGTAGCTCTGGAAAGTCCTATATTCCCTTCTGGAGGAAGACAGAGATGAGACCTCCCTACTTGAGTTCTACTTCCCAACCACCTCCTTTCTGAGGCTCTTTTGGCTGTCATGTGTGCCAATCTGCCCATATACCTTCTATTAGAAACTTCAGCCCCCTCCTTACCCAAACCCCCCAAATCTGAAGGTGGCACTGTGTTTGAAAGTGATCCAGAATGACTGTAACTCAGAGGTGCAAGGGATCATATACGGTCCCTAGTATAAATTTCAACTAGATAGAGGAATCTCTACTCCATATTCTGCTTAGGCAGCTTCCATTGATGGGGAACTCACTACCTTAAGAGAGAGTCCATTCCACTTTGAATAGATTTTATTGCTGGGAAGTTTGTTTTTCGTTATGTGTTTTTTAAAAGTCAATCAACTCAACAACCACTAAGCCTGTACTATGCACAAAGCCTCTGTGCCAAACCCTTGATACAGAAAGTTTCTGCTTCTCTGATCTCCTTGGAACCACATCTTTTCTCCTTCTCTCTGTATCTCCCTCCTTTCCAAGTTCTGACCTCTGTGACTAAGCAGAATTCATGGATTTTTTTTTCTCCCCCAACAGGCCCTTCAAGACAGCTATTACATATTAGGATTGTAAATTGAGAAAAGACTTTCAAGGTCATCAAGACAGACTAACCTCCTCATTTTATAGAAGAGAGTCTGAGTCCCAGAGTGGATAAGTGACTCATAGGTCCCTAGTCTCCCAGTCTTCTCATCTTCAGGTCAAATATCCCTAATTTTACCAACTCCTGCTCTTGGGGTATGAACTAAAAGCCCTTCAGTCTGGCAGTCCTCCTCTGCATCCTCTCCAGTTCACTCACCACTGGTGCCCAAAATTCTGTAGCCACTTTCAAGCTAAGGTCTGAGTAGAGCACAGGACCATGGGACAATCCCTCCTCTATGCTGTGAAGCTTTTACCCTCTCAATGCAGCCCCAAAGCATGGTACTGCCAACTCACATCAAGTTTCCAGTCATTAAAATCTTTTGAACTCAACTATGCTTCCCCCATTTCCTGAGGTTGGTTTTTGAGCTAACGGATGAGACTTTTCCTTTTACTCCTATTGAATTTTCCCTTCACCTTAAATTCAGGCTCTTTCTAACCTATTGGGAGTCTTATAGATCTTGATGGTGCATTTCAGCTTTGTGTTAGCTGAAAATGATGAGCAAATCATCCATGAAAGTGCTAAAGGGTGCCCTGTCTCCCGCTGCAGTGCAGTTTAATCTTTGCCTTTTTAGCAGGAACCAAATTCAGGATGCCAATGGGCAGTGATTTTCAGTTCCCAATCTGTCCTCTTCAGCTCAGTGCTATCCTTGCCTCTTCTGGCTTTCTTTGAGGCTACCCAAAGAACAACAGAGCTGCAAGGACTCTTAGAGACAGTTCAACCTCCTCATTTTACAGATGAGAACTGAGGCTTAGAAAAGAGAAGTGACTTGCCCAAGATTACACAATAGAAGAAATGAGAACTGTAAGTCAGGTCCTCTATTTCTAAATCTAGAATTCTTTCCCCTGCTTTAGTTCATCTCTCATAGGAGCTGGCGGCACTGGCAGTGGGAAGATGCCAACCAGAAGGATGTTCTCTTTCAATGAGGATTGAATGAAGAAGGGGTGGGATGGAGAATGAGAGTGGAGAATTCTTTGGAGGAATGGAACTGAAGGTGGTCATTGGGAGCAGGAGGCTGGAGGGAGCTCAGCATAAGGGAAACGGATGAAGGGATGCAGGACAAATTACTTTTGCTATTTTCTAGTGTGGGCTTGAACAAGTCCACAAAGCAAGAATGTACATGTGCATGTACACACACATACACACACAAAACTTAATGGATTCAGCATACATGTGTTCTCACTTGTACACTTGAACTCCCAACCTAGCTCCTGCTGTGGGCCTGTTGCTGAAGGAGGAGGGTTGGGGGGGGTGGGATTTTTGCAAACTTGGTTTCTATCTGGCTAAATCTGTGTCACTATAACGCCTTATATATTTATCCATATACATCTATCTACCCATCCATCGATCCATCCATTCATCCATCCACCCATCCGTCTATCTCTTGCTTTATCCCTAGTTTCCCATCTCCATCTATCCCTCAAAGCTATTTTATTCCATTTTCATTGTTCTTTCTGCCTCTAATTAATAAAACAATTTTCTTCAGAAAAATTTTTCTATTTCTTTGTCTCTCTGTGTATCTATCTGTTTCTCTTCCTTCCTTCAGTCTCTTCTCTCCCAAATCAAGAACATACCTGACATATTGGAAGATCATAGGATCATAGATGTAGAGTCAGAAAGGATCTCACTGACCATCTAATTCAAGTCAAACCAGCAAAGATTAGGTGTTTAATCTGTGTCAGGTAGTGTACTAAGCACAGAGGTTACAAAAAAGGACAAAAACAGACCGTGCTTCAAGGAGCTCACATTCTAATGGGGGGAAGCAACAACATGTAAATAGTTACAGACAAGATATATACAGAATAAATGGAAAGTAGTCTTAGAGGGGAAGGTTGGACTAGTGGGGGAAGGGGGAGAGGGGAGATGCAAGACCTCTTGCTGAAAAGTTACTAAGTAAATCTTGAAGGAAGCCAGGGATGCTAAGAGACAAAGGTGAAGAGACAGAGCATTTTGTTCATGATTATTTTGTTAAATATTTAAAAGGAATAGAAAGTTGTATGTAATAGATTTGCAGCTTCATGTACAAATCATTTCTTTATTATACTATATTATGGAAATGCTTGTTTTGTTCCACAAATTTGAAATAAAATAAAAAGATGTACTCTTGGGATGAAACTCCATGCTCACATATAGGAGGAGGAAGAGTGGTGGAGAGTATTTATATAAAGATTGACAATGACTGAAATGGAAGTGATTTTGTCATCAGAATATCCTGCAGACCACCTTGGTAGGAAGTGGAAAGAGATAAAGATTTTAGGAAACACCACAAGTACAGGGATGTGGGTATAAGAGCATGGTGCAGTATTTCTGGGTGTCTTCAGTTAACCAGACATCTGCAAGAACACTGTGTGTGTCTATTTGTCTATCCTTTTGTTCAACCCTGTCTCTTTTCATGGGTCCATCAGTGTTTGAGTCTATGTGTCTAATGTGTCTGTATATATATCTTTGTCCCTGTCTCTCTCTTTCAAAAGAAGAGTATCTAATGTTTTGACAGGCTTGTTGTCACCCTTCAAAAGTTGGAAGAACCAATGAAGAAAAGTGTACATCTTTTTGTATCTCTGACTGTATAAATGAACCAATGAAGAAAAGTGTATATCTCTTTGTATCTCTAAGAATCTCTGATTCTTACCATATAGGAAGACCTACTTACTAAAGTAGAAATGATGGGAATACAGATGTGGGGTGGGGATGAAACAGTCCTTTGTAGAATTTCCTGATAAAAGAAAGAGAAGTCAGGCAGGGTGGGACCTATTCCTTTATTTTAGGAAGACCATATTTCAAAGGATTCAAAGTAGCATCCCATGGACTACAACTATAAAGTGGGAAATCAGTTCAGAAAGGATAGGAAGCTCTTGATAATACAATTCCAAATAAATCACACTGTCATCTTTTCTCTCTCCTTCCTTCCTTTCCTCTCTCTTGTTCTTATCCTCTTTTTCTCTCATCCTCTTCCACATTCTTCAGTACAGGGTCACAGAGGAAAGAACACTGACTCTGGGGGTCAGGAGACATGAGTTCTAATTCCATTCTGTTGCTAATTTCTATGGGAATATGGGTAAGATCCTTATCTATTTGGGTCTTTAGCTTCCCCAGGGTCCCCAGGTGTTGGAGTCATTGGCTCTAACGGTCTTGCCATGTCTCATATTCTATGACCAGTAAGGGAAATAATCTTGGTGTTCTACCTTGCAGACACAAGTGAAGGTTGCTTTGGTTAAATTTTTCAATTCCTTTGATGGGGCCCTTTTTCTACTGATCAATCAATCAATCAGAAACATTTATTAGGTCCTTACTATGTGCCATGAACTGTGTTTGGCATGAAGGATGCCAAAGATGGTGAAAGATTATTTCTGACTTCAGGGAGCTTACATCTTTGGAGAAAGAAAATAAATATATACAAGTTACATACAGGGGGGAAAGTTCTAGTAGTCAGGAGAATACTGAGATGTTTCATATTCTTCTATCAGGAGAGGTCTCCTATAGAATAGATCATTAAGGGATTGTCTTATGAAAGGAGTCTTCTTCTGGTGCCATAGAAAGAACATTAACTCAGAGATGGGTCTTACCAATGTAAGTGGTGCATAGTATACCAGTATTACTACTATATAGTGATGATCTTAGGGAAGTCACATAACCTTTGTGTTCCTCATCTGTAAAATGGGAGTTGCCATAGCAATCTCAAAGAATCCTTGTGAGGATCAGGAGAGAGCATAAAACGTAATTCACTTGTGAAGGCTTACTCTCTCTCTCTCTCTCTCTCTCTCTCTGTCTGTCTCTCTGTCTCTCTCTCTCTCCATATACACAGAGATTTCAACATTCATCTGAATGGACATATCACAGAACTTGTCGAATGCTGTGTGAATCTGGGAGAGAGTACAGATGGACAGTGAGCTGACTAGAATTAAAGTCAGTCAATAAACATCTATTAAATGCCTACTTTGTGCCAGACACTGTACCAAGTGATAGGGATACAAAGAAAGGCAGAAGACAGTCCCTGCTCTCAGAGTTCACAGTCGAAGGAGGGAGACTATTTGCAAATAATTCTACGGAACAAAATATAGACAGGATAAAATGGAAATAACTAACAGAGGGAAGGCAGTAACATAAAGAAAATTTTAAAAGAGATATATAGAAAAATATATATAAAGATATATATATGAAATATAAAAAAGATAATGTAGAATATATATATATATATATATATATATATATATATATATATATTATATATATATGATATAGAAAACCACAACTCAGATTGCAGTTTGTACTTCATTCTAGAGGACCATGACATCAGCGAGATGATGACACGACTTGCATTGAATTGGATTTGAGTGAGGGAAGGCTGTGCAAAGCAGTTAACCTCATGACTAGCTGAACCTTGAAGGAAACCAGGGAAGTTAGAAGGCAGAGATGAGGACAGAGGACATTCCAGGCATGGGGCACAGCCAATGCTTGGAGTAGGGAGATGGAGTATCTTGTGTGAGAAATAGCAAGGAGGCCACTGTCACTGAATCATAGAATATATGAAGGGGATTGTAAAGCTACCAAGAATATAGTTCCTGTCTTCAGGGAGCTTACATTCTCAAGGGAAAGAGAACATGTCCATACAAGTTACATACAGAGTAGATGGATGGTAACCTCAGAGAAGAAGGTTATAGCAGACAGAAGAATTGGGAGCTATGTCTTTCTCCATAAAGTGGGATTGGAGCTGAGTCTTGAAGGAACTCAGGAGTTAGGGGATGGCAGTAAGGAGACAGAGGAGGCACAGGAAGAGTAGAAGGGGGCAAAATTATAAAGGGGATTTGAATGGCAAACAGGATTTTAGATTTGATCTTGGAGGTGATCGGGAGTCATTGGAATTTATTTGGTAGGGGCTGACATAGTCATTTGTGTGTTTCAGGAAGCTCATTTGCTGCAGGGAGATCAACCAGCAGACTACTGAAACAGTCTAGGAGTGGGATGAACAGTGTCAGAAGAGAGAAGAGGGAATTTATGAAGAGGACTTTGGCAACAGATTGGAGAGGGGTGAGAGATAGGAGTCAAAGGTGACACCTAGCTTGTACATCTGGGTGACTGGGAAGATGACAGTGCCCTTCATAGTAAAGGGAAATTAGAGGGAGGGAAGAAAGATAATGAGTTCAGTTTTGGACATGTTGAGTTTGCCATGTCTATAGGAAGAGATGAGTGGGCTTGATTGCTTTTGGGAAATTGCACACTCCTTTTTTGTCCCAAGCTCCCCATAAGAGCAAAGGCTCATTTTTTTTCAACGTAGAAATTTTAATGGTAATTCTGCTTCATGGTAAGACCTGGAACAGCATTTCCTCTGAAGAATTAAGGATGAACAGCACTGAGAGGGTAATGGAAGCCTGTGGTGGGTATGAGCCCATTTGATAGAGGTTGAAGAATAATTCTGCAGAATAAAAGTAAATGATGTCAATGGGAAATTGTATGGCAGCAGTAGAAGATGAGATGGCTAAATGAGAAGTAGAGCACTCCATCCCCTGGTAGGTACCCTCCTGACCTTAAGAGAAATCAGTGAAGTCTGCCAGCATGTTGGGCATACTCCTTGTGCTAAATTTTAGGAGGACATGAACAAGAGCTGCTTGGGACAGGGAGAAGTCCATCACTGGAAAGATCTCCCCTAATCCCTGAGACCACAGATCTATCTGAGTCCCTTGTATGGAGTCCCACTGTGCTTGGTGCTGGGAATGCAATGACCCAAAAGAGTGAGGTCCCACTGTTAAGAAGTAACTCCACAAGTTTTGGGGTGAATTATTGGTGAGACAAATCAGGGATGCAAAGAAATGGGTTCAGAGTCAGGCAACAAGCATTGATTAATGTGCTTCCTATGTCCCACTTTCTATGCCAAGAACTGAAGATACAAAGAAAGGGAAAAAACCTCAGTCACTACTCTTAAGGAGTTCATAGTCTAATGGGAGAGATGACATGCAAAGAGAAAAGAACTACAAAATAAATATAAAGTAAAATGGAAGATAATCTCACAAGAAGGAAGGAAACAATTATTTAACATCTACTATGTGCCAGCCACTGTGCTAAAGAAACTTAAAAAAAGTTATTTCATTTAATCCCCACAACAATCCTGGGAGGCAGATGCTATTAGTATTCCCATTTTACAGTTAAATGACTTGTCCAAGGTCATGCAGTTAAAAGTGTCTGAGGTCACATTTGAACTAGATCCAATACTATGCCATGGGAAGAAGGAAGGTACTAGTAGTAGGAAAAACCTAAAAAGGCTTCCTGCAGAAGATAGGATTTGAGTTGAATCTTAAGGGAAACAAGGGGAGCCAGCAGGTACAGGAGAGCCAGGAAAGCATTCCAGGTATGTGGGCCAGCCAGTGCAAATGCAAGGAGTTAGGGAATGACATTTTGTGTATTAGGAAAGGAAAGAACAATAGGGTTGCTAAATTGTAGAGCACATGGAGGGCTGTAAGGTACAAAAAGACTGGGAAAGTGTGAGAGAGCCAGGTTGAAAAAGGCTTTCAAAGACAGCAAAAGATTATATATTTGTAATAGGGGTCAATGTGTCCTTAGGAAATGTGAGGAAGGATGAAAGGCTTGGAGGAAGTACAGGGTAGGACACAGAACACTCCCTGATCTGAGGGTGTTAGAGGGCTCTGAGTCTCACTGCTTTGGACAATTCCTTGGATCTCAATACACTCATTTGTAAAATAGCAGGGTGGGACTGGATAGCCTTCAAGGTCCCAAACCAGTTCTAAATCCAGTGGAATCTATGAAATCCCAGAGATTATGAATTTTGCTTATTGTCCAAACTAGTAGGGTATAGGGCTAATGGAAACAGAGACAGAAAGAGACTCCAACTGGGCCCCTGGCTTGGATGGGAAGGGGCCTGAAGCATCTGAGAGGAGTCCCTGGCCCCCTACTCAAGGCCTTTTCATCCCCAGGACCAGAGACAAAAGGAGAGCAGATGAGGAGGAGGGAGGAGGGGCAAGGGCAAAGTCGGCTCCTCAGAGATCCCTTCTGAAAGGTGCTCACCAAGGATTCTTTCCCCCTCCTCCAGAGCTCCCTCTTGTCAGTCGCCTCCCTCCCCACTCAGGTGGCTGTAGAGCCTGGGAGAAAGGAGGCCATTATCAAGTGCTAGGGGAAGAGAAGGAGATGTGTGTGTGTGTGTGTGTGTGTGTGTGTGTGTGTGTGTGTGTGTGTGCTTGTTCATGTGCTTGGCTGACCAGGGCTTCAGACGAAAGGGGAAGATAAGGAACGGGAGAGGCAGTGGAAGGGGGAGGGGATCACAGTTCAAGGGGCAGGACAAAGGGACTCCTTAGGCAAAATTCTGTAGAGTAATGTCTCCCGTATATTTCTTAATTTCTTAAATTTCTTAAAAATCCTGCTCTGTTCTTTCTGCAGGTTTGAGCCACAGAGAAATGGTAGGGAGTATATGTGTATTGGGGTGTGTGTGTGTGTGTGTGTGTGTGTGTGTGTGTGTGTGTGAGAGAGAGAGAGAGAGAGAGAGAGAGAGAGAGAGAGGGAGAGAGAGAGAGAGAGGGAGAGAGAGAGAGAGACAGAGAGGGAGAGAGAGAGAGAGAGAGAGAGAGAGAGAGAGAGAGACAGAGAGACAAAGGCAGAGAGGACATAAGACACAGAGTGTGAGAGAGACATAGAGGAGGAGAGAGAGAAACAGAAGTAGATGGAGAAGAAGGAGGAGGAGGAGGAGAAGGAAAGGAGGAAGAGGTAGTAGGATTCTGAGAAAGTGAAAGGAAGACTGGACTTGAGCCCTGGATTTGGATCTGAACATCAAATGGGCAAGTTACTTCATCTCTCTGAGTTCCAATTTCCCCCTCTATAAAATGGGAACAATGCTACCAGTAGGACTGTACCTACTCCCATGGCCATTCTGAAATAACACAGGTTTGCCAGGCTCAAAGCACTAAATCAATGTCACTGATTACTATACACATGCAATTTTCCTGCAGGGATTTCCATTTCTGATAAGGGGCCGGTGACTCAGAAAAGCAAGATTCTCTTCATTTTATAGATGAAGAAACTAAGACTCAGAGGTGAAAATACCTTAGCCCACTGCCAGAGTCATTGAGTGTCAGACCTCTTTGGAGCCCAGGTCTCTTGGCTACATTTTGCATGATATTTTCAAGGACTGGGGAAGGACTATTGATAAAAGAAAAGGTGCATTAGTTCCCCTTTGCACGTTTGTTCAGGAGCTCTCCTATCTCAGTCTTTCTATCCCCTGCTTCTCTCACATCCTCCTCTCCTACTCCTCCCTACTTCACCTCTCTTCTCCATCTCTTCTTAGATGTCAGCCTTTCTTACACCATCTCATCTGCATCCCTCCTGCCTCCTCCTTCCCATCACCTCTCCTCTCCTCCTCTGGAAATCAGACATCTAGTCTGATCCCCTCATTTTAAAGGCGACGAGACCCAGGGACATGAATGGCCAGCCCAGGGGCTTACAGGGAGGAAGCAAGAGCTCAAATTCTTTCTTCGGTCTCTCTCCCCATCTCTGTCATTTTGTCTGTCTCTCCTGCATCACTCAAAGTGCCATAGGGATTGGAGATGCTGCTATCTCTCCCAGGCTGCTGTTGATTTGTTTGCCTGTAACTGTTTTGATAGAATCACAGAATTTCATAGCCTCAGGGGGACTCCAGCGAGATGGCCGCCCAACCTTGGCACCAAGCATGCTTCTTGGAGGAAGGGACAGAGTACAAGTCTTGGGGGCCCCTCAAAAATCCAGACGAGGGTCCCAGAAAGTCCTTTGGATTTGGAGATGGGGTGGGAGGGACACACACACACACACACACACACACACACACAGAGGAGAGAGAGAGAGAGAGAGAGAGAGAGAGAGAGAGAGAGAGAGAGAGAGAGAGACTTATCCTAAGATGTCTGTGCATGTGTGTGAATGGGTGCCTTTGTATACAGTGTATATCTGTGGTTGCTCCTGTGTGTACATGTATGAGTGCCCAGACCCACTGCCCACTAGCTCTCTCCATGGTCTCTCCCAAGCAGAACCCAGAAAGCTTCAGGGATTCAGCCAGTATCTGGTTAACTTAATGAGATGTGAACTTCAGGGCTGAACTCTCTGTCTCTGCAGAGGAAATGAAGTAGATAATCACCCAATCACTTGGGTTAGTGGAGGCAGATGCCGAACAGGGGGTGTGCCTGTGTGTCTAACTGAGCATTGGTGTCTGAGTGCCCAGGAGAGGGTGAGAACACATCTATCGTGCTGGAAGCGGGGCCTGTGGATGGATCCATATCTCTGTCA
Source organism: Potorous gilbertii (assembly GCA_028658325.1). NCBI lineage: Eukaryota > Metazoa > Chordata > Mammalia > Diprotodontia > Potoroidae > Potorous > Potorous gilbertii. The sequence continues at coordinate 668,796,365 of CM053770.1, forward strand.
TGGGGGTCTGCTTGTGTTGCGCACATCAACCTGCCCTCATGTTCACCTCTCTCAATTCGAGTCTGTTTGCACAGAAGAGACCTCCGACCCCTCACTTGCAGGCCCAGCTGAAGTGGTCTACCCAGCAGCCCCCTGGGACCAAGGTTTCAGGAAGCGTCAATCTGCATAAAGACCAGAGAACAGACAGGCTCTGGGAAAACAGGCCCAGGCCCCGGCTTTGAAAAATCTGGAATGTAGAGGAAGAGGGGCTAGGTGGTGGAGGTGGAGGAGAGGATGCCTAGCTGGAAACGAATACCAAATATTTAGAGGATTCAGAGGGTGCTCCCAGGTTTTCTCTCCTGGCATCCTTGCAGCAACACTGTGAGGCAGGTACCAGAGGCATTCTAATCATTCTCATTTTACAGATAGGGAAGCTGCCATTCACAAAGGTGATCTGAGTAAACCAAGTTCCCCCAAGTAGTAAAAAGCAGAGGTAGATGGAAAAGTCAGATTTGACCAAATTCTGTGCTCTGTACCACCCTCCAAGAAACATGCTTGGTGCCAAGCTTGGGAGGAAATCTTGCTTTTGTCCAGGTGTTTGTTGGGTACCTACAGATTTGCAAGAATCATTTCCCAGGTAGCCTGTCCTGACTTTCCCAAGGGTCCCCAGACACCCCATAGTGAGTTTGTGCTGAATGACTCAGAAGCTATGGGCACATTAAGTATGTTTGTGTGCATCATCTGGAGTCAAGATTAAAAGTGTGTATGTGTGCATGTGATCAGTTGTGTGTGAGATGGGCTTTATATTGTCATGAGTGTGTGTGTGTGTATGTGTGCGCTGAGTAGTGGTAAATATGTGAAGGGTTGTAGGTGCAATGGACAGTGTGTGCTGTGCTGGATGAGTCATGTGTGATGGGCATTGTGTGCATGTTATGAGCAATATACATGTGTGAGGAGTAGTTGTGTGTGTGATGATTGGCCTGGAATGAATTGTGTGTATGATGAGTGGAGTGAGTGAGTGTGTGTGTGTGTGTGTGCCCTCAATGTTGGAGGTAGGGAGTTTACTGGCCCTGGGGAGAGCCACTCAGCCTGGAGAGCCCCGCTGCTCGCCTCTACTCAGCTCCAAGCAGCCACGTTGTTTAGCAACTCGAGTAGCCAATTATTTTCCACGTGAAAAGGAGGAAGAGGAAGAGGAAGAGGAGGAGGAGGGGGAGGAGGAGGAGGCTGGAAGTACCAGGTTGGGAGACTGGGGCTCAAGCAACAGGGACAGGAAAGCTGTGGGACAATTGATAGCCACTGGTTCAGGGCTAAGGGAACTGAATATTTCCAGAGTCAGCCCTTTGACCAATGGCTTCCCTCCCCTTTCTTTTCCCTCCCTCCCTCGCTTTTTATCTCCCCCCTCCCTTCCTCTTTCCCTTCCTCTCCCTCCTCTCCCTTCCTTTTTCTTCCTCTTCTCCCTCCCCTCCCTTTCTTTTTTCTCACCTCTCCCCATCCTTCCTCTTTCCCTCCCCTTCCTCTCCCTCCTTTTCTCTCCCCTTCCCTTACTCCTTTCCTTTCCCCTCCACTGTCTTCTCTCTTCCCTACCACTCCATTCCTTTCTCCTTCCATTTCATAGTGTGTTTGTAGACCTCAGTGAAGAAGCAAATAGAGAGGCAGAGTGACTACCCAGACTGGAGGGTATTTTTTTTTTGTAGTTTATACTTTATATAATTTGTGTGTACATGATGAATAGAGAACCGGGCTTGGAGTCAGGAAGACATGAGTTCAAATTTTGATTTAGACACTTATGGTGTGGCCCTAGTCAGTCGCTTCAACTGTAAAATGGAAATAATGATAGTACTTATCTGGAAAGGGAGTGGGTGGAGAAATAAGCTCCTCTCATAACCTTCCTTTATATAAAGAGGACTCAGAACTTTCTGGCTAAATTCTTCATTTTCCTTCTGCTATTTGCTCTACTCTGGCTTTGGTTCCCTGAACATCATAGCCCTGGGGCCTGCTACCCTCTGGAGCCACCACCTGAACTCAGCTTCCCTTTGTGTTTTGTTTTCCCTCTTAGATGGTAAAATTCTTGAGGGAAGGGGTTACCTTTCTTTTTCTCCTTTGATCTCTAGCTGATTACTGCAATTTGCGCAAAATTAAATATTTATTGATTGACTGACTGGGCAGTCCCCTTGCCCAGTCAGGCCCAGATACCTAGAGAGCTCCAAGGAAGGTTCACTGAGTAGCAGTCACTGATTTGATAAGTCAGAGACTGTGCATCTGAGGCTGGTCTACTCTGCCTCAGTCAGTCTCAGTATGGCTCTAGGACTTGCAAAGACATTGTTTTTTCCAGGACATCACACTGCCTGGTTCATAACCAGGAAATGAATTAATGATGAACAACTACCTACTGTGAAGTAGAGAGCCCTAAAAGACTGGGTCCAAGATAGGCAGCATCTGGGCCATCCCAACCATCTACTCATCTCAGTCCACGTAGATGGTGCTTCCCGCCATGGCTCACTTTGGGAAAGGACTGTGAGCAGCTAATTAAACAATTAGTTAATGTGGAAGTGACTTGCGTACCAACTGGATGAGGTGGAACAAGTTGTTGGTCTGGTAGGTAGTACATACTGACAAGGGGAAGGGGCCCCTGCCCTCCATCATTGTGTGATCATTGGATGCAGCAAATAGAAGATGTTTAGCTTGGAGAAGAATAGATTCTGTTAGGACATGAGAACTGTTTTAACCAATTAGATAGGTTATTGTATAGAAGAATCTGACTTGGGGCAGAAGCAGGAGCAATAAGGGAGAAGGCGGCTGGCAGATTTTGATTTGTTATAAGGAAAAACAAAGTAGTTATTTGAGCTGTTCCAAAGTGTAATGGATTGTTTCAGGAGGTAATGAGTTGACTGTCATCATAGCTCTTCCAGCAAGAGTTAGATGACCACTTGTCAGGGATGCAATAGAAGAGCTTTTCATTCAGGTTCAGGCTGTACAAGATGCCTGAGGTTCCAATTATGTGAGATTTTGTAACTGAGAGATATTTCCCTAGCTTCCTCAGTCCCAAGTCCTAGATGAGTCTGAAGGTTCATCAATGAAGGACTTCCTTGGTTGAGCTGGGGCCAAGAATTAGGGGTTCAGAGAGGGAAGGCAGAGGATGGAAGAGGGAAAAGAGGTACAGCTGGACTTTGGAGAGGTTCCATGAACTTGGGAGAGTCTGAGGAAAAGGACAAGAGGATAATGATGGAGTGCAATAGGGAGGAAAAAAATCCCACAGCTCCAAGACAAAGAGCTCCATTCTCCCACCCATTCTGAGCTGAGAGCTACACTTAACCCCTGCCTACTCCTCCTACCAGCATCTGCTTCCCGTCACGGCCTTCCCTGGGACAGACTCTTTCTCCCTCTGAGTCCTTGGGGACTCCTCAAGTTATTTCCCTGAGTGTTTGGAATTAGAACATTAGAATGGTCCAAAAGATCCCTCTTCAACTTAGAAAGCCAACATCTGGGTAGGAAAGGAGGTGGAGTTCTATTCCCACCCCCAGGTGGGCATCTCCCCTGCCCCCTCAAATCAATGACTATCCAGACTAGAGAGTCCTCTTGCTGGTAGAGAGTTCCCAGAGATCTCCCTAAAAACAGTAGCTACCTCTGTGACCTGGTCTAAGGTACCCAGCAAGGTTCTCTGGCCTCTAACTGTCTCTCCTAGTGGGTAGCTGAGGCCTGAAATTCTACCATCATGGCTTTATTCCTTTGGATTCTCAAGGTTCCTTAATGAATTTCATCCTGGAAATGGCAGTATATTTCAGACATAGATTGTCAAGGGCAGAAGAAAACTTACTTCAACTTCATCATTTTACAAATTAAGAAGCTGAGGTCCAGAAAGGGAAAGCAATTGTACTCAAGGCCATCTCTTGTCTTGTCTCCCTGTTTGAAAACAAACAATTCAATCAGTCTTCCCCTTGACCCTGGTCCCAGACAGGTACCAATTGGCCCGATTCTCACCAGGTACCTCCAGAATGTGACAATGATTACAAAGGAATGTAAGTGATGGAACATGGGTGACCCAAGGAAGTAGCCTCCTGGGCAGAAGGTCCAGCTTAGAGGAGTTTCTTCCTGGGCAGGGGCTAGGAAGGATGGGGCTAGCTGAGTTTGTGAAATAAAGTCTTAGATGGTTGTGTCTGAGGGAAAGAGGCTGGTTTGGGGGGAAGGCAAATGTCCAACTTGGGCTCCAAGGTAGGTGGTCAGCTGTCCTGTATTTTATAATGGAGTAACCCTTATTCTCACAGACCTACTATGCAGTGTCTCTTGGTTTTGGCAACCCTAGCTTCAAGTCATGTGACTTGCTTTACAATGGAGCCTGATTTTGGGCTTAGGGTGAAACTGCCCTTCCTAGGAGGGTAGAAGCAGGGGAATCAGAACCTTTATATACAAAACAGAAATAGCAACTCTTATTTCCATCACAATTTAGGACCTCTAAAACACTTTCCTTCTAGTGTAACTCCCTTTTGTAAGTAAGTGTAACTCTACTCTAGGGCTCACTTACCTAATCAGACACCGCCACTGGACCTTTGGGTTTCCAGAGAAGTAACTGGTAATCCTCCCAGGGTTTTAGGGATAACTCGTCAGGTTGTTCATGAACTCCCACCAGTGTGCTTCACCTTAACAATCAGCCAGTAGACTTTAGCAAAGATATTTACTAAAATAGCAGAATAAGAACAGTCACTATACATTATTTTCATACTCTAAGCATACACTTTCATTAATACATCTAGAGTCTTAAAGGACAGGGTTTAGCAGACTACGGACATAATGCATAATGATGATAAGTCAAACTATAGTGCATACAAGTGGCCAAGGCAAATCAATACAGAATTGTACAACTTGTATGTTTTTTCTCTTTCCAGACGACCAGAGGGGTCCTCATAAAGTTTGATATGGTCTAGATGCTCAACTGTTCTCTTGGACTTACTCTTTATGGAGCAGGGCCATCATTTTCTACCTTTAGCTACTGGCTGGGCTTTGTGGTACTGTGCTCTCTTCAGCTAGAGAGCTATGAAAAGCATGACTCTTGGATTAGGGTGGGCAGAAGCTTCTTCTCTTTGATGCCCTCAGAGGCTCTTCTCCAAGGTTGCTTGCCATTTCTGGGCAGGAAGAAGACTTGCTTTTGACAAATTCTATGTTCCACTAAGGTAATTCATTTCAGTGTAGTCCTTTTCTCTTCCCATATTCCTTTGGGCAGGAATAGGGCGGTGAGGTGACCCAGTGGATAGAATCCCCCGCCTAGAGTCAGGAAGACTTGAGTTCAAATGTGACCTCAGATACTTACTAACTGTGTGACTCTGGGCAAGTCACTTAATCCTGTTTCCCTGAGTTCCTCATTTGTGAAATAAGCTGGAGAAGGAATGAGCTGGAGAAACCACTCTGGTATCTCTGCTAGACACGACTGAAAAACATGGAGAGGAGTGACTGGGGATGAAGGTAGGAATTAAGTCTATACCCTGGAAATATTCATTGCATTGCTAGATTCTTCATATGTAAAAAAACTAACTCTGTCAAATTTACTCCTGAGTTTCTGTTCTTCTCTGCATTCCCTGTTAGAATTTGGTAAGTCATTTTCTCTATTTATTGAACAAAATGTCCCTTTTGTGTGAATATCAGAAATATTCCTTCTCTGGCTAAAACTGAACTAGGCAACTCAACAATGTTCTTTCCCATCCTGTCTTTAACCCTAGCTCTTGTTGCTCAGTCTAATAAAATGGACTGTTCAGTGTTAGCTGTTTCCACAAACTTACCCCTTTTGCCTAAATCTGGGGCTCAGAAGCCTAATCCTCTTCAGAAGCTATCTGCCTTTAGCTACACCAGACACCTACCTCCCTTTATAATCTTTGCTAATATGCCCACTGTTAATCACTGAAAGACTTTTTTGAATGAAAAGTAACTGACAGACCTGACTTGATTTCACTCAATTTTGTTCTAAAAATCCCATGTTCTTGAGAATATCACTTTCATTCCTTTCCACATATATTTCAAAAGGATCTGCCATGGGTAGAAAAGCCTGAGTGAAGTACAAGTGTAGATCAGACACAACACCTATCTTCATGAGTCTCATAGTCTAGGAAGGGAGAAAATGGAAACAGAGAACTGTAGTTGCAAACTTGGATGATTAAGAGGGAGGATGGTAAAGCAAACTTGGATGATAAAGAGGGAGGATGGTAAAGCAAGTCTTTTACATAAGAAGGGGAAATTGGATGAGGGTTAAGTCTTGAGGGAAAGCTAATAAGTTCTATTTTGATCATGTTGAACTCATGCCTGTGGAACATCCAGGTGAAGGTAGCTGATGATGTGAGACTGCAGCTCAGGAGAGAGGTTAGGGCTGGATAAATAAATCTGGGACTCATCTGAGTGGAGGTGATCACTGAACTCAGGGGAACTGATCAGATTACCAATGGAGGGAGTGGAGAGAGAAAAGTGAAGAGGGCCCAGGACAGACAGAGCCTTGGGGGACATGTGTGTGAATACATTTGTGTGCCCCATCCTGTACTTTGTCAGTGATGTCATCACCTTCCATCTTTCAAGTCCTTCTAAATGTCTCCTCCATTGAGAGGGCACTGTGCTGATTTAGCAAGGTGTAGTGAGGAGCGCTTGGAATTTGGAGGCAGGTGACTTGGTTTCAAATTTAGCTTCCACTACCTGTAATTGTTATAATCTCAGGCAAGTGGTTCCCCCTCTCTAAACCTCACTTATTTCCTCCATAAAGGAAGAGGAATGGGCTAAAGAATTTCCAAACTTCAGATTCTAAAATGAATGAATCAAATGAGGAGCTTTGTTGATGGGAAAGGGGAAGAGGAGCAGGTGTCCAGGGGCCCCTCATGTCACTCATGTTATGTCATATTCTACAGGTGACTTTTAATTGTAGATTACACCTAGGGTTCTCAACTCAATTCTGGGCAGTGCATTTTAGGGAGTTCATTAACAAACTGGGACATTTTAGAACAAAGGTAATCAGTATGGTGAAGGAATTGGAGACCTTGCAATCAATGGAAGGAATAGTTGTCTAGAGAAGGGAAAACTCAGGGAGCAAGAAAGCTGTCTTCAAGGTCTTGAAGGATTGTCAAGTGAAAGGAGAATGATATTTGTTTGTTTGGTTTCAGGGAGTAGACCTAGGAACAGGAGGGAGGGGAAGTTTTTGATTTCATGTTAGACCAAACTTTTTATGAACATATTTTTATTTTATTAATTATTTACCAATTACATGTAATCGACCAAACTTTTTAACCATTAGAAGCTATCCATAAATAACATGGCTTGTCTCAGGGAGTAGTAAGTGGCATTCCAATGAATGTTGGACAATCATCTGTTGCATAAGATGTCAATGGGACTACTTTTCAGGTATAGATTGGACTAGATTCCTTTGATGTCCCTTTTAACTCTGAGGTCCTGTGATTTGGAAATCCTGTAACCTCTTCTTTTTATGTGTAAGGTGTTCCTTATGCTTGGAATGATCATCCTTCTCCCCTCTGCCTCAGACAACCTTTAGTTTCCTTCCAAGCACATATAAGATTTCACTCTCTTTACAAGAACTTTACTAAACTCCCAGACCTTTAAGATGTTCTCTCTTTCTGGAAATTACTTTGTATATCCTGTGTATTGACTTATGTGGGTACATGTGGCATATACTCAGTAGATAGATTATAAGCTTCTTGAGGACAAGGATTGTTCTCTGCTTACTGAACTGAATAGAATTCTCTAGCCCTTCCTTGTATTTTCCCTCTAAAAATATGACATCTTTTTGGTACAAGACAGACTTGAGTTTTAACCTCTTTTCCAGAGGTGAGGACAGGGTTAGATTAAGTCAGTCATACTCCTGAGTCTTTGATCTTGGCATTGCCCCTACTCACTGTGTGATATTGGATGACTTGAACCTCCCTATAGGACCTTGGTTTCCTCTCCTTTAAAATGAGATTTCTTCTTAGTCCTTACATTTTATGTCTATAGTTCTTTCTCTATCCCTTATGATCAAGAGTAAGTATACTTAAACTAGTCATAGTCAGAGCTCAGTCTGAGCATGGTCAGAGATCAGTCTAGGGCCAGGATCAGGGCTCAATCTGGGACCCCTAAAACTAAGACTCAAATCATTTGGGAATACCTTTCTATCTCCCTTTTGTGTTCCAGGGCAGGACTGGAGGTGGAAAGTGGTTCACTCTAATTTACATAGATTCTACTGAATCTATGATTCAATCTTTGACCATATTGTGATTTAACTCCCAGACTTGTTTTTAATTCTGGGAATAGTATAGTAAGATGAATAATAAATGTTCCTTTTGTCTCAGACCCCTCTGGTCACAGTGTGCTTTAGCATTGGCTTTTGAGTGCCAAGACTTGGGTTCATGAACTATCTCTGACCATTTCTAAATGTGTGATCATTGCCATGTCACTTTCCCATTCTGAACCTCAGTTTCCTCCTTTGTCAAAATGGGATACTGATTCTTGTAATAGTCACTTTATGGGGTGATTATGGGGAAAGTGTTTTTCAATCCTTTAAGCACTAGAGAAATGGGGGCTCTTATTGTTCCCCTTTTTCAGACATACCTCTATGAGTAGAGTTGGGGAACATGACCACATTCAAGATGGAGGGAGGGAGAAGAAAAGCCATAGAGCCTCAAGCCTCTCTGGAAAGAGAGGAGACAGTGCAGACAGGGGCTTGAATGCAAATGAGAGGCAAATGAAATGGAGATGTTATGCAAATACACATGTGGGCCTCTTCATTATTTTCCACAACTGGAAGGGGCCCTTGGGAAAGGCCTTGTGGAGACCCTGGGGCTACTGTAATGGATACATATGCATCCCACCCCATCCCTCCCCTAGGGTAACTACATAGTCCTCAGTTGGAACCCTTCTTATTCTCTTCCTCTCTCTCCCCCCCCCACCCCCATGCCCAGCATCAGCCCCAGTTCAGTCCTCCTTCATCAGCCCCTACTGCAGCTCAGGCTGCCTCTGTCTGTACAGTCTATGTATGCCAATTGTGTTTGTAAGTGTGTGTGGATTATGGCTAAGTCTTCTTCAAACCTGGGACTCCTAGGGGTTCCCTGAGGCTCTAAGTAAAGAGGAGGTTGAGGGGAGACTTCTTTGTCACATTCAAAATGGGAAGGGACTGCATGAGGTAGAGACTGACCAACAGCCCAACAAGTGGGCATTAGTTTAAACCAAAGCAGGAGGGATACTGGCCATACAAAAGAAGCCATGGTCAAGCAAACAATACTGGAAATAACTACTAAATTGGTTGGTTGTTGTTTGTCCTTGGTTCTCAAAGAGGACCATGATATGCAGGTGAATTAGATTTAAGTGAGGGAGGGTTGTGCAAAGTCATTAGCCCCACTTTCTCCTCCAGAGCCATTTGGATCCAGTAGCACGATATACATCAGGACAACTGAAGATGGCCCTAGATGCAGTGGGAGACCTTGACCTCTTTAAGTTAAGGTCTTTAACAGGTCTCAGTTTGACTGAGACAACACCCATTCAGTGATTAAAGCTAAGTAAGGAATGAGGCAGAAAATGGCCTCTTTTACCTAGTTAAAAAAATGATCTGGGAAAGGAAGACCTTTAGGGTTTATGGTGAAAACAGAAAAAAAATATGAATGAAGCAAAAATGAGTTCCCTAGGAAAAGATTTCCAGGATTCAATGGATTTGAAAGTGAATTCTGATAAATATTTCATACAAATACTATATAAATTACTTGAAACAACAAGTAAAGAAGGAGTGCTATCAAATTCCTTTCATGGCACAAATATGATTTTCATACCTAAATAAGAATGTGGTAATATATACACACTAATATATTGTTGGAGTTATGAAATGACACATCCATTTTGGAAAGCAATTGGAATGATGTGAAAAAGTAGTAAAAATGTCCAAAGCCTTTAATGCAAAGACTCCATTGTAACCCAAGGAAGGCATTGATAAAAAAAAAAGTCCCCATGTACTCTAAAATATTTATAATAGCACTTTTTATGATAGCTATGAATTAGAAACAAAGTAAATGCTCATCAACAGGAGAATGGCTAAATAAGATGTGGAACATGAATGTCATGCAATACTATCAGCATACTGTAAGAAATGATGTAAGTGATAAGTACAGAGAAGTATGGAAAAATCTTTGTGAACTGATGCAAAATGAATTAAACAGAGCCAAGAAAACAGCATATATACATGGTAACTATGACAATTTAAATGGAAAGAATGACACAGCAAAAAAATAAAAGCACCTATAATAAAATGTTAAAGATCAAGTGGGACTGAAAAGGAAACATGTGAAGACACGATCAACGTACCCTGTCCAGGAGGTGATAGGTCCACAGGTGTTACACATTGCACTCTTTCCTTCAGATGTATTAATGAATTGTGCTGGATTTTCTTTTCCTCCCTCACCATGGGAATTGGGGTTTGGGGGTTGGTGAATCTTTTCTGCATGACTGTTTACCGAGAAAGACTAGAAATGGACCTTGATAATAAATGTTCACCTGAGTTGAAAAATAAGAACTGATTATTTGTTAAGAACCATCTATTTAGATATATGGAGGAATAGAAGAACTTATTTCACCCTGAGTGTCAGCTGTTCACCCTCAGATACAGGTGACTATGACTAGAGGAATAGCTCAGTCATTGACTATGCTCCTCATGTTCTTTTTGGAGTGCTTTCCCTAAGCATCCTCAGATTAATCATGGCAGAGCAGAGATGCCCAGAAAGAAGAAGGGAAATAATGAAGGCAACTTGAAAGAATGTTTGAATGCCTGAGTCTTCAAAGATTCAGTTAGAGGTACATAAGGAGGCAGGAGAAATACCACCTGGATACTGAGGAAGACAAGAGGTATAGGAATATGGAATATTTCCCCAGAAGTCAAAGGCAAGCTTTCTGGTCTTTAATTGTCAGATTCTTCTCTTTTAAGAAATTGGATCATTTACCCTTTTCCAGTCTTATGATACTTTCCTTATTTTTCAAGATCTCTCAAATATCCCAACAGTAGCCCAGCAATTCCATTTGTCAGTTCTTTCAGGAATGAAAGATAAAATCTCATCTGGGATGCTGGACTTGTCAAGGGCAACTAAGTGCTTTCTTCCTACTTCCCTACTTACCTTGGGTATTGATTTGCTCGAGTCACTTCTCTTCTCTCATTTTCAGTGTAATCTCTTCTGCAAAGTAAACAAATGAGAAATAAGATTGAGCAGCTCCATCTTCTCTCTTTTGTCAATTGCCAGGATCGCATCCATATGGAGGAAGTTCCCATCTTGTCCTCTCCTCCCCACAATATAGCTAAAAACAAACTAACCCTAGCTTTCCTTGCCAGCCTCAACTTATTCTGAGCTGAGGATTCATGCAGTACTGTGTTGTCATCTTATGTGATAAGATACTGGCTTTGTTTATATCTTCTATGCATATTTAAAATCTAAATTGGTTGGAGAACTCTGTGTGCATCCATACTGTTCTCTTCAGACAAATCTTTTTATTTTCTTTTCAGCAGAATTGTTCCTCTGTGTGTCTTCAGAGTTTCATTCTTGAACATGTCCCATTCTTGCTTGGGCTGACTTTTCCTGAAGCATTTTAGTCTCTAAGATCCTACTTTTCTTATCTTTAAATCTTTTAAAATCTAGCTCCCCAAATATAGTGTGTAAGTCAGACCATGCCTAGATTGTCTCTGCTGCTGTATCACAAACTCTGGAATAAATTGGTCATAACCTCTTCAAGTTCCTATTCTTTTTACCCCAGTAAGCAACTTTCCCTTGTTAGTAAGAAGTAAATCCAGAATAGAATTTCTCTCCATTGATTCTTCTACCTTCTGAAGGTAGAAATTGTCAGTAAGGCAAGTCAAGAAGTTATTAGGTGCTCTACTTGAGACAGACAGACAGAGACAAAGAGATAGAGAGAATCAGAGAAGCAGAGGTAGAAAGTAATAGGGAGAGAGAATGAGAGAGAGAGAGGTGAGGGGAGGGAGGAGGAGGAGGAGAAGAAGAAGAGGAAGAAGGGGAAGAAGAGGAAGAAGGGGAAGAAGAAGAAGAGACAGAAGAAGAAGAGGAAGAAGAAGAAGTCATCGTCTATGCAACAGGGGCCTGGCCAGTAAGCACAATCCTTATGAGCAGGAGCATCGTGTCTGGTTGATGCAAAACTCACATGGATTTAGGAGCACAGTTTGTTACTAGTTCTGCTAACCATGTAATGAAGATTGGGGGCTATTGGTTGGTGGTGTAGTCATAACTTGGGTGTAGTTCAAAAGGTACTGGTCAGTCAGAGCCAGTATTTTATTGTGATCTCTTTCTGGATTTACTACATTGAGTAAGGAAGTTAAGCTTTTGAGGGCTTCTGAGAGGAGTTATCTGCAATAAATTTGGAAAGGGAGGTGGGAACATGTGATCAGTTACATGATGATATTCACGGTATTGGTGTAAAGAAGGAGAAACCTGAAGGGGGTAGAATGATGTTTGATGTTCCACCAACATGACCATATTTTCTAGTCTTATTGGAAAAGTCTTATTGAACAAATACTACTGAGATACAAATGTCTTGGGACTTGAACCCAGGGCTATTGTTGATTCCAGGTCCAATGTTCCTGTCTCTACACTAAATTACATTGGCTTCCTTACTCAGCCTTGCCTCTTCTGAAGTCCTCAATCCTCATTTGTGTATCCCTACATTAAAGCCCTTTCTGCCATTACCATAGGACTGTAGTACATAGATCAAACTCTCAGGTACAAGTGAAATGGAAGAGAATATTATTTATTAATATGTCCCCAAAGGCAGTCCTGTTGGGATATGGTGGAATGGGATGCCATTGGTCATCCCTGTAGGTCTTCAATCTTGGACCAGAAGTTCACCTGACAGGGACGTAGAGGAAGGGATTCTAACTTGAATAAGAGTTGGATTCCCTTCCATCTCCGGATAATGTTGTGATTTTATAGCTCCAATTTATCCCAATTCTGCACACAGAATCTCAAAGGTGAAATGGATCATGGATTCAGTCCAATCTTTACCTGAGCAGGAATTCTTTCTACTCTGTCCCTTGACCAGTGATCATCCTACTTCTACGTGAAGACTTCCAGTGATGAGGAGCTCACTAAGACCCAATGATATCCCATTCCCTACACCCCAACAGGACTGCCTTAGTGGGCATATCAGTAAATAATATTCTCTCTCATTTCCCTATTGCTTGAGTTCACAGTAACCCTGGGATACAGTTAGCTTAAGAATTACTATCCCTAGTTTGTAATGAGAAAAACTAGGCTTCAGTAAAGAATTGACTTGCCCAAGGGCACACAGTATCAAGTCAGAGAATGACAAGGGATCATCCAGCCTCAACTTGAAAATCTGAAGTTACAGCTTACTACCTATTAGGGCAGCTCAGGCTGCTGGATAGGTCTGCTTGTTGGGTATTAGTCCGTCTTTTATTGAAATGAAATTTGCCTCCCTGAGACTTCCCTGCTTTGCTCCCTGCTTTGTTCTCTGGGGACCCAAAGGGCAAGTCTAATCCCTTCTTCCTCATGTCCAGAATGGAGTAGTACTTAGCCTCCAGCTCTTCCTTCCGGGCTGGATTAGTGTTGGGCACAGGAAGGAATCAGAGGTCAACAGGGCAAGAGTGTTGAGATCAGGGCAGCCAGGATGGTGAAAGGCCTTGGATCCAGACTATAGGAGAATAAGTTGAAAGAGCTGCAGTTGTTGACTATAAGAAAAGGTTCTGACATGATATCTCTCAAAAATTGCCCCTTTTCTCTTCCACTACTATCACCACTCTGGTGTAGACACTCAGCTCCTCACATATGGACTATTTCAATAGCCTGCTGGTTGTTTTGTCTGTCAAGGGTCTCTTCCACTGTAGTTCACACTCCTTTCAGCCACCAAAGTGATCTTCCTATAGCACAGGTCATATCCCTACTCAATAAATTCCAGTGGCTCCCTATCACGTGCAGGATTAAATAGAAAGTCCTGTCTGGCACCCAAAGCCCTTTATAACCTAGACCCCCTTCTTACTTTTCTAGTCTACTCACATCTTATATCCCCCACATACCCATTGATCCAGCGATGCTGGTGTCCTAAGCTATTCTTCAAACAAGATACTCCATCTCTCAGCTCCAGAATTTTCCTTGGCTGCCTATCCTCCATTCCTGGAATCTCTCTGTTCTCATCTCCTCCTAAAATTGTACCTTCTACAGGAAGCCTTTTCCCATCCCTCTTGATGCTGGACCTTTCCTCTGTTGGTCACCCCCAACTTATCCTGAAGATAGCTTGTTTGTGCAGAGTGGTTGGTATGTTGTGTTCCCCATTAGATTGTGAGTTCCTTGAGGGAAGGGGCTGCCATTTGCTTTTCTTTGTATCTTCCACAGTGCTTAGCAAAGTGTCTGGTATATAGTAGGTGATTAATAAATACTTATTGACTTACTGACCGCCCCCTCTTTGAATTTCTATTTCTCTTCCAGGCTCCGTTCAAATACCACCTTCTATAGGAGGCCTCTCTAGATGCCTCCAAATTATTTTTGTCTTTATTTTTGCATTTACTTCTCTGTGCAATATTATTTTCCTTCTTGAGAGTAGAAACTGTTTACTTTCCCTCTTTGATTCCCTAGTGTCTCACACACAGTAGGCACCTAATAAATACTTATTGAGTTGAATTGAATTAAAGTTGGAATTTCAGGTTTCACATTCTTCGCCTGGAGTTTCCTTTTGGGATACTGAGTCATTACCTCCCTGGTTTAGTTATTCCAGGCCAGAATCACCTTTTTATTGGAGGTGGATGTGGCAGGGGTGGGGGAACCAAAGCTTAAACCATTTTTACAGAGCAGCTCTAGTGGGCAAAGCTTGGCAGTCCTACATATGGGGCAACCACTGACTTGTGAATGAATCACATGGGACTTGAGTCAATTTCCCGTCAAACATACACACACACACACACACACACGTGTGTGTGCGTGTGTGTGTGTGTGTGTGTATGTGTGCGTGTGTCTTTAATTAAGGGGACAAATGTTTGGCACGAGGGCTGGGAGCTTTCATGCAAAGCGTCCAGTGGCCAATGAATCCAAGATGTGGTTCAGTTTCCATCTGGTACCCTGCCTTGCTCCCCCTCATACTGTCTCCCTCCCCATGTTTTTGAGTCTTGGAGCCCCTTGCTCCCTCCAAGCCCTTTTCCAATTTCCCCCAGTTATTAGCGCTGTTCTCTGAAATTACTTTGAATTTTTTTTTTTGGTGTTTATTTATGTAAGAACACAGTTTGCTTCCTTGTCTTTTGCTTCTTTGGTCTCTATCTTGTATGATCCCCAATTGTCTGCCTGGTGTCCTTCCCGTTAGACGGTAAACTCTTTGAAGGCAGGAGCTGTTTTTTTGTATGCTTTGTGCTGAGCACAATGCCTGACCATATTAGGTGCTTAATACAGGCTTGCAGGAACAATGGAGAAAAGAGGGAAGGAAAGGTGGAAAGGAAGACAAAGAAGGAAGAAAGATAAGAAGGAAAAAAGACAGGAAGGAAGATATATAGGAAGGAAGGAAAGAAAGAAAGAAAGAAAAAAAGAAAGACAAAAGAAAGAAAGAAAGAAAAAAAGAGATATAATGCTTCTAGATATGGATTCAACTTCATTGTAAACCCTTAGAGGGCAAGTGTTCATGTCTCCTGATGCTCCAGCACTGAGCAGATTGTGCCCACATGGTTAGTAAAATATAAGACAGCCTTTAAAATACCATAGCAATGCTTTACCTCCTCAAGAGAAATAAGCATCTTGTGGTCGAAGTCTCTCTCTCTCTCTCTCTCTCTCTCTCTCTCTCTCTCTCTCTCTCTCATATCTCTATCTCTAGTGCACCCTTCAGCTCCTGGAACAGTCTTCATGAACAAATCTTTTCCCATTTATATGATTCTCCAAGGTTTCTCAAGCACTTTGAAGTCATTATCTCAGCAATCCTATAAGACAGAAACTTAAATTTAAATGTCTTTTTCCCCATTTCATAGATGAAGATGCTTAATGATTGATTAATAGATTGAATAGAATTGGGAGAATCCTTAGAAGATTGTACCCAGAATCTCAGAGTCAGAGCAACTTTAAACACTGGGACATGGAATATCAGAGCTGGGGAGGGCCATCAGAATGGAGAAGCTATCTCAGCTTTGACATTCTCTATTGTAAGGCCCTTCCCAGCTTAGCGATCCTGTACTTCAGTCTGCTCAATGTATAGCTGGGAAAACTGGGCCCAACAAAGGGGAAATTACTCATTCAGGATTGTACTACAATTCGCTGTCAGGGACAGAAATAACATCTCATTACAGACCTCTTTCCACTGCCCTCCCTCCCCTTTTCCAATGGGGTAATGAGTATTTGGAGATGCCCATGGAGTCTTTGCCAAGCAGAACTGGCTCCTGCTCCCCCTTTGTGTGCCATTAGCCTGGTGTCTCTGTATCCATTTATTTATCTCCCTTCCCCTCTCATCCAGGCTTTACTCATGTTGGATGGTCTTCCTTCTTCTCTGGGGAGTCATCCTTCCAAGGCTGCTTTCTCTAGGAATTCTCTGATCAGTCCAGTTCACGGTGATTTCCCCTTGTCTTGAGCCCCCTGCCCCTGTATCCATCAGTCAAGGCCAGGTCTGGCTCAGAATCAGGAAGTCTGACTCAGGGACTTTCATGTTTTTGGCCCCAGCATCTTTTGGGTATGGAAGGATTGCTTCTCTCTTGGGATCTGCTTGGAGGAAACCCCTGGTCCTTGGTACCCTGAAGAAAACTTGATTAATAAATATTGGTTGATTGATTCATGGGACGATAACATCTCCTTTTCAAGATGCCATAAAAACGAATTGGCCCAAGCCTCTGGCAGGCTGGAGGGCCTTGGAGTCTGGAGGCTGGAGCTTCCGAGAGCCTGTTGCTGGAGACTTTCTTTGTGGGCTGTTTCCAGCTGTTTAATCATGCTTTTTTTTGTCATGTGTGGGATTAATTACAAGGCAGCCGATGAAGCAGGCCCAGGGTAATGCCAACCGGATGTTTGTGGGATCGCGTTTTTTTGCCAGCTACTCCACATGAAGCTTGAGTATCAGAGAGGCAGAGTTATCTTCTCTTGTGTCCTCCTCACCTGACCCCCATGCAGGCTTGGAAAGAGCCTCCTAGCAAGACTTTTCCCCTTCATTCCCTCAGCCTCTAATGCATCCTTCACTTGCTACCAGAACCATCTTCCTTTTGGGATGATTAGATCATATTGTTCCTCTGCTCAAATGCTACCCATGGCTCCCTATTGATGATGACTGAGTGAAATTCAGACTCTTCTGCCTGGCATTATTCTCTACTCTAGCTTTGCCCTGCCTTTCCAGACTTTTCTCATATCATTCCTTCTCCATACCAACAAATGACGGAGCTGAGATTTGAACCCAGGTCCTTGGACTCCAAATCCAAACATGCTTCCCGCTACACCTATAATTAAATGACTGTGTTCTCTGAAGCTGCAGGAGGCATTTCTTCCTGCCTCAGAGAATTGAGAGGAGCCTTAAGCAAGAATAAGCAGGGGATTGGAGGAGCAGAACTGAGGCAGCAGCATGGGGGCTGGTCGATGTTCATAGGTCTTCAAAGGAAAGGACCTTTCAGGGTGAAATGTTTTCAGGTTGAGAAGAACTTTTATGCAGATCAGTGACCTGGAGCAGATGAAGACACTGAACGTGGAAACACAAAATTAGAGAACAAGACTGTTATGTGGTCATGTACTAGTGGATAAGGCATGTACACCTTCAGATATGGCTAAAAGATAAACTTTCTCAGGGGCAATCACCCCAACAGTCAATCACCATTGATTGCTCCCATTTCTCTAGTACTCTGAGGTTTACATAAAACTCTTTTCCCACAAATAGCTATGTGAGATTCACAGGGTCAGTATTATTCCCATTTCACAGATGGGGTACCTGAGGTTAATGGAAGGGAAATGACTTTCCCAAACCAGCACTCTTACCCAAGGTTGGAGCTGATGAGGAGGTGTGGGGCAGGGAATGAGGATGAAGGTTGACCTTGAACCATTGATCAACCACAGGTCCTGCAAAATACCATGTGAACTTTGAAGAGGAAAAGACCATTTCTAAGCCAGGGCATTGAAAAGGAAGGCCATGTTTGAATCAGGCAGAGTTCAAATATCACCTTCTACATGAGACCTTTCCTGACCATTGCTCCCTCACCTTGAGCTGCTAATCTGCATATGCTTATTTGTATGTGCTCTCCCTCAGAGAATGTTGTTGTCCATCCTTTATTTTCAAAGAGAACCAATGACATCATGGGTGAAGTCTTGACTTGCTCTTGAATTTAAATGAAGCAGAACTGCACTAAGTCTCCAGTCCTATTTTGCCTTCCAGAGTCATTGAAATCCAGTGGCAAGACAAAGTCAAAATGACTGGCAATGACCGTGGATGCCATGGATGACCTTGGCCTCTTCAATGACTGATCAATCAATGACCACTCCATAGTACCTGTGTCAGCTGCTTTCATAGGCATTGGAACAAATTATTCTCCATGCTTGGGGTAGACATCCACTCCCCTAACTCACCAATGGGTTTGAGGCCTCTTGGTTACCCTCAACTTGATTGAGTCTGTCTGTTGAGGTTTTACTGGCATGGAGGCTGAGAACAACTATATAGCTTCTTGGTGCCGGAGTGAAAGTTCTCTCTTGGTGCCAATAGTGAATTAACAGATGCCAGGCACTGTGCTAAGCCCTAGGGATACACATAGTAATAACAACAAAGACAGTCCCTGTCCTCAAGAAGTTTACAATCTAATTGAAGACAACATACAGAGGGAAGCGGAAAGAGCTGACAGAAGATTCCCTAGGCCACCCTCCCCACCAGGCACAATCTGTTGGCTGGAAAATTCTGTTGGCTTTGAAAGAGTTCTTACATCTACCCTCCAGTCCTCTAGCTAGAAGGGAAAGGCTGTTGAGGTCTGAGGAGGTGTTGAGTCTCAAAGCTGAATCAATCTCTATGATGAGGAAATTTCTGGTGATGAGCTTATCCTGGAGTTCCTGGAGTGGAAACCAAGCTGAGCAAGCTGATGGGAAATGAATACTGAGTTTACATATTTTTATACTTGTACATGTTGTCTCTTCTGCTAGAATGTAAGTTCTATCAGAGGAGAATGCATGAACAAAATGTAAGTTAGGCACACCAAACATTCACTGGGCTCATTTGCCAAGGACGGGAAGCTGGATCTGGCATTAGAAGGAATAACTCCTTGTCATATGGCCTTAGAAAGTTTACAGAGTGGTTTGAGAAGACCTGGGTGGGCTTCATGATTTATTGACTTTGTGTTATGGGCAAGTCAGTTCCCTTCTGAGCTATAGTTTTCTCATCTGTAAAATGGGCACAATCCAACTCTAGACAATCTGCCTTATAGGGCAGGGGGAGGTCCCAGGGTTGAAGCCCTTTGTAAAGGTGGTCTCCAGGAAAGGAGTCAGTTTGATTATAACTCAGATCTTGTCTCTCTTCCCTGGAAGGACTCCCCCATGTCCCTTGTCCACATCCTGTTCCTCATAGTAGTTTGAGTCTCAACCGATTCCCCTGTCTCCAGTCTCTCCTCATCCGAATCCATCTTGTACTCAGTTGCCACACTGATTTTCTAAAGCAAAGATCTACTTAACCTACTCAATAATTCCAGAGGCTCCCCATGACATCCAGGAGCCAACCGAAATGTCTTTAGAAACTTTAAACCTCTTCACAACCTGGCCCCTCCTTATCTTTCTAGTCTTTAGCTTGACTGCCAACCCCATACACTCTAATTCCTCACACGTGACACTCCATCTCCGAATCTCAGAATTCTTGAGTAGAAAGTGACTTCTGGGGCATCTAGAAAGGAATCCTCACTCTATCTGACAACTTAGGGGTCATAGAGCCTTTCCTTGAATACCTCCAATAAGGCTGAGGCAGCCTATTCCCTCCTAGGACAACTCCCACTGTCAGGAAGACATGGCTGAGGTCATGGTTAAATATGATTCTTTGCAATTTCCATCAAGAACTCTTGGTTCTTCTCTTTGAGGTTGAGCAGAATAAGGTTATCCTGAATATCCAGAGTGGACAACTTTAAAACATAGCACTCAAAAATGAATACAGTGTTACAGACGTACAGGGCAAAGGACAGAAGGACATCCTCCCTATCAAGCAAACTCTGACCTTCTATGCAATTGTCCCAATACCTCACGAAAGCATTAAAATCCTCCAGATCTCCCACCTATGTGCCTTTGTAATGGCTGTCCCACATGACTGGAACACTTTCCCTCCTCTTCTCTGCCTCTTTGAATCTTTTAAAACTCTGCTCAATGCCACCTTCTTCATGGAGGCTTTTTCGGTCTCCCCAGACATGAATGCTTTCCATTCACTCTGTCCCTATCTTCTAGGTACCTGTTAGAGTGTAAACGGCTAGAGGGCAGGGATGGTTTCACTGTGGTTGTGTCTCCAGCTTCTAACAGAGTACCTGACATACAATAGGTGCTTAATAAATGCTTGGATCGTTGATGTAATGATTTTAAGCCTACAATTCAAAGGAGCTGTGAGTGATGGTGAATAGACACCTCAGAAGGCTAGGGAAATACATTCCCTTTGGGAATCTGGACACCCAGGACTGATTCCTGGCTTTGCCTCTTCCTGTCTTCTGTGACTCTGGGGAAATCATTGTGAACCTTCTAAGGGATCCTCTAGGGAATCAGAACCTCACTTTCCTTATTTGTATTAGCAGAATGATAAGAACTATAATCTTTGATGAAAATGCTTTGTTAACCTTAGAGTTATTTATCTGTGTATACTTGGGTGAGTCAGTCGTTCTCTGAAACTCAGTTTTCTCATCTGAAAGGTGGGAAAATAATGCTTTCATTTCCTCACTTAATGGTTGGGAAGATATCACATTATAAACGGGAAATCACTGTAGGAATGTATTGTTGCTGTCGTTTAGTTGTTTCAGTCATGTCTGACTCTTCATGACCACATTTGGGGTTTTCTTGACAAAGATCCTAGAGTGGTTTGCCATTTCCTTCTTCAGATCATTTTACAGATGAGGAAATTGGGGCAAACAGGATGAAGTGACTTGCCCAGGGTCATGAAGCTAGTAAGTAACTGAGGCTAGACTTGCACTCAGAAAGAGGAGTCTTCTTGAGTCCAAGCCCAGTGCTTGTGACACCTAATTGTGGTAGAGTTACTATAATTAGCAGGTTTGGTACAATGGTGTGTGTGTGTGTGTGTGTGTGTGTGTATTCATGGTAGCAGGAAAGGCCAGGGTATGTCACAGAATCATAGAAAGTCCAGGTTGAAAGGTTGCTCAAAGATCTTTTAGTCTAACCTACATCTGAACAAACATTCCCTCTTCATCAGACCTTGTCCTTCCAGCCCCTGCTTGTAGACCTCCAATGATGAAAAGGTCACTGTCCCCTAAAGCAGCTCATTTTATTTTTGAACAACTCTAACTCTTAGGAATTTTTTCTGTACATAGAGATGAAATATGTCCTCCTGTATCTTCCACCCATCATACCTTGTTTTTCCCCCTGGGCCCAAACACAATAAGCCATATTTTATATAACAACCCTTGGAGATAATTACCAGGCCCCATCTAAGTCTTTTCTTTTCCAGGCTAAATGTTTTTAACTCATTCAAACTAGTTTTTGTATGGCCTGGACTCAAAGTCCTTCCCCACCCTCGTCTCCCCTCTCTCTTCTCATCCTTCTTGCATAGGACACCCAGAAGGGAATCTATTCCTTGGTCTGGCTGGAGTGTTGAGTACTTGTGTGTGGGAGTCATGTGAAACCCGGCTGGAGAGGAAGGTGGGAGCCAGGCTGGGAAGGCGGGGAGGGCCTGGCCAGGGCCCAGGGCAGGCGTTTGTTTCGTTTACACTCTGGCTTGCTGGGTTCACCAGGAAGAACATCCCTCTCTCCTGCTCTCGGCTCTCCAGGCTGATGTTGATCCTGGCTGAGCTGTGCACGACTTAAGTTACCCTGTTGCTTTAAGAAAGAAAAAACAAAAGGCCAAGGAGATCCCAAATGATTTTAGAATTGTAAAGCTTGTTTGAAAACTTGCGATAAACACCAGTTGGAAGGAAGTGATAATGCCGGGCCTCTGTCTATTTATTTACGGGTTTGTACAACTCCAGGGATATTGGGCTCTAAGGGGGAACAGATGGGACATTGTAAGGGGCTGGGGAAGGCTGCAGGGAGCCCCCTTATCGGGAGGTAATCTAATGCTGTGGAGCCTTTTCCAAAAACAGGACAGTGAATATGAGAAGGAGGCAAAAGCAGGGAGTGTTGGGGAGGGCAGGAGAAGCCAGAGCAAATGAGGTGGGGTGGGAGGTGGGGGGGCGGTCTTCCATCTGACGCCAGATCCTGGGGAGCCCCAGGCAAAGGAGTTTGGAGAAGGACGTTTGAGGACACCCAGGGTGCAATCAAGGATCTGTGAGAATCAGGATGGCATAGTGGCTTATATGGGGGACCCAGAGCCAGGAAAGCCAAGTCAGAATCTGTCCTCTGAGCTTACTAGCTGTGAGACCATGGGCCAGTTACCAACTCTCTGAACTTGACGTTCCTCCTCTGTAAAATAGGGTTGAAACTACAGTATCCCCTACCTCCCAGGTTCGTTTAGTTGCTTTTCAGTTGTTTCCAACTCTCCATGACTCCCATGTGGGGTTTTCTTGGCAGAGATATTAGAACGGTTTGTCCTTTCTTTCTCCAGCTCATTTTACAGATGAAGAAACTGAGGCAAACAGGGTGAAGTGACTTTCTCAGGGTCATACAACCAGTGTGTGTCTAAAGCTAAATTTGAACTTAGGTCTTCTTGACTCCAGGCTCAGCACTCTATCCACTACAGTGAAGCCCAAGTGAGATAATAAATGTGCAGTGCTCTGAAAACTTTCATATGCTATAAATTACCACTTATTATTAGACCCACTGAGATTTCAAAGGGATGTATATAAAGTTTTATACTTAGGTTCAAAAAAATCGACTTACTGGATACAGGTAAGGAGAGGCATGATCAGGAAGCATTCTGCCTTGAAAAGAAGATCTGGGGGTTGGAGTAGACTGCCAGCTCCTTGGTGAGTTAGCAGGGTGATGGGGTGGTCAAGAAAACTCATGAAATCTTAGCCTCCATTAAGAGAAACCCAACTGCCAGGATTGCTCAACCTAGCCAGGCCATATCTAGAGCATGACATTCAGGTCTAGACAAGACACTTTGGATCCTCCTGAGAGGCCTGGAGCCTGCAACCAGCATAGTGAAAGGTCTCAAGGTCAGGCTGGAGGAGAATCAAATGAAGGGAGTGGTATGGTTACCCAGAGTAGAAGGGATATGATTGATACTTTTGGTACTTTGAAGAGCTTACATAGAGAAGATGGATTAGGAGGATAAAAAGGAAGCGAGGTCTAGTGAATACACAACCAGCATTGGGAGAGAGAATTTCCTCACCTGGGAGTTCCCTATACCTCTAAAATCAATGTGTGTGTGTGTGTGTGTGTGTGTGTGTGATAATGGGCGGAAATTGCCTGGAGTACAATTTCAGCTTTCTAACAATATTGATCTTCCTAGAGTGAGAGAGGCTGCCTCAGGAGGTGGTGAACCCCTAATTCTTGGAGGAAAGCATGGGAGCCATGTTCAGGTAGGGATTAGATAACGTGCTTCTAGCCCCAGAATTCTGATCCTCTGTGGGATCCTCTTTCCACCCTTGGAGCCCAACTTATACCAATCCCTTGCTCATATCCCAGGGACTCTGGACTCATGCTCCAGGCACCACAATGATGATAATTACGCATAACAATGACAAGAAGAACTAATATTTATATGCCAATCCATGTTCTACAATGAGCTTTAGGAGTTGTCCCATGCCCATGGTTATCAGAGTATATTCAGACACCTTCCAGGATTCCCTACTTACCCACCCCTCACTCACCTGTGCAGGAGTGACCTGGTGGGCCTCCCCCTGCCCTTCTCCTTCTCTTATTTCTCCTTCCCCCTTCCCTGTCTCTTCCTTGTTTATTTTCCATGTTCAAAGCCATGAGAGCATTGACCTGGTTTCAACTTTTCTCTGATGTTTCCTCCAGCTAAAGTCCCTTCCCCCTAGGAGCTTACATTCTACTAAGGGAATTTCATGAGCTTTTCTGATTTCCCTATCACTCTGCTGACTCAACAAGAGCTGGCAGCACACTGTTACCCCAAGATTTTCTTTTCAAGGTAGAATGTTCCCCTACCATGCCTCCCTCTACCTGTACCTATTAAGATGATTTTTTGGGGACCTGAGTATAAAACTTTATATAAATCCCTTTGAAATTTCAGTGGGTCTAATAATAAAAAGTGATAATTTATAGCATATGAAAGTTTTCAGAGCACTTCAGATTTGGTATCTCACTTGGGACTCACTGTAATAGATAGAGTGTTGAGCCTGGAGTCAAGAAGACCTGAGTTAAAATTTGACCTCAGATATGTACAGACTATGTGACCCTGGGCAAGTCACTTAACCCTATTTGCCTCATTTACCAAGGATGCAACTTATATACAGAAATGTCATTAAAAAAAATGAATATGAAGGGTTTTTCTGGGGGAGGGAGCAGAATGTGAAATTCTGGGTTGGGGGGTTGGTGGTGGCGCAGGACAGAAGTGTAGGAAGTGATTCCGGAACTGAACCTTAAAGAGAACTAGAGAAATTCTAACAGGAACCAGGTGAACCATGGGAGGTGGCAGATGAGATGTTGATTATGGAGATATAGTGAATTGGCTAGTTTGCCTGGAACATAACATGGAAACCACCAAAGTCAGGCTACAAGGGGCTTTAAAGCAGTCCGCAGGAGGTCTCTGAGGGTCTTTCCCCATTCTCCTCCATCTCCATGGGAGACCCTGGATAAAAAGTTTGGATCTGAGTTTCTTAAGAGAGACCTGTCCCAAAGCTGATGACTCTTCATGAGCCCAACTTGTTGAACTGAGTTGTGATGGGCTGAACGTTCAAGGCTTAGCTGTTTTTGGAGTTCTCAGGGACTGCTCTGGAGGGCGGGGCAGCTGGCCCCCCTCCACAGTTTCAGTTCAATGAGGCCCTGTGTGCTTATGCAAATGGATTAGCACTAATCACTCCCTAATGAGAAGCAGCCTAGAGATAAGATCTGGAGCGGAAAACCCTTCTCTCCAAACCGAGACCTGGGCAAACCAGAAGAAATGTGGAAAGTGCAGATAAAGCCCCTTCCCCAAAGGAAGCCTGTAGCCCCACAGCTGTGGGTGGCGGTGAGACCCACCACTAGCCAACCTGCCTCCAAGAGAGAATTCTCATCTGGGCCCTTGACTGGTCAAGGCTGAAACTGACTTCACCACCACTAGGGGAGGATAGGCTAGGTGGTCCTCTCATTTCTGCATCTTCTCCAAGTCTACCTGTTTTATCTCCAAGTGTTAGTACCATTATATACAGATGAGAACATCACCCCATAGTTAACCTAGCTGAAGATTTTAACTCTTCAGCCAGATGTTTTATGTCATGTGACAATCACTAGAATGGACTCAAGAAGGATTGGGTTCAGGTCTGGTTCCTTTCCACTCTTTTTTGTTTATTTTTATTTTTACAGATATCTTTTTGTTTTACATCACCCTTTTTTCTAAATATGTACTTCCCTCCTCTCTCACCCAGTGAGTCATCCTTTGGAACAGATATTTAAAGGAAAAAAAAATAGTTAGGCAAAACCAACACAACAGTTGAGTATATGAAATTTTTTAAACCTAGCATTCCTCACCTCTGCAAAAGAGGAGGGGAAGTGATATTTTCTCAACTATTCTTGAGCCAATTTTTTTCTTCATAATTATACAGCCTCTAATTTCTTTCCTGGTTTCCAGTTACAATATTGTAGTCATGTATACCATTTTCCTGATTCTACAGACTTCATTCTGCATCGGTTCATAAAAGTCTTCCATTACTTCTCTGAATCCTTCATATGGTGTAACAATATGCTATTGTACCCATGTGACATAATTTGTTTAGTGATTCCCCTACCTGTGTTGGCAGCCTACTTTAAAAATTGGCAATTTTTTTGTTGACATTTCCTGACATGTCCTTTTCATGGTATAGTCTAAATCTAAAACTATCTTGACTGATTGGATTATTGGGCCAAATCTAATAAGTTAAATTTAATAGTGATCAATACTAATATTTCCACCCCTAGGCTCAACTCTTAGATCTCACTGTGGTGGGGCTGTGATCCTGGGTTCTTCAAGGTTCTGTCAGCAGAATGAAAGTTCTATTGTGTTGGAATGGCTTTGGTTAGGATCCTGGCAACAGCCTGTGTCTATTTTCTTTAAATCAACTTGTGTAACTTTAGAGCCACTCGGTACCAAGAGACTAGCCACTTTGGGAATGGGTTCTTTGATTATGGAAACCATAGAACAAAGCAAAATAGAAAGTGGCCCTTGTTCCTGTGCAGTAGTCATGGCAGAGTGATGGAAAAGAAAACTAATGGGGCTGATATTGCTTTGCCTAGAAGACAGAAGGAATTTGGAAGGATGTATGATTCACAAGTTGTCCTTGGAGAAGTAAATAAAGATGTTCATGGAGTTAGTTTTGTTGTGTGTCCACAGATAACAAGAAGCAGTTCATGGGACATTTGATCCTCTTGTATGGCTGTAATCAATCAAAACATTATCAAGCATTTCATATGGGTCAGATATTGTGCCAGGTGCCGGAGATACAAAAACAAAAATGAAATTGTCCCCTCTTTAAGGAGCTTACATTCTATCAGTGGAGACCACATGTATTACAAATACAAGGTAATTTGGGTGGGTAGATGGGTCAGAAAAGTCTTCATTTAGAACAGAGTTCCTTGGTCTGGTTTCCATGGAAGGCAGCTGTGGATAGATTTCAGGGGATCTGTAAACTTGGATGATGTAAGGAATATAGAAAACTCCCCAGTCTATGAACTAAGACACCCAGGGGAAAATGAGTCATACTATCAGAGTAAGACCAGCAGTAATAGCCCCAAGCCCTCTTTTCCCTGTAGTCAAGAAGTTTGAATATCAGCTATCCTTCATTCTCCCAGCAGTCTTTCCTTCCTCACTAGCATGAACCCAGACCAGTCCCCAGGTCTGGCTGCTTGGTCCCTTCTGCTAATGACTAGTCTTGTTAGATCTAGATAAAAATCCCACAAAAAAACCACTAGACTTAACTGGTTTGGGAGAGGGCTCCCCATTTCCTTGAGGGACCCAGTGGGGTATCGAAATTCCACTTGGGGGTCCAATGAACCTGACCTCTTTTCATGATTTTCCTTGACTGCCCTATATTTTGTGTCTCCTCTTTATACATTTGGCTTGCATTACTATCTTGTGAGTTACATATTTCCTTATTTGAGGGTTTGATATGCTAAACTTTCTTAAGTCTATGTTAAGACAGATGGGAAAACATTTACCACTATTTTTGCTTACCTCTAACCTCTATCTGACATTTAACATTCTCTTTAATTATGGTTGAAAAAAAAGCACTTTAGTGGGAAGAGTCCATTGACTTCACTAGATTGCCAAAGGGGTTCAGAATACAAAAAAAGAAAAGAAACCTTGAACTAATCTTTGAAGAAACTAGAGATTCTAAGAGGTAAATGTAACTGGGGGAGGAGGCAGGAAAATATTCCACTGGAGTGTGAGGAGAGTAATATATTATATGGTTTGACTTGCAGGCAGGTGGGGTCATATTGTGAAAAACTACAGGTATGAAACAAAGTGCTTTGTATTTGATCTTAGAGGAAATAGGGAACCCCTGGAGTTTATAGAGCTGAGAAGTGCCATGATTAGATTGTACTTTAGAAAAAATCTCTTACTAGTCTTGAAAAACTAAATGCATTCCTACTAGATGGGTTTATTGTAAAGGAGATTCTCATTTAAAATTCCCAACTAGCATCTCATTTTCTACCAGAAGCCTCTCTGAGTCTTTCTTCATTCTAGTGCCTTTCCTCTCATTTACTTCCTATTTATCTTGTATATAGCTTGTTTGTACATATTTGTTTGCTTGCTGTGTCCTCTATTAGATGAAAATTACTCGACGGCTTTTTGAGTCTTTTTATATTTCCGTAAGAGTGGTACAAGAAAATTATGAAAAGAAAATTAACAGCTTGGTAAAAGAGGTATAAAAATACTGAAGAAAATAATACCCTAAAAAAAACAGAATTGACCTAATGGTAAAAGAGGCACAAAAATTGACCAAGGAAAAGAACTCCTTAAAAAAAGACGCCCCTGAAAATTTGTCAAATGTAAAGAGAGACACAAAGACTCACTAAAGAAAATAATACCTTAAAAGTTAGAATTTGGCAAGTGTAAGCTAATGACTCCATGAAACATCAAGAAACAATAAAACAAAGTTAAAAGAATGGAACAAATTGGAAGAAAATGTGAAATATCTCATCAGAAAAATAACTGACCTAGAAAATCATTCAGAAATTACTGGATTACCTGAAAGCCGTGATAAAAAAGAGCCTATACATTAAATTTCAAGAGATTATCAGGGAAAACTGCCTTGATATGTTAAAGCCAGAAGGTAAAATAGAAATCCAAAGAATCCACTGAACACCTCCTGAAAGATGTCTTCAAATGGAAACTTCCTGGAATATTATAGCCAAATCCAAGAGCTATCCAGTCAAGGAGAAAATATTGCAAGCAGCCAGAAATGGTCCAAATAGCATGGAGCCATAGTCAAGATCACATCAAGATTTAGCAGCTTCCACTTTAAAGAAGCAAAGAGTTTAGAATATGATATTCTGGAAGGCAAAAGAACTAGGATTACACCCCAAAATATCCAGCAAATGTGAATATAATCCTTTAGGGCTAAAAATAGATAGTTGATGAAATAGAGAACTTTCAAGCATTTCTGATGAAAAGACCAAAGCTGAATAGAAAATTTGACATTAAAACAGAAGACTCAACAGAATCTTGAAAGGGTAAACATGACAAAGTAATTATAAGGAACTCAATAAACTGTTTACATTCCTACATGGGAAGATGATACATGTAACTCCTAAGAATTTTATCATTATTAGGGCAGTTAGAAAGAGTCTACATAGATGGAAGACACAGGTATGAGTTGATTATGTTGGTATGATCTCCAAAAAAAGTAGGGATGAGAAAGGGGATGCATGAGGAGAAGGTGAAGGAAGAAATAGAAAGGGGAAATTTTATCACATAAAAGAGGGGTAACAAGGGAGAGCTTTTATAGTGGAAGGAAAAATAAAGGTGGAATGGGCAATTCTTGAGCTTCACTTTCATCAAAGTTGGTTCAAATTCAAAGAGGGAAGACTATATATACACCCTCAGCTGGCTATAGAAATCTATCTTGACCAATAAAAAAATAGGAGGGGAAATGAATAAGAGGTATGGGGGGGGATTACAAAAGGAAAGGTGATGCCCATCAATTGGGAAATGGCTGAACAAGTTGTGGTATATGAATGTAATGGAATACTATTGTGCTATAAGAAATGGTGAGCAGGTGGACTTTAGAAAAACCTAGGAAGACTTATATGAACTGATGCTGAGTGAGAACATTGTACATGGTTATAACCATATTGTGTAAGGACCAACTTTGATAACCTTGGCTCTTCTCAGCAAAACAAAGCTCTAAGACAACTCCAAAAGGCTCATGATGGAAAATGCTATCCACATCCAGAGGAAGAACTGCAGAGTCTGAATGCAGATCGAAGCAGACTATTTACTTGCTTTCTTGTTTTATTTTGTTTCTTCTTTCTTGTGGTTCATTCCATTGGTTCTAATTCTTCTTCACAACATGAATAATGTGAAAATATGTTTAATATGAATATATATGTAGAGTTGTCTTGGAAATGGGAGAGGGGAGAGAGGGAGAGAAAAATTAAAACTCCAAAGCTTGTGGAACTGAATGTTGTAAAGTAAAAATAAACTTGAAAAATAAAATGGGAGGAAAGGGAGGGTGGATTAAGGGAATCAATGGTCAGAACCAAAACAGATTTTTGAGTAGGGAAGGGATAAAAAAGAATGAGAGAGAGAGAGAGAGAGAGAGAGAGAAGTAAACAGAAGAAAATAAGATTGAGGAAAACACATATTTAGTCATAACTATGTATGTGAATGGGATGACCTAACTCACAAAAGAGAAGCAGACAGCTGAATGGGTTAGAAACCAGAATCCCACAATACATTGTGTAGAAGAGATAAGTTTGAATCAGAAAGAGACATACAGAGTTAAAATAAAGGATTGAAGTAGAATCCATTAAGCTTCAGCTGAAGTAAAAAAGGCAGGAGTAGTTTCAGACAAAACAAAAAATAAATAGGCCTAATTGAAAGAGACAATCAGGGAAACTACATTTTGCTAAAAGGTTCCATAAACAATGAAATAATGTAAAAAATTACAACTAGTTTCTCTGACAAGCCTTTATTTGTCAAATCTATAAGGAATGGATTCAAATTTATAAAAAATAAAAGCCATTTCCTAACTGATAAATGATCAGCAACCCAGCAATACCACTGCTAGGTCTGTATCCCAAAGAAATCAAAGAAAATGTAAGAGGATTTATATGGACAGCTCTTTTTATGATAGCAAAGAAATGGAAATTGAGAGAATGCTCATCCATTGGGGAATGGCTCTGCAAGTTGTAGTATATGATTATGATGGAGTACTATTATGCGATAAGAAATGATAGGGGTGGGGATTTCAGAAAAGCATGACAAGACCTATATGAACTGATGCAAAAGGAAGTGAGAAAAACCAGGAGATCATTGTGTACAGTGACAGCAATGTTGTGATGATGATTAATTGTTAAAGACAGTTACTTTGATCCATATAATGATCCAAGACAATTTTAAAGGATGCATGACAAAAAAATGCCATCCACTGTCATAGAGAGAACTGATGAACTCAGTATAACTTTCTCAGTTTCTTCATTTTTTTTGCTTTGCTTTGTGATATGGCTAATATGAAACATGTTTTGCATAATTTCACATGTATAATTGATACTATATTGTTTGCCTTCTCAGTGAATGGGGCAGGGGTAGGAGGGAGAGAACCTGGAACTCAATATTTAAAAAGAAAAGAATGTTAAAAATATAAATAAATAAAAATTTAATAAAAAAGAATCGGATGGATTTACCAGAGACTTTCACTCTGTATATGGCATACACAAGCAGAAAGTCATTTCCAGGTTGTCCAGAAGTCACAGATGCTGAACCACTTGAACAAAAGGTTAAGATGGGGATAGAGTCTGATAGTTCTGTGGGTGGTGATCACAAGTCTGGGAACCGGACCAGGTCTGAAGTTAATAATTATGATGATAAATAGCAGCTAGCATCTATAGAGCACCTACCATGTGTAGGGCACTGGGACAAATACACTTATTGTCTTATTTGGTTCCCATAACAACCCTGGGAGGTAAGTGCTGTTATTATTCCATTTTACAGTTGAGGAAACTGAGGCAAACAGAGGTTAGATTTCTTTCTCGGGCTCACACAGCTGGTAAGTGTTTGATGCTGAATTTGAACTCAGGACTTCCTGACTTTAGGCCTAGCTCTTGGGCACAGCCACAGAATGGAACAGTGTCCTTTCTCAGTAGAACTGCTCTGGGTGTTCTTACCATCATCAGTACGAGTGGACTTGGAGTTATGCTTTTTCCTAGCTTTAACTTTGCTCAAAATTCACCCTGCTTTCTGCCCCATTCTACTTCTCTATTTATCTGTTTGGCCCTGGAGGAGGATTTATTAGCTCCTTCATGAGTAGGAAGCTCACCATAACTCCCATTTCTATACCACACTCAGGTTTACACAGTGTGTTCCTTACAACCGATGTGAGGAGAGTTGAGTAGGGATTATGATTCTTGTTTTTCTAAATCTTTATCCTGCTGAAGAAGTGATCTCTCCTTCCAGATCTCCTTTTCTTAAGTGTCTGAGCTCCATTGCATTGTGGAAAGGGAAAAAGATTTCAGAGTCCTGGATTACTAGTTTTGAATTCTATAGGACAATGAGAAAATCATTCCTCTCTCTCAGGCTCAGTTTCTTTTTTAAAATGAGGGAGGTTAGAATAAATGATTTCTAAGGTTCTCCCCAGCTCTGTATCTTCTGACTACTATGAGAATCTTCAATCCAAACCCGAGTCTTCTGACTATGGATCTCTCTTGGAACTAAGGCTACCTCTAGTTTCAATTCAATTCAGTCTTGTCCATTTAAACAAGCACTCCCCTCTTTCTTTAAGCATTCCAAACGTTTCTCTTTTACATCTTTGCATCTTTTATTTTTACATCACCATCATTTCCCAATATATCTCCCCTTCTTTGTCTTCAGAGAGGTGTGTGCGTTTGTCCTTCGTTGCCAAAGAAGACCATGCCATCAGAGAAATGATGAAATGACTTGCACTTGACTTTGTTTTGAGCGAGGAAGTGCTGTGCAGGTCACCAGCCTCACTTCTCCTCCAGAGCCATCTGAATCCAGTGACCAGATATTCATCAGATTGACTGGAGATGACCCAGGATGAGGCAATTGGGGTTAAGTGACTTGCCCAAGGTCACACAACTAGTGAGTGTCAAGTGTCTGAGGTGACATTTGAACTCAGGTCTTCCTGACTCCTGCACTGGTACTCTACCCACTGCACCACCTAGCTGCCCATCCTCAGAGAGGTGAACCTTAGAACAAAGAAAGGAAAAAAGCAGTTCTGGAAAACCAACACATCAACAGAATGTGAAAGAATATGGATTGTTCCCCATGCTTAGCTATCTGCAAAGAAAGAGAGGTTCATTTATTGAGCTGATATCTGGAGCCAGACTTGGTTATTAAAATCACATAGGGTTAGGATTCACTTATTAATGTTCTTCCCATTTTCATTGTTGTAGTCATCCTGTGTTGTTTCCCTGGTTCTGCTTATAGCATTTTGGGTCAGTTCACATAAATCTTCTCATGCATCTCTGAATTCTTCATATTCCTCATTTCCTAGGGCAGTGATAGTGCATTATTCATGCATGACAACATGCTTAGCTATTTCCTCATTATCTTGTTTCCAGTTTGTTTAGCTATCCTCCAATGATCTTATTTCCTGTTTTTTTGCTACCACAAAAAGTGCTGCTACGAATATTTTGTTTTATATGGTACCCTTCTATCTTTGACTTCCTTGTGGGGTATATGCCTAGCCACTGCTAGGATTGCTGGGTCAAAGGGCATGAACATTTTAGTCACTTTCTTCCCCTAATTCCAAACCATTTTTCAAAATGGTTGGTCAGTTCACAGCTCTATCAACTGTTCATTAGTGTGCCTGTCTTTCTACACTCCCTCCAGTATGGTACTCATTCCATTATACCTTTACTGTTATATCTTCTAAGAAAGTAGCACATCAAGAAAAAGATGGGATTTTCAGAGAAGCAGATTTCTACTCACTGTAAGAAGGAACTTTATCCAAATTGGAGAAACTGCTCCTTCCTTGCAAAATAGTAAATTCCCTTTCACTGGAAATATTGAAAGAATTACAAAACCTTTGACATGAAAGTCCAGCTAATACATGATCAAGGCTCCCCTCTACAAATATCTAAGATATATGATTTTCTAGCCTCTGCCTGAAGACTTCCAGAGATGGGGAACTCATTACCTCTTGAGGGAACCCATTGCACCTTTAGATAGGTCTAAGTGCTGGGAAAAACAAACTTAAATATGTCTTTGGGCAACTTTGATCAATTACTCGTAATTTTGCTCCCTGGGGCCAAGCAGAGCAAGGCCAAGACCTTTTTTTTTGGAGAAAGGCTTTTTGAGACTTGAAGACAGTCATGATCCCTATTCCCTATTCGAAATCTACTCTTCTTTAGGCTAAACATCTGTTCAATGTCAGAGTTCACCAATTCATAATAAGTTTTCCTTCTCCTGTTCTTGCTGAGTATTTTGTGTCAATAATTAGACAGCAAAGTTAATTAATTTCTGTTTTGCCATTGCAAAACAAGCATTAGCTTTTTGTTTTTTTTTTTCAAGAAAATGTCAATATGTGGGCTCTTTCATGGCTCTGTGCCCTTATTGATGGGGGTCTTCCCTCTCTGGGATGACTGCCCAGCCCTCCACACCTCTCCATTTGGTGCAATGCCTATCAATGTGTTCCCCCTGAAGAATCAGCCTGACATTTTGGAGGCTGACCTTCTCTGGGGTCACTTTACATTCCATGGCCACCAGGCTGCACTTGTGTGTGTTTTTAAAGGAAATGCCCTTAGAAGCAATACTTGGTGCATATAATTAGGGGGGATAGAAAGGGCACTGAGAGGCAGGAGACCTGAGTTCTCATCCTGGTTTTGTTAGAAATTCCCTGTGTGATCTTGGATAAGTCCCTTTACCTCTCTTACTTTCTGCCTCTGGAAAATGGGGATAATATTACCTTCTTTGATGGGACCTTGTAAAGAAGGTACTTTGAAATCTGTAATTTAGTGCGAAAACAGGAGACGTTCTGAGCTTCAGCCTTCCGGTGGAGCAGGACTCTATTTTGAGGGGCTGCACCCCTTACTCTTCCTTTATGACCTTAAGCAAGCCCTGTCTCCTCCTTGGGCTTCAGTTTCCTTCTCAGGAGGAGAGAGGTAGGCTAGATAAACTGTAAGGTGGTTGCCCCAACATTTTAGAACTCTCTTTCCCAGCTGCCCAATCTCTCCACTCCATGACAAGACACTGACGGAGAGTTAATCCCCTGTTTTCTCAGTCTCTGAGGATAAATGAGGGATGGAATTTAAAAAAACCCAAAAATCCAGGTCTGGTCTCTCAATATGTGTATGTTGAAGTCCTGAGCAGCTGAGTGCTGGGCCTCCCCCGCATTCCTGGGTGGAAGGCCTGGCTCTTTGACTAGCATGGACAAATATTGACTTCCCTATTCCTTTTCATGTCCTGTCTATTTAAATGGCATCAATCCCTCACAGGGCTGTGGCTCTCTCCCCAATCCCTGTCCTGTGCCCTGAGGATGTGTCCAAAAATCTGGGGGAGGGAAGGCTTAGCCCCTCAGGAAAAGAGAGGGAGCCTCTTGCTTCCTTAGTTGCCTCTGCTGCTTTTCTGTTCAGTCAGAAATCCTGTGCTCATAGCTCAACTTGATGACCTGGGACCATGTCTTTGTCTCGCTTTGTATCCCCAGAGCTTAGCACAGTGCCTGGCACATGGTTAACACTTAATAAATGCATCTTGGTTGGTCAACTGTCTGACTGTGATCTTAGGCAAAGTTCTATTTGTGCCTCAGTTTCCTCATTTGTGAAATGAAAGTCAAGAGGATGAACTAGACAGCCTCTGATTCTCCATTCTGAATTTTAATCCTAGGACCTTGTGACTGTTTATAGCCATGCTATATAAGCAGTATTAACAACATATAAATGTTAGATATTTAGAGGCTTGACCAGGGTGAAGCCACACAGAAAAGTTCAGTCCTTTTCTACATGAACATCTTTCATGTTTGGGGAATATATATCATATATATACCATGTACTATTTATGCTATAAACTATATGCTACACAGATATACATTATGTACCATATATATACTATATAGATATATGCCATATACTATATATACTATAGACACATATTTTAATTGCTGTACATTTTTCCCATACCAAGATTTCTCATGACTAAAGATCTCAGTTTCTTCATTGGATCTTTATATGGTATGGCATGACATGGTCTCTGGACCTTCCCCAGACTCCACCCAAGCACAGTACTTGTCATGGCAGCCACATCAAAAACATTGGTTGGTTTCAATTCCATTTTAGCCTTTCTCCCTTGGATGATCTCCTTCTTAGGAACATCCTACCTAAAATATAGGATCCACCTAGACCTGGACACTGTCCTCTGGGTGCTATCTGACCAAAGCAGAGGTTCTGTCTGATTCTGGTCATGAACATGATACTTCTATATTTGTGATTTCTTTGATCAAGCCCTATTTTTACCAGCATAGATTTCATTTCCTTCCTCCACCTCTCAGGAGCCAGAGTCTTGTGGCTACCATGGACAATCTCTGGTGAGGAGGTCTTCACAACTGGTGTTGGCTTGTCCTCAGGTGACAGATTCTCAGCTCAAACTCAAAGCCTGGACAGCCAGCTCAGTAAGACCTACCAGAGCTGTTGTTCCCTGTGGAGCCTTTGAGAGCTCAGGGCTCTCTGTGGTCCCCTCTGAGTTGTTTACTGTAGAGGATATTGGTGAATATTGGTCCATGTTTAATGTAAGCCCCTTGACGGGAAGGCTTGTTTTGTTTTTGTCCCTGTATCTTCACTGCCTAGCACAGCACATCACATACAGCAGGTGCTTGTGGAAAGGCTCAGTGATAGGGAACCTTAGCAACTTTCCAAGACATTTCTGTATTCTAAAATAAAAACTGGTCACTTAGTATTTGGTCATCATTGTATCTCAACCCTATAATAGAAATACATACATGAAAACAGCTTATAAAAAAGATGATAGAGATAAAGCCTATTTTTTCATTAAAATCAACTTAATGTCATTTAAAAAGGTCTTTGTTAGGCATTTACTTGGAGTAGTTCTTTGTGCTTGATGCTATGGATGTGAAGATGAAACATAAGCTCTCACTGATCTCAGGAAATGACAAGCTAGCACTTTCTATCTTCTCTCCTCTGCTACACTCCCTGAGAAGGCTGGCAACAACTCACTCCACCACTGCAACTCTCACTTGATTCTAGACCCTCCACAATTTGCCATCTGACCTCAGTGTTCAACTAAAACTGCTCCTTCCTAGCTCATCAATGATCTTGTAAGTGATCAATCAAATGATCTATTCTCTATCCTCATCCTTGATATCTGCAGCCTTTGACACTGTGGCCTTTTCTCCTGGATATTTCTAAAAGTGTGTGTATGTGTGTGTGTGTGTGTGTGTGTTTGTGTGTGTGTGTGAGAGAGAGAGATAGGGAGACAGACATATAGAGAAATATAGAGAGACAAAGGCAGAGACAGAGAAGAGAGACAGAAGAGAGAGGAGGCAGATGCACAGAAAGAGACAGACAGACACACACACACACACACACAAAGACAGAGACAGACAGAGACCAACAGAGAGAGAGAGAAAGAGAAATTGAGAGAGAGAGAGAGAGAGAGAGTTAGCTAGTGAGTTCTCCTCTGTCTCTCTCAGTTTTTTTGCTGGATCTTCATTGAGGTCATGACCACTCAATGTGGGTGTCCCTTGAGTAACTGTCTTGGGCCCCCTCCTAAACTACGTCACTTGGTAAATCTATCCAACAAACAAGCATCTTGTCTTTGGTGGAAGATTTCCAATGGAGTCTCCAACATGGTTGGAGTATAGTTCTTGGAGTATAGTTCTGTAGGAAGGGAAGAGAGATGATCTCACATGAAGAAGGTAGATTGGAGATGGACTGTGGAAACTTTTTTTTTTAAAGAGAGCTAGTATTTTTTTTTCAGATTATCTAAAGCTTTATTTGAGAATGTTTCTGAAACAGATAATGATGACTAGTACATCATTAATTCATTTTGCATGTTTTGAAACATTATGCAAATTAGATTTAGCAAATTGCTTTTGAAGTTAGATATTTTATCATAGAAGACTTTAAATGTTTTTTTTTTTCAATTTTACTTGGGCACCATAGGTTTTTCATGTATCAGATATCCAACTCAGTTCTGGAATCTTAGGTTTTTTGGGTTCCAAGTAGGGGTGAAATGGAGCTTGAATCTCTACCCCTATGGCTCCTCCAGGTCCCTCTGCTTAAGAAGCACCTGCAGACCAACCATTTCTCCCTCCTCTCCAGCCTCACTACCTCAGTAGCTAAGCCCCTGAAGAGTAGAAGGGGACACTGGAGAAGAGAAAGTGCCATGTGGAAGGGGGTTTGCCTTGTTCTGTTTGGTTCCAGAAGGCAGAATCAGAAGAGATGTGTCGGAGTGGCCAAGAGGAAGGATTCTGTTTGATACCAGGTTCCACGTCCTCATGGTCTATGCTGTCTAAACCTGCTAGTGAGCTGCCCACCCTTGGAGTTCTCCAAGCACAAGCTGAATGGCTCCTTGTCCCAGGAGGTCAAGGGAAGGATTCTTGCTGAGGCCTGACTTGTACTGGGTGGTCTCTAGGCTCTGTCCAGCTCCTTCTAGCACCCACTGTCCAGTTCTAATTGTCGATGATGAGCAGAGGCTGATGGGGGCCTGTTCTGTACAGTGCCAGGGCTGGAGTGTCAGTGAATAATTTTGAGGCCTCTCAGCAGGGCTGTGGAGACAGAGGTCCGGAGAGGCAAGTGTTAACTCTGAAATGGGAGCAATCGGGAAAGCAGTTGTTTCTGGTCCACAGAAGTCTTGTTCCCTTCAGTTCAGAGCCTGTCATTCTGCGGTGGGTAATCAAGTCTGAGGACTTTGAAGGAGGGATGCGACTGATTAGCAGGGGATGAGTCCGCAGGCTTGGTTGGGCGGGGAGCCTGGGCGATGACTTCAGGGGAGGAGATGGGGAGGGGACAGGGTAGTCAGGGAGCCCTAATTCACTCCAGTCCTGAATTCTACTGAGGGTGTTTGGAGGAGAACTGTGTGTCTGCCAGGCCTGAGGCCTGTCAGAAAGCGCAAAGGTGGGGGAGAGAGACCTGGGTTCAAATTCTTCTTCTGGTGCTGAATGGCTATGGTCCTGGAGGGACCAAGAGCAGTCTTATGGCAGAGGAGTATTGCAGTCACATGTGGTCATTGTCAGAGGGCCTGGCAGTGGCTACAATGCCTAGCCATCTGTCCCCAGGTGATGATTCCTGAACCTCGAGTTCTTGCCCACCAGACTGTCTGGGTACCTCTAATGGCCCCAAGTTTGTTTAGCTTGCAGATGGAGTCTAAAACACAGAGTGTAAAATGAGTCTATAAAGTCCTTAGAGGGAAGGTGAGATTTACTAGATTCTCCTTTCTAGAGAGTGAGAATTATATTATTTATGGCCTACTCTGGATCCTTTATACATTTTCTACGAAGTGAAATAAAGGCCATCTTATCCCTAATATATATGTTACCTTGAGTGCTTTCATGGGATTTGGAAACCCTCTTAGTCTCATCTGTAGGGATTTTGAGAACAGTATTTTAAGCTACATCCTAAGATATCCAGGAAGTAACTGGGTGGGGGAAAAATGGGCCAATCAATGTATTTGGAGAGAATGCACCCAATATTTAAATATTTAAATCCTGAATTTGTGGTTGTGGACTGCAGGTTACATTTGATTAAAGGTGCTTTGGGAGCATTTAGGCCGAAAAGAGGTAATCACAAAGAGCCAGCATGGGGTCTTCAAGAACAGATAAGCTACTAGCTTCATTTCCTTTTCTGACAGATAGATTAGGGAAATTCTGGGCATACCAAAAGCTGCAAGTCAGGAAAACTTTCACCATAATCTCAGGTGTTCTCTGAGGTTGAGGAGAAGGAGGAGATAGATGGGGAGAGAGAGAGAGAGAGAGAGAGAGAGAGAGAGAGAGAGAGAGAGAGAGAGAGAGAGAAAGAGAGAGAGAAACACATGACAGAATAGAACAGGCAGGTGGATTTGGAACAGGTGCAGAGATTGGACCCAAGGAATGGTCATTAGTGTCAAGTCAGCAAGCATTTATTAAGAACCTACTATGTGCCAGACACTTCACTAAGTTTCAAAAATATAAAGAAAGAAAAAAAGAAAAGAAAGAAAAGCTTTTCTGCTCACGGTATCAACCTGGAGGTAGGTCTCTAGCCAAATTCCTCAGGGCTCTTTCCTTGGCCCTTTTCTGTTCATTTTTTTTAAAAAATTTAAATCAAAGAATGTTTATTAAATTTGCATGGAACATAAAACCAGGAGAGATATATAATATGTTGGATGACAGTCAGGATCCAAAAAAAAACACTAAAAACCCAAACTCAGACAACAGGCTAAATCTAATAAAGTGAAATTAAATCAGGTTAAATACAACATCTTAAACTCTCTAACAATCAGAACTACCTAAGAGTGTAATGAGTTGCCTACAGAGGCAGTGGCTGCCTCCTCGCTGGAGTTCTCCCAGAAGAGCTCAGATGGCCTCTTTTTGTAGATGTTAGTGTGAGAGTTCCAGCTCCTGTAAAGGGAGGCCCCCTCCTTTCTGATTCTAAGTTTTGAGAAAAGGTAGGAAGTCCCAGAGGAGCAAACTCTCCAATTTGGACTGGATCTTGAGGCCACCTTGCCCAGCTTGGTCTCGAATTCTTTTATCTACATTAATGATAGGAGTGGTTTAGAGTCTGCCTCAAAACCTCCAGGTAGGGGGGTCCAAGTGACTTCTGTACCAGTACAATCACAAGTTCAGTCCTATCTACACTATGCACACAGAGAAGTACATCCATAAAGAGATATATCATTATGGAAACTGATTTCAAAAGGGACAGAGAATTAAACATTAGGGGGATCAGGAAAGGCCTCACATGGGAGGTGACCCCTAGAGTATGTTTTGAAGGAAGTCAAGGATTCTAAAAGTTGAAGGGAAAGAGGCGCCACCTTCCTGAAATGAGAGACAGATGGAGTATTGTGTATGGACAGTGGACGTCAGGCTAGTTTCACCATTTTCTGTACCTTACACACTTGAGGGCCATCTTCAGTTGTCCTGATCCATAATCTGGCCACTGGCCCCAGATGACTCTGGAGGGGAAAGTGAAGCTTTTAACTTTGCCTAGCCCTGCCTCACTTAAATCCACTTCACTTGCATGTCACGGCGTCACCTCTCTGATGTCACGGTCCTCTTTGGGAATGAAGTACAAGCAGCAACAACACAGTTACAAGCTTCTTGTGGTAGGGACCACTTCCGATCTCCTTCTCCCTCGATACTGAGTTTATTTATAATAGGATGATTTGAGTTTGAATACCAGTACTGGCATTTGTTATCTGTGCAATTAAACAAGTGCAGTTAATCTGCGGCAATGAGTGCAGACCAGTGCTGTCTCTGGTGCTGAGAACAGAGACTGGGAGGACTCTGTGCCTGGGGGCTTGCCCTCGGCTTGCTTCCCCTCTAATACCAATCTGGGAGTAGAACTAGAAAAATGGAGAGAAATTGTAAAGCAAGTTGGCACAATCTGTTGTAAAGGACAAATTTAGACTTGATAGAACTTATTTCCCAATGATTTGAACTCAGGAGGACTGATTTCCTAGGAAGGCAGTTGGTTCCCCCTTGGTGGGAGGGAGGCTTGAAGTAAAGTCTCAGGGATCACTTACAAAAGCGCAGCGTTTTGCCTTCAGAAGGGTTTTGGCCTCTGAGGCCCCTTCCAGCCCTCAGACTCTAGGATTACTGCTCCACAATTTACAGACGAGAAAATTGAAGCACAGACAGTTCAGGGTCATCCAGCAAGTGTCAGAGGTGGGCTTCCTTTCTTCCTTTCCCCCCAACTGTCCATTAGGGCTGAAGCCAAGTATTTCTTCCCAACACACTCCAAACTTGTTCTTTATGTCAAAATTCCTCTGATTTCAGCTCTGGTTCTGGGCTTCAGGCTAGCTTGGTATCAAAGGCCCTTGTAGGATCAATTTATCAGCTCAAACATGGTTCAGCTTGGGGAACCCTTCCACTGCCTGCTGGTGACGTAATTCCCAGCAAGTTTGAGCTCGGTCTTCGTGGTTTGGCAAAGGCTAAAAAGGGAGAAGATGACAGACCTAGATTACAGCCTAGCAGTGCATCTCCACTGTGGCCTGCCGGCCCAAAACCCCATGGTTGTCTTTTTTCAATTAGTTACTTAACGGTTCCTCTGCCTTCACTTTCTTTTTCTTTCTTTTTTTTTATTCCTTTTGTGTTTGGACACTGTTTCAAACCTCTCTCTCCCTTCTCATCAATAGAGAAGCTCATCGTGGAATGAAGTAGAATTTGTTTTTGCTCATTTTCCAAAAAAATGGCATAGTATGTGCCCTAGAACTCATCTGTCTGCTTCTGCTTATAAAACCAAGCTCACCAGGACATCTCCTTGAAAAGCACAGAATTGGACGAGGTTTTCAGTGAAAATCTGGCTTCCCTCTGCTATCTTGGTTCTGGCCCCTGAACAAGTTTTCCAAGGTGTGAAGCGCTTGCACTACAGGGAATGTCAGGAGATGCCTTACACACCTGCTGAATATTTGAATAGCTCTTCCCATAAGCTCTTTAGTGGACATGAGAGATGGGAGAAAGAGGAAACTGAGGCCCAGAGAAAGAAAATGTCCCAACAAGTCAGTGGCAGAGCTACTGGAGCCAAGGCCTCCTGAGTCTTTGTCTAGCTCCTTACGCTGGCAGGGTGTGGTCTCCTTCCCACCCTATGAAGTATATCATTCAGGTATCATTTTCCATTAAAAAAAAAACCAACCTTTTTTTAAAAACAGAATCAGAGAATGAGGTTCAGACAGTGACTTCCCTTCTTACTCAACAAGTGTCTAGGTTCTCAGACTGGAGCCCTCTCTCCTTCTGCTCTTCCTCATCACAGAAGAGGGGACATTTCCACTGTGCTTCCAAACAATTCCAAACAAATCTTTCCTCACAATAGTCCTTCCTGAGAGCCTTGTAGGGCACACTGTCACCCTCATTTTACAAGGCTCAGGGAAGAATAGGATGGCATTCTAAAATCAAAAGGGACCTGGAGGATCATAGTAGCATCGAATTAGGGCTGGACAGAATCATAGAGGCCCTCTACTCCATTCCCACTATTTTGGAAAGGAGGAAACTGAGGTTGGGGGTCAAGTAACTTGCTCAAGACCACACAGGCCACACTAAGCAGTGGAGTGCAGATTTTCCTGAAGACCCATCCAAGCCTTTGCACCTCTCTCTGAACTCCTGATTTTCTGACTTCCTTGAGCCCACAGCCTGCTTTAGCACCTACAGCCCTGCCTCCTGCTTTCTACATGGGAGTCTCATCTCCCCCACAGATTGGGAACAATTGGAAGGCAGGGTCGGGGGTACCCTTCTCTGTCCTCAGTTTATTGTCTCCATATCTTGTCTGTACACAGCTGCTGACAAGTCATCTCCCTCAATAGACCAGAAGCTCCCTGAGCTCCTTTTTCACCTTATTTTATATCATCATTTAGCACAGGGCCTGGCTCATAGCAGGTGCTTCAAAATGCTTGTTGGCTTCCCAATCATCATGAAGGTGGGTTGAGGTTTGGATATCCCATAGACTCATAGAGTGAGGATTTGATTGATGTAGGGAGGATGCCCAGGTGGAGAGTGAGGGTACATGGCACATGGTGCCTCTTCATTGGGATGAGAATCTTGTGTCAGAGATTGTACTTTAAAGGGACCCTTGACTCATCTCCTTTCTTCTTGTTTCTTCCAATTGGTGGCCAAGCTCAGTCCTTCTTATATGGTCTCCATTTTCCCTGTAGCTATCATGAAAGGACAATCAACCAGTTGATCAATGAACACTGATGGAGCATCTTCTCTGGGTTAAGCATTTGTGCAAAGTCCTCAGGATACCATAGGTCTTCAATACTCCTTGTCTGAGCTATTGTAGTATCCTATTGACAGACTTCCCTGTATGCCCATTCTCCCCGCTTTAGTCTAGCTTTCACATGAGGTCAGAATGATCTCCCTTAGGTACAGGTCTGGTCATGCCACTCCTCGCCTCTGGTCATGTCACTCCTCCCCTCAAAAGCCTTCCATGGCTCCCTACTATC
The DNA here is from genome assembly GCA_028658325.1 of Potorous gilbertii. Taxonomy (NCBI): domain Eukaryota; kingdom Metazoa; phylum Chordata; class Mammalia; order Diprotodontia; family Potoroidae; genus Potorous; species Potorous gilbertii. Next base: position 668,839,811 of record CM053770.1, read on the forward strand.
CCTTAGTCAAATAAGTGCTCTTTCATCTGACATCCCACTCTTGTTCCAACATCTCTCTCATGTGATGCTCCTCCATGTACTCTCCACTTCAACCAAGTAGAATGGCTCTTTTCCCCAACTTTCCCCACACACTCTCTTTCTTCTGACTGTTCTCTCCTTCCCCTCTTTGTGGACTTCACAAAGCCTTCTTGGGTTGCCTTGGTCTATAGCAACTTTCTCCTTTGCTTGAGCCTTTCTCATTGTTTCATCGGAAATTATCCTCATCTGTGGCTCTCTGTGTTTGTGGTCTCCTAGACTGGGAGCTCCTGAGGGCAGGAACTGTGTGTGGTCCCAGCTGGGCTCTATTCTCCTGTGAGGATGCCAGGACACTGGGCAGAGGAGGTGCTTAGACCAGTCTGTGGTATGGGGGTGACAGGAAAGCCTGTACTCTACTCTGCCCTGGTGCTCTCCACCCTCCCTCCCCTGATTCCATCCCAGGAAGGGTTAATCAGATTGCAGAACAGCCTCTCCTTGCAATGATTAGCAGTCACCCGATCCTCTCAACAAAGCTTTAGCTGCATTAGGAGGAAAGGAGAAAACAAACCCCAGGACTCCAGGCTGAGCCGTGCCTGGAAAACTGACAGCTCCATGCCAGGGAGAGACAGTCCCATCAGCGGCACGTCTTCCCCTCCGGAACCTGGGATGCTCACTCGGGGCCCTAATTCATTGCACATGGGCTTGGGTGGGCCTGGCTCTACCATGAACAATGATGTGCAAGGGAGAGAGAGCACAGGCAGCCCTGGTGGATGTCAGGTTGGACCACGGGAGGTGACAGACCTCAGGTGTTAGAGGGAAGGCAGCCCTTACTTCTCCATGGCTAGCCCCACCCAACTCAAGCAGCTGTAGGCCCCAAACTGGGCACATTGATCCAGCCCTATTTCCAAACTAAAGAGGACCCTTGGTGACAGGTGAAATCCGAGAAGATCTCCCTCATCCCACACTCCAGGTGGCACTATGGGGAGTCAGGAAACCTGGATAGCTGTATGACCTTGGGTAGATCACCTAACTTCTCTGTGTCTCAGTTTCCTCATCTGTAGAAAGAGAGAATTGGACCCAATTATTTCTAAGATTCCTTCCACAATTCTATGAAACAGTGACTTTTTTTTTTAACAATCTATGATCCAAAGAGTCTGAGATTATATGATTATATTTCCAAGGCTCTGTGATGCTAATAAGTAAGACTCCTCTATGGTCCTCAGGTTTGCCAATCTGCTCATGCATGACCCATACCACCCCTGCTACTTATATCATTTCACTTGGCTCTCACGACAACTCTGTGAGGTAGGTACTATGATGGTGCCCATTTTATGGGTGAGGAAACTGAGGCACAGGGAGGAAGAATGACTTGGCAAGAATTACACAGCTCTTCTTTACTCCAAGTCCAGCACTGTCCCTACTGATAAACATTTAGCCCATCTAAGAGTCTAGGACTTGTTGTCCTCTATGGAGATGGAGAAAGTGGCCCTCAAAGCTTCTTCGATTTCCACAAATATCTGCCCCCAGCCTGTGGTGCTTCCTGAAGGCCCACTGATACTTGGTTGCCCTCATTCAGTGCCTCCTTATCCACTCAGACTTCCCTGGAGATGGGACACTTTTGGTCCTGTTTTTAAAAAATCATGATTTATTTATTCGTTTTTAATATTTATTTAAAAATAGAGTTTCAAATTCTTTCCCTCTTGCTCTGCCCCCATCTATTAAGAAGGCAGTCATATGATATCAATTACACATACACATTTAGTCCCTTTTCAGACTTTTCCTCCCTGGACACTGAAGCAGCCTGAGCAATGTTGAGTAAGGAGAATAGGAAATGGGGATTGGAAAGGGGACAAAGGGACTTGAAGGTTAGGTTGAGTTATCAGAAGGTGAGGGACCTTAGAACATGAAATGTCAGAATCTGATGGGCCTTAGAACATAGACTATTTAAGCTGGGAAGGCCCTTAGGAGTCTTCCCTTCCCCTCATTTACAGATGAGGAAACTGAGGCCCAGAAAGGTAATTGATTTGCCAGTAACTAGTAGTGTCAGATTTTGAGCCAGGTCTGGGTCATCATTTTCTCTGTTTGACTTTTTGGTCCCTGGACACGGAGCATCCTTGCAGCTGCTGGTGGTAGATGGGGTGCTGCTGTCCAGCAGGGGCAGAGCTAGGCATGTCACTTGTCTAACTCCTGCTACTTCCTAGAGCCCTGCCCACCTGTCTGTCCTACTACAAGGGCCTGCAAGGTCTCTGGGGCAGGTGATGCCATTAGTGAAGAGTTGATCTTTCTTAATAGGAGGGATTTGTTGGTTCAAGGCAGAAGCTTAGCAGCTTAAGCCTCAGGCTGAGATATCAAGACAGGTTCTGTCCCTGAGGAGCTGACTTGGCACTCGAGGCTTCCCAGGGCCTGATCCCAGCTAGGTCATGCAGCAGGAGGGGCAGGGGGCTTCCAGCTGACACTGAATCTGACTGAAGCGAGATGGAATGAAGTAGAAGGCATCTCCAGGGAACCCTAGGACAAGCCACGACATTCAGCATGTGATTTCTGTTATCAGCAGCCTAAGGGTTGAGCTCCTCACACTGGCATTCAAAGCCCTCAAACCACTGATGCCAATTGACCTTCTACATTCCTCCTAAGCTAATAGAAGCTATCCAATTTACAAAGTACTTTCTTGACCACAATTCCAAGGGAGGGCCAAGAAAGGATCATTGTTTCTATTTCAGGTGACTTCCCTGGGCCACTTAAGAGCAAGTCAGTGGAAGAGTAAAGATTATAGTTCAATGGAGGTCTCCTTTTCACAATGCTTGACAAGCTTTTAAGCCATTGTTCACTCTGTGATGGTTCTGCCATCACAAACATGCATCTCTGATGCTGGGCGAGAGGTGAGTTTGGCTTCCTACAGTCTCCGCTTGCAGACACCTGGTAGGTCCCACATCCTAGTTTGAGAGTTTGAAGGGACCGTGGAGTCCAATGCTTTTGTTTTACACAGAGAAGGTAAATCACACAACTATTAAGAGTCTGAGGCAAGGTTTGAACTCAGGTCTTCCTAATTGCTGACCCTGTGTCCTTATCCATTAGGCCATCTCTCCTGTCAGGTCCTACAAAGCTAGAGCAGATTCTAACCTAGGCCTAATGAGAGCATGTCTGTTGTCTAGTGATCAATCAATCAGTCCATCAGATATTTAGTAAGATCCCTGTTCATGCCAGGAACTAGGTATAGAAGCATAAAATGAGACATTCTCTGATTTCAAGTAGACCACATTCTATTGGGAGAGGACAAGCATTTAGTAAGTGCCTACTATGTGCCAGGAACTATGTTAAGCACTTTACAATTATTATTTTATTTGGTCACAAATTGGGACCTACCAGGCACATATAAGGATGTATCAAATGAATAATTTCAGGGAGACTAGCCTGACAGGGGTGTGGTGGTGGTACTCATGATTCTGTGGGATGGGCCGCCAAAGGATGTGCTTTTGGGAAATAGAGATGGATCGGTCAAATCCCAGATTTCCATTTCCTGTCCTGTAACTTTCTGTAGATCATTGCCCCCAAGACCTCCCTCCTCATTTTTATCTCAGAATTTCTAGTCTCCTTTAAGGCTCAGCTCAAAGAGCTGAGAACTTTCCCTTATTCTCAGATACTGGTGCCCTCCCTTCCTAGCCATTCTAGCTTGGTCTGAACTGGGAACTTTTCTACTCTAGAATCTGCTAATTTCCTATTGCCTCCTGCAGACATTATAGACTTTTCAGTTTGGCACTTAAAACTCTACCTTGTTAGGTTCTCAGCTATCTCTCCACATTTATTCATGATTCCCCTTTACAGACTCTCTATGTTCCAGCTAAACCCTTCTACTTGTTGTTCCATCTCCAGCCACCATGCCTTTGTCCAACATACATGGAATGTTCTTCCTCCATTTCTTAGTCTCCTTCAAAGCTCAATTCAGAGGTCTGCTCCTGTGGGATCCTTTCATGATTCTTCCAGTTGTTAGAGAGCTCTCTGTCTCTCTCTGTCTCTCTCTCTGTCTCTGTCTCTGTCTCTCTCCTCAAATGATATCATGTCCATTTTATTTATTTATTTAAATGATGAATTTCCTCCTAGTCCCAGGAGAATGGAGGCTCTCTGAGGGTTGCATATATTTAAAATTTTGTCTTTGTAACTCCAGCTCCAAGTCCAGTACCCAGCATACAAGAGGTGCTTAATCAATGCCTGATATGTGAATGAATCCTCCCCTTTCCCTTTAAACACTCTACTTCATGACCAAATTGGGTTACTAGAAGGCTCAGTGCATAGAGTTGGAGAATCAGGGAGACTTGAGTGTGCATCTCACCTCAGATATTTGCTAGCAGCCATGTGACTCTGGGCAGACCACTCAACTTCTCTGTATTTCAGTTTCCTCATCTGTAAAATAGGCACAGAAACATATTCAATCTGTTGCCAAGGCCTTGTCAGTTTTACCTTACTAGCATATCTTGAGTATAGCCCTTACTCGTCTCTAATGCTATGCCCACCCTGGTGCAGACCATCGTTACTTCACACCTGATCCACTGCACTAGCTGCTGGTATATCTGCTGGCCTTGAATCTCTCCCCACTCCAATCCATCCTCCATCAGCCAACAAAGTGATTTTCCTAAAGTACAGTTCTGATCATGTCATTCCCCTACTCAAAAAACTCCCATGGCTCCCTATCACCTCTGAGATCAAGTATAAAATACTCTGCTTGACATTCAAGGCCCTTTACAACTCACTTTCCCCTTCCACTTTCCAGTATTCTTATACCTTACACCCTCCTATATCTTCTTATACCTTAACCCCGCCCGCCAACCTCTGCTATTACTAGTTTCTTGGTTGTTTCTTGGCTGTGACCCTCTACCTCCTGACTCGGTGCATTTTCCCTAGTGCCTGGAAGTCTCTCCTACCTCATCTCCACTTACTGGCTTCCCTGGTTTTCTCTAAGTCACAGCTTAAATCCCATCCCCTTCTACAGGCAGCCTTTGAGGATTCCCTTTCATGCTAATGCCTTCCCCCAGATATTATTTTTGTTAAACTGGAAACTGCTATCCTCATCCCTCAATCCCAAGCAGAAATGTCCAAGCAAAGTCCTCTTAGGGGTGTATCTTCCTTACCCTACTATTTCAAGCACTCTCAGGTTTAGGCTCTAATGAGTCAAGTTTCAGTCTTAATGATCTAGCACTGCCCCCCCAATCCCCCCCATCCCTCAGTCCTAAGGAGTGTCTGGACAACAGAGCCATCAGGGTAGAGTCCTTGGAGGTACAGGGCACTTTCCCCCACCCACCATAGGCGACTCCACCCCCTGGGTCCCAAACTGTCACAGGAGAACATTGCAAAAAGGCAGACTCAGTACCTTGCTGAGCAGTCCCCATCTTGCCCCAAGGCTGAACTCCAAGCTCCTGGGTTCCTCCTTCTTCAGCAGGAATGGCTACTCCCAGGTCCCACTAGGGTCTGCACTCAGGCAGTTCTCTGCACCAACTCCAAGGTTGGCCACTGGCAGTTTTCCACTTTTGCTCTTACTTCACCAAGATCAGCACACAGGCAATTTTTCTGCTTGGGTTCCAGGGGTTCTAGGGCTCTATTTCAAGCTCTTGCTTCTTTGGTCTAGTTTCTGAATATAATACACTTTCAAGGACTTCACTCCTCTGGCACAGTCAGGAGTTGGGCTAACCTACCTGAGCCCTGGCTCTGGCCAACAGCCCTCTGTGGCTCCACAGAACAATAGTCACCAGAACTAGGAAACAACAGACAATCTTCCTAGTCCCACAAAACCCCATACTTTCCTTTTAATTTATGCAGATCCTGCTGATTCTGCCATAATGTATCACTAAGCACCACAAAATACACAGGAGGGCCTGATATCATAGGTTCTTAGATCTGCATTCATAAAAGGAAAGGCAACTTTTAAGGGGTTAACAGTCACTTTAATCAGGCATATGTATCATTCCTTTAACCAACCATATATATCATTCACCTAATTCAAGGGAGTTAGCATCCTGATATTCAAAGAAAATACAGAGAAATCAAAACATCAACAGACATGGCTTCCTCTGCCTGAATTCAACAGACAGTTGCACTCCAACTATCTGACCTAGTTACCAGAGAGGGAAGCACTGATATCTGGGTTTTCAAAGCTGGGGGCTCCTTAAAGCAGCTTCCCAGAGTCCTCATCTGGCATCCAAACCTTCTTACAAAAACTAAGCCCCAAAGTAAAACCTCAACTGAGAGGTTTTTTACATACTTTCTAGGCATAACCCTCTGACCCAGTGCCTCAATAGAAAAAACAAAAGGTCCTTGAGACTCACCTACAAAACAGCACCCCTAATCAAACTTCCTACAAGGGTCAGGCCCATCAATGGGCAGGAAAGATCTTTAATTACATTATTCAATCAGAGGCACTTTTAGGCAAACACAAACAGCAAAAGATCCTAATTTAATTGCCATCACAACTCCCCAAGGTTAGGGACCAGTTCTCCTCCTTCCCTTGCCTTTCCATCATGGGTCTGTGCACAGAGCAAGTAGACTTACTTGTATTCCATTCCATGAGAATCCATTCCACATCACTACCATTTCCTAATTTCTTTCCAGCTTCGTGCTAGATATGCAAAGATGAACAAATGATACTCTTTCTGCTACTAAGCCCTTCTCCTCCTGTGACACTGAAACTTCTCCTTTTCTTCAAGTTTTATCCAGATTTCTTCTCTCTCAATTGAACCTCTAGCTTTCTCAATCACAAGTCTGAATATCTCCAAATCTCCTTCACAATTTCCTCCTTGAGTCCTACACCATTGTGCTCCACAACTATTCGCTTCAGGATTCTGATAGCATCATCGTAACAGTTATCATCATTACAACAATATGACATCAATATGACAGTAAAAAATGACAACATGGATATTCATAAACATGATGTAACTTGCAAAATGCTTTACAAATATCTTATTTGACGATATTGTTATTATGCCCATTTTCTAGATGGTGGACTTGAGAGAGACAGAGGTTAAGTGACTTGCCCAGAGTAAGTGTCTGGGACAGGATTTGAACTCAGATCTTCCTGACTCCATATCCAGGTCTCTGTGCGTTAGACCACACACCCACAGAAGGAAGAAAGAGATATAGCATTCTGGATACAGATTCCAATCTTGGTGCCCAGCTATGATGTTGTGATGGGAGAGATGAATAATCCAGACAGTTTTCAGGGGTGTTTTCTGACAAGATCAGAATCTATCAAGCAGGATTTATTAAGGAACTCTTTTAATGTGTGTTGTACATATAGACTTGCAGTAGGTGCATATGTATGTAATATGTATACATGCATACATGGTATAAGTATATCCGTGCATGTAATTCATATATGTGTGTGGTGCATATATTTTGTGTGAGTGTATGTATGTGTGTGTGTGTGTGTGTCTATGTCTCTGCATACTTGAATGCCCTGTGAGCCAGAGAAGCTATGGCCCCAGGCCTGCTGTGCTTTCCAAGGCTAGGTCTTATCTGATAGTGGGAGATGACAGCGTTAGACCAGACCCCTGTCTGGGCTTACTTTGCTAATGGACACCCTTCCTTTCCTAAGAACCTAGACCTGTGTGTTTTGTTCTTTCAGTCTTCAGGGAAGGGAGGAAGGAGGGCAAGATTCTTTTCCTGCCCAAAATCTGAATACCAGGCTTCCTCCCAGAGTCCCCTAGCAATCCGGGTGGAGACTGCAAAATGATGTCTACTAGACAAGTACACAAAGTCTTCCTGTCCTGTCCCTCCTCCACAGAATGTTCACCAGTAGAGGAGTTGCCTTACCTTCAGATGTCAGAGAAATCACCCACCTAAGTACAAGATGGGCAGTTAGGTGGCACAGTGGATAAAATGTTGGACCTGAGGATCTGAGTTCAGATTCTGCCTCAGGTACTTAACTAGCATGAGACCCTGGGGAAGCCACTTAACCCTGTTTGCCTCTGTTTCCTCATCTGTAAAATGAGTTGGAAAAGGATTAATGACAAAGCACTAGAGTATCTTTACCAAGAAATCCCCAAAATGGGGTCATAAAGAGTCATATATGACCAAAATGACCGAACAACAACAAATAGTATAAGATAGAGGAAGGCATGGCTAAACAGCATTTGTCTGTTCCATTTTACAGATCATGAAACCGAGGGCCAGAGATATAAAGTGATTTACCTCTGGTCACACAGCTAGTACAGTTAAATAGATGTAGGAGAGATTCAAACCTAGGTCTTCCTTGCTCCAAGTCCAGAGTCTTTCCTTTGCATCATGAGAGATCTTGGAGGGCATTCTCTTCTGCTGGTCAGGAGCTCCCACTCTATTCTCAGCCCTAGTATCACCTGGCTGGGCTATGGGTATTATCTTCCTTGGTTCCCTTCAATTCTCAACTGAAATCTCCCCTCCTCCAGGGAGTCTTTCTTGGTGCCCCTTCATGCCAATGCCTTTCCTCTGTCACTTTTCTCCAGTTAATCCTATCTATAGCTTATAATTATAGATTGAGAGGTCCTTGAGGGCAGGATTGTGAGTCTCTGCCTTTCTTTGTCTCTTAGCACTTAGCAAAGTGCCTAATACATAATAGGTGCTTAATAAATGTTTATTGATTGATTGACCTCTTGACAACCCATCTGCTGTCCATATTCTCCTCCCTTTAATCCTTTCTTCCCTCACTTTCAGAACTGGTCCTCTTCTACCTTCAGCGGCTCCTTATGACCTACTGCTGTCCTTGGTCCTCTTGGAGAATGAAGCAATGACCACAATGGCCTCTTAAGGAAATTTCATACTCTCTGCTTGGCCTCCTTGTCTGGTGGAATCTTGCCTTTTATGAGTATCTTCCCCTGAAAATAATGTACACAACAACACAGTTGGTCACTTCTGTGGCCTCCCCTGTCACCCTGGCCCCTCTCCGGCATCTCTACTTTCACCCACTCTGCCCCTCATGTCCAGAATGTCTTCCCTCTCCTTCTTTCTCTGGGGAAGTCTTGCCCACCCTTTCAATCTCAGCTCAAGTGCACCTTCTCCATCTTTTCCCCCTACCCCTCTGATATGTATTGTAACCTATACTTTCTCCAATACTCTGTCCCAGTCAAGGAACTGGGGAAATTTAGATCAGAGGAGATTTCAGGAGCGATGGGGCAGGAGTAGATGAAGGTTCAGAGCTGAAAGTGTACTTGGAGATTATCCAGGTCAATCCTTTCATTGTACACATGGGAAAACTAAGGCACATGCTTTCTTAAGATCATACAGTGAGTGGGATTTGAACCCAGATTGTCAAAGTTCGAATCCAGAGCTCTTCCCCTTGGAAATGACAGCTGTGTTAAGTATCTTAAAGGCAAGTGGAGGAAAGGCCAGATTGATTCTGCCTGAACCGTGGAGGATAGAACCAGGCATGCCTGATGGCAGGTAGAAAGAAGCCCCCTGAGGCCAGAGGTCAGGAAGGGCTTTTTGAGCTGGAAGAGCTGTCCCAGAATGGAATGGGTTTGTCTCAGGAGAGTGAGCTCCCCCTCCTGGGAGACTCAGTAACCCTCCAACGGCGAGGAGGTAGAGGATTACATTATATCACTGAGAGAGGGACCCTTCAGCTCCTGCATCCCGGGATTAAGTGAGATGGTGCTAAGACTGCTGGACCAGGTATGAGAGCACTCACAACCCAGGCCTCACCCCAGGCCACAGAGTGAAGCCTGCCCTCCGTCTGACATGGAGCAGAGACAGCTTGGTCACCACTGATGAAAACAGATGGAGAGAAACGTCTGCATGTGGTCAGGGGAGGGGGAGTCTGAGGCAGCAGCTGATGCCTGCTCTCTGGGGACTGGGCTATTGAGGTGAAGAGGGGTGGGATGGGAGGGAGGGAGGGACAGGAGAAAATGCCTTTTCCAGATTCAGGCCCAGGGCCCTCCCATGTTGACATGCCATAAGTTTTAATGAGAAATTTAGAGTATTTAAGGGGGAGTGGCCGACTTTGTGTACACAGATGCTGCCCTGGCCATCGTGGGAGGAGGCAGAGAAAGGAGGGCAGCCTGAGGAATCTTCTCCTGTCCAGGCCAGGACAGATTCCTCTCTGGACAAAGGGAAACTTTGGGACTGGCTCACCTTTGAACTTACTGTTCTCATGTTTGTCTTGGCTGGCCCTAGGGTCCTGTACAGAGGTTAAAGTCAGTGTGTATATATGGGTGTGTAGCATGTGCAGACACATGTAGTATGTATACCTTATATGTGTGCATGTATAGTGTATACATGGTATTATATATATAAGAACTTTTCATATACATGTAATATGTGAGTGTACTCATGTATATGGGTGCCATGTGTATGTGTACCTAGCATGTTTGTATGTGCACTGTGAGTTATCTGCATGTCTAGGTGTGGGCTGTACCGTGTACATGTGCAGTATGTACGCATGGTCAGGAGGGCCCGCAGCATGGTCACTCAGAACCCAGGCATCCAGCTGAGTGGAGACAGGGGGATCTCAGGGCCCCCTTTGCTGCAGCTCTTCTTTTGGCCTCTTGGAGTCCCAACCTCTAGGTTCCCAGGCTTTGTGGAGGTAAGGGCTCCCCCCTCCTAAGCTGAGGGACTTTGGAAATGCTGCTTCCTTTGTCAGAATCTCCCTCTTTTCTTCTAGAAAACACCAAAGGATTGATTTAGATTTGGGAGAGAACGCAGAGATCACTTGGCCCAAATTCTTCCCCTTTCAGAAGAGGAAATGAAGCCTTTGAGGGGATCCAAGGGCACAGCCAAGGTCATGAGGTAAGCCTGCTCACCCAGGCTCCTTCCATCCACTGCCCCCGCCTGGGCCTTCTGCTTTGGGCTGGCAGTCTACAGTGGTCCCTTGGCTGACTCCTGGCTAGGTGTGACCCACAAGCCCCGCTCTCAAGAAGGACAGGAAAGAACTCCTGGGAAAATAACTGAATATACAATCCATACAAAGTAAGTACAACATCACCAGAAGTTCTGTAGAAATTTGCCATACTGTCACTATCAGTCCAGAGGGGGAAAGGGAGGGGACTTATCCAGGGTCACCAAGGAACAGATGCGGGAGTTCAAAAGCCTGGGTTAGAATTTTGGCTTGGGGTGACCTTGGACAAGCCTCCAGTTTTCTTCTGGGAGGATGAGGGGGAGCAGCTTCCATGAGCCCTTCCTAAATCTAATAGGATCCTTTAGTCAGTTTGTTAGTCAGGGACAGAACTGAGACCAGACCCAAACACTTCCCATTTATAGCTCAGGATTTGCTTCCATGCCAAGAAACGGAAGAGACCCCAAGAGGTCTTCTGCTTGGATGAGGGACTCCTCTGTGAAGCCTTCCTGAAGGAAGGCTGCCCATCCTCTTTTTTTTTTATTTTTTATTTTCAGCAATCCAGGTTAAGTGAATTGCTCAGGGTCACACAGTCACTAAGTGTCTGAGGTGACGTTTGGGCTCAGGTCCTCGGGACTCCAGAGCTGGTGCTCCATCCGCTTTGCCACCTAGCTTCTCCTTCACCCTCTTTTTAAAAAAATCAATTTTATATTTTTCAATTAACAATTATTTATTCCTCTCTCTCCCCCCCATGCCAGTGAGCAAGGAAAAAGAAAATCAAACAATTGTAGCAAATATGCCTCCTGGTCTGGAATGTAAGCTTTTAGCCTCCTCTTGAACATGGCTAGCACCAGGGAGCTCACCCCCAGTTACAAGGAGGCCATTTCATTTTGTAGGAGCCATTGTCGGGCTACAGTTGGTGTCCTTGGAGGGATCTCCTGCTGGCCTCTATCCCTCACTGGTCCATGGCTCCCTGTTGTCCTCAGATTTCTCCAGATCTGTCAGGGTGGGACCAGGGCAAGGGAGACCTTGCATGCTCTGTATTTGTGTCATGACCCAGTTTTTGCAGACACAACAAGGGCCTACCCAGTGGAAGGGAGCAGGAAGGGAGAAAAATATTGAAAACCAGTACATCCAAAGAGGACCTGGTGCCTGAGGCCACAGACTAAGGCCAAGGGCCAAGTCACTTGATAAGAAAGACTTACCTTCCTCTCTAGCCCCTAACTCTATCTGACACTATCCCTTCAGGGCCTCCCAAGGGAGCTGGGACAGATATTAAAGCGACCCCTTTAAAGATCAAAAAACAGATCCAGTGCAAACTCTGGTCAAATAGGGATAAGAGGGAAGATTCAAACTCAGATGTCTCTGGCTGCTACTATACCAGGCTGCCTTCTCTTTCTTAATTTCCTTTTCTCTTAAAATGAAAATCTAAAAGCCCGCTTTTCTGATCTCACAGGGATTTGGGGGAAAAGGTCTCTGAAGGGACCCAGGCTTGTCCAACCCAGCCTGGACTGGGCCAGGGGTTAAATCTGCCTTGGCTTTGTGAGCCCAGCTGAAGAGTAGACAGAGGGGAAAGGAAGATGGGAGGCTAAAACATCAGAGTTCCCCGTTCCCCCAAACAAGACACTTCTGCTAAGGAAGAGATCTGTCTGCAAGCAGTAAGCCTTCAGCAGGCCTGTCAGACCCCCTCAGGAACCCAAGCCATGTTGATTTGATGGAGAAGGCTGTTATCCACAGTTCAGGCCTGATTTATGGACTTTTAACTAGCTCCTCATGCTTGGGGAGAAAAGTCATCCTGCACTTCAGGGGCTCTAGCGCCTGCTGGTGAAAACGAGGAGCAGCGACCCCTTCCTGTCCTTTTCCTTACCCCCCTCCCACCCAGGCTCCCTGTTTCCCAGGCAGGCTGCAGCGGGAGGCTGTGAATCCAGAATCCCAGGAAACTTCAAAGGTCTTGCAGTCCAACCCAGGCCGGAACAAGAGTTCCCTTGGCAAGAGGGTCAAGAGAATAGCCATGCATGCATACAGTCACCCAGCCTTTATTAAATGCTTCCTCTGTGCCAGGCACTGGCTAGTCACTTGGGGATGCAAAGGCAACAGCTTCCATTCCACTGGGGCTAAACAGTAAGGCTCAACCATGGACAAAGGGTGACCAAGGTAACGGGGAGGAGAGGGGCCTGACACCTGAAGGGATGAGGAAAGGCCAAATGCAGGGGTGACCCTTGGCTGAGCCTTCAAGGAAGCTGGGGAGTCCAAGAAGCAAAGGGGTGGAGGGAGGAGATGCTGCCATGAATCCAGGGAGCAGCAGTGACACTGATCTGGCTTGAACCTAGAGTGTGTGGAGGGGAGAACTGGACCATGGACCTGCCAAAGTCATCTGGAGCCAGTCTGGGAAGAGCTTCAAGACTCTCTTTGAACACCTTCAGAGATGTAGAGCTCACTACCTCCTAAGGCAGTCCATTTCCTTTCAGGACAGCCCTTAACTATTTAAATATTTTTCTTTATGTAAAACTGAAACCTTTGTCTAGTGATATCACTCCATACTGTTTAGTTGTTTCAGTTATGTCCAACTCTGTGACAAAGATATTGGGGTTTTCTTGGCAAAGATATTGGAGTGTTTTGCTATTTCCCTCTCCAATTTGATGAGGAAACTGAGGCAAACAGGGTAAACGGACTTGCCCTGGATCACACAACTAGTAAGTATCTGAGGTTGAATTTGAATTCAGGTCTTCCTGACTCCAGACATGGCACTCTATCCACTGCTTGGATGTAACTACTTGGTTTCTTTATTCCACCATAACAGTATGGGGGAGAATTAGAGATTATGAAGGTCCCTGAATTCAGCAGAAGGTACATTCCTTGAAAGCAGGGACAATTTCATTTTTATCTTTGGGAAAGATCAATCAGTCAATAAACAATCATTTATTAAGCATGAATTATGTACCAAGTACTGTGCTCAGTGCCGGGGATGAAAAGGAAGGCAAAGGATAGGAGGCCTTATTTATCCTCACTGGGCTCATTTCTAATGGGGGAGACAACATGCATGTAATTATGTACATACAGAGAAATATGGTGTGAATGGAAGGGTAAAGCATTAGCGTTGGAAGAGGTCTCTCACAGAAGGCAGGGACTGGAGTTGACTCTTGAAGGAAGCTGGGGAAACTTTGAAGTAGAAGTGAGCATTCCAAGAGTGGGGCACAACCAGGACAAAGGCCTGGAGGTGGGAGATCAAGTGTCAGGTACAAGGAAGACAAGTATATCAGTGTTTGGATCATAGAGTTGGTAGAGGGAGTCAAGTGTAAGAAGACTGGAAAGATGAAGTGGCTAAGTTGGGAAGAACTTTCAAAGTCAACAGAGGGTTTTGTTTGTCTTGGTGGTGGGAGGGAGGCACTGGAGATTATCCAGTCAGTCAGTAAAATAAGCATTTATTAGGCACCTACTATATGCCAGGAACTGGGCTAAACACTGAACATCTCTGCCCTCAAGGAGCTCACTGTCTAATGGGGGAGATAACCTGCAAACAATTAGGTACAAACGAGCAATAGATAGGGCAAGTGGAAATAACCAACAGGAAAGAGGCTCCAGAATTGAGGAGGATGAGGAAGGTGGTATTTGAGCTGAGACATGAAGTAGTCCAGGGAAGTCAGGAGGCAAAGATAAGGAGGGAGAGCATTCTAGGCATGGGGCACAGCCAGAGAAAATGCTTGGAAGAAGGAGGTGGAGTGTCTTCATTGAAGATAGCAAGGAGGATGGTGTTGCTGGGACACAGAGTATGTTTATGGGGTAGAGAAAGGAGGTTTTGAGGTGTAAGAAAATGAAGAGCTTTAAAAGTCATATGGAAGATTACAGATTTTATCCTGGAGGTGATAGGGAGCCATTGGACTTTTTTTAGTAGGGGAGGAGGAGACCTGTGCTTTAGAAAACTTGTGCCACCTCATACCTATCAGGGTGGTTAATATGACAGAAAAGAAAAGTGACAAATATTGGAGGAGATGTGGAGAAATTGAGATGCCTAGGCATTGTTGGTGGAGTTACGAACTGATTCAACCATTCTGGGGAACACTTTGGAGCTATGTCCAAAGGACTGTAAAACGGCACATCCTTTGACCCAGCAATACCACGTCTAGGGTTGTATTCCAAAGAGACTTTTTTTTAAAAAGGGAAAATGACCTATATGTACAAAAATATTTATAGCAGTCCTGTTTGTGGTGGCAAAGAATTGGAAATTGAGAGGGTCAGCCGGGGAATGACTGAACAAGCTGCGATTTATGAATGTAATGGAATACTATTGTATTATAAGAAATGATGAGCAGGATGATTTCAGGAAAAAAAACTTGGAAAGTCTTATATGAACTGATGCAAAGTGAAGCAAGCAGAACCAAGAGAACGCTAAATAAAGTAACAGCAATATTGTACAATAGTCAACTGTGAATAACTTAGCTATTCTGAGTAATGCAATGATCCAAGGCAATTCCAAAGGATTTATGATGAAAAATGCTATCTGCCTCCAGGAAAAGAACTGATGGAGTCTGAATGCAGATTGAAGCATATTTTTAAAATGTTATTTTTCATGTTTTTTTCTTTTGTAACATGGCTAATATGGAAATATATTTTTCATGACTGAAAAAAATCTCAAACTAGCACCTTACCTTGGCAGTTGAATTGAGGATGACTTGGAGACACTTGAGCAGGAAGTCCAAATAGAAGCTCATGCAGTAGCCTGGAGAGAGTGTGCATTAGGGTGTCAGTCCTGGGAATAGAGAGAAGAGGAAATATACATATGTGTGTGTGTGTGTGTGTGTGTGTGTGTGTGTGTGTTCGTCCTTCATTGCCGAAGAAGACCACGCCATCAGAGAAATAATGACATGACTTGCACTTGACTTTGTTTTGAGTGAGGGAGGGCTGTGCAGGTCACCAGCCTCACTTCTCCTCCAGAGCCATCTGAATCCAATGACCAGATATTCATCAAGATGACTAAAGATGACCCAGGATGAGGCCATTGGGGTTAAGTGACTACTCCAAGGTCACACAGCTAGTGAGTGTCAAGTGTATGAGGTGAGATTTGAACTCAGGTCCTCCTGACTCCTGCACTGGTGCTCTATCCACTATACCACCTAGAGATGCTGAGAAGGTAGACTTGAAAACTGAGCAAATATGGTGGGGGATTGAGTTTGAGTGAAGAATTAAGCAGGACATCAAGGCTGTGAGCCTGAGTGACTGAGAGGAGAGATGTGCCCTCACCTTAGTTCCCAGATCAGTGCCTGGTATACAGATCAAGACCATGGTCATCTGGTTTTTGGTTAGTGGAGCACTTAGACATTTTAACACATTTATAGCTTAGTATATAAGTCTTAGAGCATTACTGGAAGTACAGAAAAGTCAATGGCCATGCCCTACGTTACACAGCTAGAGTTAGAGGCAAGATTTGTACTCAGGGCTTCCTGCCTTCCAAGTGCAGGGCTTTAATCATACAACAGTCTGCCTTTTTTGCCTTGCTCATAGAAGATGCTTAATAAATATTGATGAACCAAATTGAATCAATGAAGCAGGGGCACAGAAGATTTGAGGAAATATATTCTTAGGGCTACCTTTGTGATGTGGGCATCCTCAAACGCCCTCTTTCTTTTTGAAGTGACTCTACTCTGTCTTTGGGACCCAGGTCTTGTTTCTGTTACAAGGAGGAGGGATCTGGTAAGTTTATTCATATTAGAAGTTTGGGATGCAAAATGGGAAGTCTGGGTTCCACTCCTGGCTTTATTACTGATACCTGATGTGATCTTGCACAAATAATTTCCCTTCCCGAACCTCAGGTTCCCCATCTGTCAAAGGAAAGTTTTGGACTAAAAGATTCTTTCCAAACCAAATTCTAAATCAAATGTCTAAGATTGCTCTGTATCAGGAGTTTTTGGCATGGGGTCTACAGACCATCAAGTAGATTTCAGGGGGTCTGTGAACTTGAATGAAGAAAAAATTACATCTTTATTTTCATTGACCTCTATCTAGTCTTTCTTTCAATTAGACAAACACATGTTTCTGAGCAGTCCCTAGGCTTTACCACATGGCCTGCCCAAGGGGTTCAGGACCCCCAAAAGGTCATGAACCTCTGCTCTAGCTATGCATTTTACAAGTATCTACAACTCCTTCCCCACTGACACTCCATTTTCTAACTCCTTTTCCTGTTCTGACATTCTCTGTTCTAAAGTTCTTTCTAGCTATGATCCTTTGTGTTCTCTGTTTTAAAGTCTCCCTAGTTCTGATGTTCACTGTTGTAAGATCAGTTAGTCAGTCAGTCAGTTAAAAAGTATTTATTTCTAGGCTCTGTGCAAAGCAGTGGGCAAATAAAGGCAAAAACATGGACCCTGTCTTCAAGGTGCTTCCATTTGAATTCAGGAGACAACATGTAAGTGACCAGGTGCATGTATATGCAGGGTAGATGGGAGGTGTCCTTAGAGGGGCCTGCACCATCTGGCTTTGCCATCTTTATTTAGTCTGTGTTCTAAGGTTTCATCACTGATATCCTGTGTTCTGTGTTCTAAGGCCTCTGTCAGTTCTGACATTCCTGATTCTATGTTCTAAGTTCCCTCCTGATCTATGAACATTTCTGGTTTAAGGCTTCTTCTTGCTCAGACATTTTATGTTCTACTTTCCCTCTCAGCCCTAACATTCTCTGTTTTCTGTTCTAAGGTCCCTTTCAGTTCCTATATTCTAAGGCAGGTGGTACGGAACCTTTGGCCTTGAGGTCACATGTGGCCTCCTAGGTCCTCAAGTACAGCTAGAGCTCTGACTGAATCCAAACTTCACAGAACAAATCATTTGGATTCAGTCTAAGGGCTGCACTTGAGGACTTAGAGGGCCAAATGTCACCTAGAGGACGCTGGTTCCCCACTCCATTCTAAGGTGTTTATGACTTAAATTCCCAGGGGAAGCTGCATTTTTTTTTTAAGAGAGTAGGGGGAGAGGGCAATGGTCAGTTCACAAGAGTGCCTCCCTAATGATGGAATTTCAGGACCCCAGAAAGGATCTCCTTTGGGATGTGGGGCCCCCTCTTGGTGATGTCCCCATGAGGAGGGGGCTGAGGGGGAGGGAAAGAGGGACCAAAGGGGAGAAGGCCTCCTCTTCCCTGGAAGGGGTTGGAGGGGCAGGGAGCAGGGAGGGCAAGTTTAATTGAGCCCCACAGAATACAAGGAGCCAAATGAGGTCTGGGGCCACCATCTGCAGAATCCATCAGGCCCCCATGATTGGCTGCCATTAAACAAAGCAAGGATAGGGTTTCACGCTTTTTCTGTGGGAGTGGGGCTAGGGTTTCAAGCTGATGATTTAGTCAGGTGTAAGCATGAACTTTCCAATTTGGAGAAATAAATCTAAAGTGATTTTATTACCCCTGTTTTACCCCGACACCCAACTTCACCCCGGCTCCCTGTCAGAGCCAGCCTGATGTGTTTATCCAGGACCCAATGTAATTGATTGGCGTGCAATTGGACACGACACAGAGAGTGGAGACTGGTTGGCCAATCAGAGTGCTGAGAACATCCGTGTCCTTGAGCCCCCCACTCAGCTGAGCCCACCCAAGACTGGCTCCTCTTCTGCCTCTATCTGCTGCTCCAATATTCTGGGGAATCTTGTGTTTCAGCGGGAACAGACTCTAACTTGACTGGCCCAGTGGCCTGTGGACTCACCTGAATGCCGGGCCAAGCCCAAAGCATTGGTGCATCCATGAGGGGACTCTTAGAAAGCAAGGATAGACTCAAGCCTGTGGCAGCATGGGCAAGATGAAATAGCAATGAGATCAGCATTTATCAAGTGCCTACTCCATGCCAGGCATGATGATAAGCACTTTGCAAATATTATTTCATTGCATTCCCTAATTACCCTAGGATGTAGGCACCATTGTTATCATTCGCATTTTGCAGATGAGGAAAACAGAGTCAAACAGGTAAAGTGACTAACCTAGGATCACACAGCTAATAAGTATCTAAAGCTGGATTTAAACTCAGGTCTTCCTGACTCCAGTTTCAGTGTTCTACCCCAGCTGCCTCAGTGATGGAATCTTTCCTCGGTGGTCTCAGCCTAATGGTTTCTAAGAGTTGGAAGGGGTCTCATAAGGTTTCCGGATCTTCCTCTCAGAGGAACCTCTTTGACAGCCTCCTTAACATCCAGCACGTTCTTAAATACCTCCAGTGACAAGAAGCTCACTCCTTGCATAAGCAATTGTAGGGCAATCTTGAATTTAGACTGTGTATTTAACCTTCCAGTCACCTCAGGCACAGAACTAGAGAGCTCAAGAACCATCTAGCCACAGAAGCTCAGACCCAGAGAATCTTGTCTTAGAACAACAGGATCCTGGAGTCTTGGAATCATAGATATTGGGGTTTTTGGAATCTCCCAACTACTATGTAGAGAAGGGACCTCAGAGAGGATCTCATCCAAGTCGTACCTGAATGGGTAGGTAGGCATTCCCTCTAGAACCTCCATTAGGAATACTCTTTTTCTATGAGTTGAGGTGAACAGAATAGAAAGGGGATCCTCATGCCTGTCTTCATTCCTTGGTGGGACTGTTGTGACAGGATTTAGTCCAATGGAGGGAACCCCAGGAAACTGGTCTCCAAATTGTGACCCTGGACACATCCTTTAAGTTATCTGAGTATCAGTTTTCTCATCTTTAAAATGAGGATGATCATTCCTCTGCACCTCGAATTCCAGGATTGTGAGAAAAGTGCTTTGTAAATCTGGCTCTGATACACCTGGGGAAAATGGGGTCACACTCACAGGAAGAAAGATGAAAGGATCAGCCATCTTCATGTCATTGATGCTCAGGTTCAGACTGGAAAGCATACTTTTATTCTATTTTCCCCTGTCCATGGAACCAAGCGCAGGGTTGACCATAAAAGAGTTGATCAGGGATGAGTAGTTGATTAATTAATAGACTGAGTGTGAGTAAGGTTCCCATTCTGCCCCTGTCCCTCTGAATTGAGTGCTGAGTTCCCATGGCTCTTGGTGGGTGTTCATGGCTTCCTTTGAGAGGACTGTAGGTTTGGTGGCTCTGGTCTCCAACTCCTCTGTGGAGGATTTGAGAAATTCTGCAGGGAGGGGGCTGGTATTATGGAAGAGAGTTCAGTAAATCTGAATTAAGCATTGGCTTTGTTCAAGGCATTGAGCTGGGACCAGGGAATCAAGATAGGAAAAACAACCCTATAGCCCTTGCCCTCAAAGATCTTATAGTCTAATGGGGAGGAAAGATATAGGGATGTGAAAGGAATGATTCAAGCTAGAGTGCTGTTGAGGCAAATGAAAGTAAGACCAAGAGTCCTTGGGGAAATAGGAAGAGAATATCGAGTTGTTGGTGGTGGCAGTGGTGGCTGACGGCGGGTGGCAGTGGTGGTAGTGGTGGTGGCAGTGGAGGCAGTGGCAGTGGCAGTGCTGGTGGTGGTGGTGGTGGCGGTAGTGGTGGTGCACATTCTAGCCTGTATGAAAGATAGAATCTTAAGCTAGAGAACAAAACATCAGAGCGGGGAAAGAATTAACAATGGAGAACTGAGAACGTTGGGTCCAGCAGCGACTTAAGAACAGAGGAGGGGATGTTATAGCTGAGAGGGAACTTAGAACATAGAACATCGACTGTCAGAGCTTAGAAAGTCCTTAGAGCATAGAATGTCCAAGCTAGAACATGACATTTCCAAGCTGGGAGGGACCTTAGGACACAGAACAGATGTTAGAGCCAGGTGGGGTCTTAGAACTGAGAATCTAGATTGGACTAGATGGTCTTCCTGGTGCCTCTGAGCTTGAGAAGTCTATGGTTCTGGAGTTCTGTGGTTCAAAGATGAGAAGATGCCAATGTTCCACTATTCCAGCCTTCTCTGATTCTGAGTTCTCTGCTCTGAGCTTCCAAGGTTTGAAGGAACTCCCACTCAAGGCTGGAAAAGCACAGCCTGCACTCTGAAGAGTGATTGGCACGGCTTGAACTCTCCCAGCCCTGCTGGGCTTGGCCACCAGCAGCGGGGAGAGGGGCTGCTGCTCTATTAGACTTTTACTGAATTTCTCAGAAACTCGAAACTCCTTGGAAGTGCTGGAAAACATCCCTCGGGCTTTGCTGTGTGGGGAAAGTTCAGCAGCTCTGAGAGGGCTCTGAGCATCTCTCCGAAAGGGGTCAGAGTCAGCATCCCGGGGAACTGCTCTAACTTCCTTTCAGTGATAACAGGCAGTGAGACCGACCCTCAGATGAGCCCTGCGTATGCCCATCCCTGGTCGCTCACTGGTGGTCAGCCACCACATTGTCCAAATTCTCTTCAGGAAGCCTGGGTGCAAGGCTACTGGCTAGGGAAAGAAGGGGGAGCAGCACCCCATCTCCTCACTGTTGTTTTAGTAAGGCCTACAGCATTGAGTGTTGAGTTTCAGCTGGACCTGGGGGCCATCCTGAAAGAGCTGAGAGACTGTAGGATTTGTGAAGGCAGTGATCCAGGTCTCAGTGTTTGGCCTGGATGAAACTTGGGTTGTGTGAGACATAAGCAACCAAGCAGGTCTTCCATATGGAAGAGTTTATAGCATGCAAAACAGGTATAGGAGAGATCTGTTTGCCTTTCACGGAAAAGAAGGCTGCCCTGGGAATTGGGAGACTGTCACAGGACTTCCAGCTCTGACCCCAACTAACTCAGGACTGAGGCGCAAGGCCTTTCTTACTTGTGGGTCTCAGTTTCCTCTTCTATAAAATGGGGTAGTTGGGCATAATGAATCCCAAGACCCCTTATAGCTATGGAGTCTGTGCATCCTAAGGGCGAAGAGACCTTCCAGGTTAACTTGTTCAAATGTTT
Organism: Potorous gilbertii; assembly: GCA_028658325.1. Taxonomy (NCBI): domain Eukaryota; kingdom Metazoa; phylum Chordata; class Mammalia; order Diprotodontia; family Potoroidae; genus Potorous; species Potorous gilbertii. The sequence continues at coordinate 668,861,417 of CM053770.1, forward strand.
TCACTTGATAAAAGAGGGAATCAAGCAGAGAAGTCATTTGCTGAGACTACATGCCCAGAAAGAATAAGGGTCATCATTCGAACCTAGGTCTCCTGGCTTCTGATCAGTTTAAGACTGTCTGCTGCACCACATCACCACCACCATTATCAGAACCGTAAATCTCTTTAAGGCCTGAGGAGCACTTGACCAATATCTCATTTGATTCTCACACCAACCCTGGGAGGTAGGGGCTATTATCACCCCCACTTTACAGATGAGGAAATAGAGGTATATGAAGGTTAAGTGACTTGCCCAGGGTCACACAGCTAGTAACGGTCAGAGCTGGGATTTGAACTCAGGTCTCCCTGATTCCAGGTGCAGAGCTCTGTCCACTGAGCCACCTGGTGGCCTCCTATGTTCATGTGTCCATCCTACTGAATCCTACTTTCCTTCTTATAGTATTGTTATGGGGAAAGCATCTTAATAAAGGCAGTATCACTTCTAGAAGAGAATGTTTTCTAATCTTCTAGCATTCCATCTGTTTGGCGATGGCAGATCCCCCTCAATAACCTTCACGCATCCTGGGTTGGTCTTGTTTGGGACCTCCCATAAGTTCCCAACACAGGATTCACCCAAAGTAGGCTTTAGGGTTTTCCTTGAGTTCTTCTGACAGTAAAAAAACTCTAGCCCCCTCCAAACCTTGTTCAATTCCTCAGGGCTAGAGTACTCACCTTTTCCTATCTACCAAAAGATGCCTAATCAGTTCTGGACTTATGTATGTGGACAGACTAGGGATCAGTCTGAAAGGAGTCTGGCCTCTAGAGATAAGAGGCCTGTGCTTTTTTCTCACATCTTTTATTTTTTTTAAAGATTCTAACCCTTAACCCTTGATGGGTGGAGTGGAGAAATCACTTAATGTTTAGATTTAGCTCATGTATGAGGTGGGTGGGGAGAACCGCAATGTACAGGGCAAATTCGTTATGGGACAGCTATTTATTTCCTCTACACTAAAGAAATGTTTAACATATGATACTCAGAAGCAAACTTAATTTAGATTTAAATACGCAGGAGGAATAATTTACAACACCTTTTGTCCTCTCCTAGAACAGTGATTTTCAAAACATCAAAAATGAAGCATTTTCTAGGACTGTGAAACTGGCGTGTTACTTTTCATTCTCCCAGGACTTTATTCCAGATTCACCACTTTGGTTCATTTTTCTGCTAGTATGTTTCCATGCATTAGATTGGTAGGGTTGCTGTGAGAGTCAAGAGGAGAGGGGCAGTCCTCCCAAAGCATAGCAAGCACCCACAGAGAACCCAGAGGTTCCCAACCAAGCAATCTCACAAGATTGGCTCCAAGGCCAAAAGTGGCCATCTCAAGATTGCTATTCACTCACTTTTACCCAGGAAAGAAACACACAGTTGAAGAGGCAGTGAGTCTTATACTCATCTAAGCCAACCCCCTGGGTTTTGACTGCCATGTTCTTGTAGCCATCATACTGCTGGGGGAGAGGTTCTGACTTACTCAGTACATGTGGGGGGTGGGTATGGAGAGATAGAGACAGAGAGACAGACATGGAGACACAGAGATAGAGACAGAGAGAGAGCCTGAGGGTGTGGTTACTTTAAGGTCCACTTTAAAGTCCTCTGGGCTTAATGGCTAAATTCCTCTGATGATGTAGTCTCCTTGACTTCAGCCATAACAGGATTGGGGATCAAGGGACCCTGCAGGGTTTACTGCATTATCTCAAAGCCCCAAACCCTTTAGTGCTAAGCCAAACTTTTCCCTGTAAATGAACAGGGAGTCTGTGGTCTACCTTCCACCAGGCAGGTACACCAATAGAGAACGTGGACTGTTTCACGAGTAATCCCTCACTCTAGTCATGTAACTAACTCATCTTCTTTCTGGTTTGTGCATTTCTTTGATAAAATCTTTTAAGCAGCTTCTCAGGTACAACTCCCTGCTTGCAGAGTGTTGTGGTCTCTCGCAGCTCCATCTTCCTCTCCATTGCCCTTTGGAGGGCCCTGCCCTTCAATCCTTCAGAGATTGCAGTGTTCAGGAAAGCTTAGGATCATTCAAGTTTCCAATCCAAACTACTTTCTTATCTTGCCCAGTTCCCAACTTACTAACCATTTGTGGTATCTGTCTCAGATGTTATTTATTAAAGATTGGCATCTCCCAGGTTTAGTTTCCTTTAAAATGCAGAAGCTTCTATGATGCTGATGGCAAATCCTTTGGTGAACTCACAAATCCCTGTCTCAGGCTTCAATACTAGTGACCCAGCCTGGGGTCACGGAATAAATTTATCTCTGCTCTGTCTTTCAAGGAGTCACACACATGCTCATAATATATGTATGTATATTATATATGGGGGCTATAGGCATGGAATACTCCTTGATAAGGAAGCGTTTCATTGCTACAAGTCCAATGTTTTTTAACAGTCATTCAATAATCAGCATGGAGACATCTGGGTTCTTCTCTTTCTACCAATCTTATGACAATAGTGATGTCTGCTGTGCACTTGAAAAACTGGAGTGTTTTCTTCTAATCCCCTTGTCAAAGAGGGCCTCCATGTGAGTGGCCACTGTTCTTGTACAGCATTTTTATAGATGGGAAGGCTGGTAGAGAGATATGGAGATACTGATGCTCTCTTGGTCCCCTTTTTGGTAATAATTAGACTCAAGGCAGCTAAGCAATGCAGTGAACAGAGTCCTAGACTTGGAGTCAGGAAGACCTGAGTTCAAATCTGGTCTCATACACTTATTAGCTGTGTGAACCTGGTCAACTCACTTAACCTCTGTCTGCCTCAGTTTCCTCATCTGTAAAATTGTACCTACCTCCCAGGATTGTCCTGGGGATCAAATGAAATAATATTTGTAAAGCACTTAGCATAGAGCCTGGCACATAGTATATTCTCAATAAATACTTGTAAAGTCACAGCCTAAAGTTTAACGTTCCTCACTTTCAGCATAATGCCTTTCTTTGGGTATTTCTAAAAGCCTTAAGATATGAGATGGCACCAGCCTCCCATGAGACAATATACTCCTTCATTAGGACGCATGACAACACCAACTCTGCCACTGCTTTTTCTGGCCTTGCTGAGGAGGACCTATGATGCCTCCTTGCATGGGTGGTGGTTTCCTTCTACCCTTCAGTTTGATTGGTTGCACAGATGTTAGGATGGACAAGATTCAGGTCTGTCAGAAGGGTGTGCATTTATTGGTCCTGGGTAAAGTTCTCACTCTTAGAATCTTACTTTTCCCCCCTCTCCAATCTGGACCTGGGGTTTCAGGTGGGAAGGGAACTTCCAATTCAGAAACACCTTCCATCAAGGATTTGCTGTTTCCCACTTATAGCTTTGCATGAACCAGTCCCACTCCGAGAGTGCCATCCTCCATCTCTGTCTCTCAGTATCCTTATCTACCCTCAAGGCACATCTCTCCCTGTCTGTCACCTTATCTTTACTTGCATGTTTCACTTTGATTCCCTCCCTTGGAAGGTCAGCTCTTCAAGGGCAGGACCGGCTCCACTCTGGTCTCTGTCTCCCAGTCTTTAGCACAAAATATGTGCTCCACTTAATGTTTGTTGAAAGGCATTGAATTTCAGTAGCTGCCAAAGACAGGCCTGCTATTTCTCGGGGAATGGCTGACTGTGATTTATGGTGAGAATTCCTTCCCTCCAATGTTAGCCCCTGCTGGTCATTCCAGACAGAGCTGCCTGTTCATGTCAGAGATTTAGAGGAGGAAAACAAAGCTCAATAAAAACATCCCCCTGCCCCGGTCTCCTTCCTGCCTCCCCTGTAGTCAAATATCAAATCAAACTAGAGGTCAGGCACCATCTTTGACCACTTTCACTCTCCTCCATTCATTGAGTGAACTGGAAAACTTCCACTGACTGTATCCTCTGTGGTGTGCCCAAGGTGGAGGGGGCTATGCGCCAATGGGTCTGGAGGCCCTAGGATGGTTGGGGGTGAAATACAGACATCAGTGGGGCAGGACATTGGGATTGACTGTGTGTGCATGTGTACACTTAGTCATGCTTGGGCTTGAGGGTGTCTATGTTGGCTGTCAGAGATTGCAGGGGAAACACAGCTGGAATGTGTTGGCTCATCAGCAGGCAGACCCCAAGAATGTGCTGAGACAACTGTCTGTGGCCAATCAGAGCTTCCATAAGAGGCCCTTAGTTGCTCTTTCCATTCAATTTACTGAAGGAACTAGCCATCTGTAACCCCTAGAAGACAAGAGGAAGGTCATGATAGCGTCTTTGGGTATTGGAAAGGCTGTCCTGTGGATGAGGGGTTAGCATTGGGCTGCTTGGCTCTAGAGGACAAGACTACGAGCTGTGGTGGGGTGGGGATAGGGAATTATAGGAGGCAGATTCTAGCTCCCATGTTCATAATTTGGGGGTTATTTCTCATTCATTCCCTCTTTCACCCCTTATAGCCAATCAATTACCAGTTCTGGCCAACTGTATCTGGGTCACCTTGACCTTCTTTCCCAAGGCCACCACCCTAGCAAAGGGTGAACCTACCATCTGCCTGGGTTGTTTTAACAGCCTCCTTTGAGACCTCCCTGTCTCCACCCTCTTTCTATTCCAGTCCATCCTCCTCAAATCACCAGATTAATCTTGGGAGCATAGTTCTAGTTATCTCACATTTCCGTATCAACTTTGAGTGTCTTCCTTTTGCCCTCTCAGTGAAGTTCCAAACTTCATTGCCATTGACTTGAAATTTGAACTCTTGGGCTTTGCATTCAAGGTCTTCCACAATCTGGTGTGAATCTTCATTCCTAGTCCTATCTTCACGTCCTTGCACAAGATAGATACAACATGGGTAGCTGTCTGACTCCCAAACACACCTCATCCTGCTATGGAGCCGAATCTGGGCTCTCCAAGGCTCTGCAGGCACAACTCCACCTCTGGTAGATTCTACAGTAGGAAACAGTGATGGTGGGTATTCCTCCAGGGGCCCCCATGAGTGGTTGCCATTGGGCTGATTATGTTAAATCCTTGGCTGCTGCAGAGCCCTCTCCATGAAGTCCATGATCCCTCAAAATAATTTGGCCCAACTAGCCACACAGGAAAAACCAAGTGGAAGAATGCCTACTTTCTGGAGTATTATATTTGGGTGAGTAGCTGGGTGCACAGTCCACAGAGCTGGCTTATCAACTTGTCTGTCTTGAACAGACTGTACTGGACAGTGAGTTGAACTCAGAACTGAACAGGAGAAAATTGGGCTACACTGACTCTGGGAAACCATTCATTGCTTTCAGGGATCCCAACATGTTCCCTGATGCAAAATCTTGTCTTTTTAACCCCAGTATCTTTCCTGTGATGCCATATAGCTGTAGATCATGGCATATCCCAATTGCCAAGAAACCCAAATGATGGATGACCCTCAGGGCAATAGAGAGTCAGTGTCATGGTTTGTACATGTCATCTATAGCATATCCTCATTGAGGGCTGATGAGCAAGAACTGGCTATAGGGGTAGCATCCAAGAGAACAGGCTCAAAGCATGATAGGCTGCCTTGGGAGGGGGAGGGTCCCCATTTGCTGGAGATCTTTAAAACTAGGCAGAAGGACCATTTGCCAGGTAGCATGGAGGGGGCATTCTCTTCAGGTACAGGATGCATGGCTGCTGAATCCCCAACTAGTTCTGAAATGCTGAAGAATTCTACAAAGTTATAAATCTACAGCAGAGGTTCTTTATTGTATGTGTGTGTGTGTGTGTGTGTGTGTGTGTGTGTGTGTGTGTGTGTATGTGTGTATGTGTGTGTGTATGTGTGTGTGTGTGTATGTGTGTGTGTGTGTGTGTGTGTGTGTGTGTGTGTGTGTGTGTGTATGGACCCCTTTGTCAGTCTCTGATAAAGCCTATGGACCCCTTCCTAGAATAATATTTTTAAATGCAGCACATTTTAAAACAACAAACGAATAATGAATAAAAATAAAGCATATGGGGTTATAAAGGAAACCAATTTTATTGAAATACATTTATAAAAATATTTGAAAAAAGACAAGTTTATGGATCCCAGACCTGAATGGGTAGAGAGAGAAGGCTCATCTTTTGGAGGCCCCTATATTTCTCTTTGAAGCAATGAGAATGATGCTTGAGATAGGGATGGCTGTAAGGGGGAGTCTTGAGAACTCAGGGAGTGTGCCCTATGGGCACCATCTCAGGGCCACTTCAGAAGGGCTGGAGGGGTGAACCTGGGAGCCTAATGTGGGAGGTGATGAGATGGTGGAGGGCAGAGACACTTCCTCTAGCCCTTTCTTGAGGGTCCTTCTGGTTGCAACTCTTCTTTCTCTGGTTTAGGTTCCCTTCCTCATTAGACATGGGACCTTGATGGAAGCTGCTGGTTCAGTGTGGGCACCCCTTCCCTCCCCTCCCCTCACTGCAGGATCCAAGCAGAATCAGCCTTCGAGGGAGGCCTGCCTTTTCTCACTTGAGGCCCTAGGCCTTTCTGGACTTGGTGACATACAGTCCAGATCAAGGCCCAGCTTCTTAATGATTATTTAAAACTCTTGGCCCAGCCTGGATCCTGGAAGTGTTATCTCAGCCCTGGGCAAAGCGCAGCTGATCGTTGGGGGACGTTTTTCCATGAGTTATTGATGGCCTAGGCTTTTCTTCAAATATTTTCATAACAATCGAGCTACAAAAATATTGTTCTTGGCCCCAGGAGTGAGGGGCCTGTCGGCCGGAGCTAGGTAACAGCCGGCAACATGTTTGTAAGGCTGGGGCCTCCCCTGCCACTGGGCTCCCTTGTGCCGCACATTGAGGAGGAATTCATACTGCTCAGCAGTAACTGGGGATGGATGGGGGTTGGAAGGAGAGGTGAACACGGGGTGGGGGAGAGGAAAAAGGGCTGAGAGGCAGGAGGGACCTGGGACCCCTAGGCTACTTGGGAGACAGAGGTCAGAAACCTTGACAGACAAAGCCAGAGCTGAGGGCCAGAAGAATGAGGCATGGGGAGGTTTGGGCACTCCTCTATTCACTTGGAGAAATAAGGCACATTGAAGAAACAAGACAGTGTGGGTTGTTTTGCACCTTGACAATTGTAGAAATCCTGAATATGGCATTCAAGTGGCCGCTGACCACCGAGTTCCTCAGCTTGACATTCCAAAACTGTCCGAGACCTGGTTCCATCTGCCTTCCCATGTTTGTTGGACCTGGTTTTCCATGCATGAGATTCCCACATAGTCAGTCAATGGAGCTTAATGTCCCATCTCCCATCTCTGGGAACTTCTGTAGTGCAGAGGGTTTTCTAAGCACTTGATAATGAGACAAGATCTCGCTCCATTGCAATCTCATTAAATAGGAACTTTTGGTAGGATTAACTCCATTTGACAGAAGAGGAAATTGAGGAGAGAGACTGAATGGCTTGCTCAGGATGATACAGCTTCAGAGCCAGAATTCCAATCCAGGCATCTCTTACAAAGAAATCAGGCACTGTTGGCTTCCCTGGATGATCCCCAGACTCTGGATGACCCCTAGATTCCTTCAGTTGGTCCTCATGGGGTATATTCTCAAAGCCCTTTGCCACCCTGGTTACTCTATCCTCAACACTCCTCAAGTTTTTTAATGTTCTTCCCAAAATTCAGAAGTAGACTCAGTGCTCCAGTCATGCCCTGCCCTGGGCAGAGCCCAGAGGTACCAACACCACCCAAATCCTGGACACGTACCTCTCTCAGCGCAGAGTAAAATGGATTTGGCAGGCATAGCTCACTGTGGACTCATTTTGGGTGGGCAGACCACTAAAAACCATTGGAACCCATTCTCTCTCTCTCTCTCTCTCTCTCTCTCTCTCTCTCTCTCTCTCTCTCTCTCTCTCCCTCCCTCCCTCCCTCCCTCCTTCTCTCTCTCTCATCCAGAAACTGTTGTTTAGTTATGTCTCTCCCACTTTAGTCTTGCTCCAGAGCCTTCCTTCTGAGATCACTACCCATTTACTCTGGATCTATCTGGCATATACATGGTTATTTACATTTTGCCTCTCCCAGAATACTGAGCCCTGGGCAGGGGCTGTCTTTGCCTTACCTCATATTCCTCACACTTAACAGTCTCTGATATGTAGTAAGTACATGATAAATGATTGTTGGCTAGCATGACTCTGTAAAGTTGAATTTTTTGAATCCATGAGTAAGATGGTACATTTATCTCTACTAAATTATACATTATGAGATGCAGCCAATTTTTACAGACTATTGACAGCCTTCAACTTTGTAACACCTGCAAATGAGGTAAATATGGTTCATCATAGGGAGGCTAGGTGGTGAAATGGATAGAATGTTGAGCCTAGAGCCGGGAAGACTCACCTTTATGAGTTCAAGTCCAGCCTCAGACACCAGTTGTGTGACCTTGGGCAAGTCACTTAATCCTGTTTTGCCTCAATATCCTCATTTGTAAAATGAGCTAGAGAAGGAAATAGCAAATCATTCCCTTATCTTTGCCAAGAAAACCCCAAATGAGATCACAAGGAGTCAGACACGACTGAAATAATTGACCACCAACTATTTAGCTTTATCAGCAAAATCTCAGGGTAGAACCTGGGTCAAATTTTCCTTTTCCCCCATTCACAGACTGGGTCCTTCCCAGGTTTAAGGTCCCTCATAAACATGGGGCACCTTCTCCTACAAATACATAAGAATCAATGGAAAGAGTGGACAGAAACACATATAGGGAACACGTATGATCAGGGCACAAACTTAGGGAACATGCATGATGAAAGCATATATATATATACACATATATGCAAACATATATATACATACAAAGTTGGTGCGTGCTGCAACCATACATGTAAATCGCGTTGCTCACCTTAAAGTATTATGTAAATGTAAATGACCGTGGTTATTTTTGGTGGTCTCCAGTGGAACTTCCACAGAGAACCATCCAAAATGCAGGTACCAGTGACTCACGGGAACTGTCCTACGTCTTCCTTGTTAAGAATACTTGACTGTCTCATGTCTTGTGTCCTACCTCTTTTGGGGATCCTCAGGTCATTCGGGGGGTGTAAATCATTATTGGAACCATGTCCTCAGAGCGGTTCACAGTGTCAAGTGACCCCGACATTCCTAGACTTGCTGCCATATCCCACTGCTGGGAGAGTACTGGGGAGCAAATGTTGGGTTTCTGCATCAGGTTCCATGGGCCGAACACATTGGATTAGCATCACCACAGTGACCACTACCTCCCCTCAGGTCGTGATGGAGACAGCCTAGGACCCTGAGTCCAAGAGTCCGGGGAATAGCAACGCTTCTCCTTCTAGTTCAGGTGCCTCCAAAGCCATCATCCTTGAAGATGAGACCCTAGTAACTTGCTCTGCAGAGGCTACTGCCCTGGCCTCCCCACCAGCCAGAGCTCCTGGAGATCCAGAAAAGAAAGTTCTCCCCCACCAAAGTCCTTGTCTCATGGGTCAGCACCAGACAGTAATATGGTTTTATCAATGGAAATATCATGAGAGAAGAGACATGACCATCTATCTGGTCATTGCACCCCAAGGATCATAGGACTTTCCATCTAATTTGTAGCTACATGTGTCCCCTATTAGCATGTGGGCTTCTTGAGGCCAAGGATCCTTTTCCATGTAGTAAACTTTTTAATAATTTATGAATTAATTAATTTATGAATTTTAATTAACAAATTAATTAATCAATTAATTCAGCCATCATCTTGGGATCATTGAAAGCACGGAACCATGTCTCAAATAAAATCTAGCTAGCTTTCTTTTTCTTATGCAGTCCTGGGCTGATTGTCCAGCTACGTTGTCCAGCCATAGGGCCTGTCCAAGATCACTGTATGGAGGGACTAGCTTAGTGAGTTCTTCATTCAATTACATGTATGAGTATTCTTTATCCACTTGGTATTTCCTACATGGATAGTTGAGTCACACCCATTTGAGCAGCTGTGGATGTCACTGAGGATGGAAGGATGCCATAGAGACATGTTTCTGGTAGAAGCTCCATATGGCTCTTCCCCTGTACTATGTTGTCTCACACAATTGCTTTCTTTATCTAGGGCTTCATGGTTCTAAGGCAATTGCAGCCAGCCTCTGGAGTCAGCCAGGACTATAAGGGCTGTTGATGGGTATTGGAAAGAGGACGTTTCAGTGTTTACCAATGTGACTTCTAGGTATACTCTCCATTTCCTTCTCAATCCCTTTCCCCTTCTAAATGCCCACTCAATTGTAGGAGAGATGGCCGCCTAGAGTGGAGAGGGGGAGACTGGGGACAGATGGGCTTGGTCTCTCTCAGCCACTGTGGAAAGAAGAAACAAGTCAGTCCTCCTTGAATCTGTGCTGAAGAGAGTACTGTCTCAGGTTTGTGCTGGTGGTCAATTTTCAATCTTCTCTCACCTTTGATTCTCTAGTAATACATCCATCCCCTCCCTTCATCCCATACTTCGATCCTCAATCAGACTACATAAACATTGTGGGGGGGGGGCAATTACTGTGGATTGGAGAGAGGATAGATTACCACATATGGGATAAGTAGGAGGAAAGTCTCAGGAAGACAAAGGGACCATCCGGATGCTGACTGGGAATGGCCCTCCATTGAACATATTTGGAGTGGAATCTACACCCAGAGGGTCACAAGACCTCTAATAAAATTGGGGGAAAACACTTCCTCTAGGAGACTGAGGCTCAGGCAGAATAGCATCCTGGGTAAAACTGGGTCAGAGGCTGAGAGGGCCTCTAGGGGTCTCCTGGTTCCTTCTCCTACCTCTGAGTAGGACCATACCTAATACAACACCTAACATCAACTATAAAGGTCTTTTCTGAGCCCCAACTGAGTGTCTAACCCTGTATTGAGGCAAAAGAAGGAGATGTGGTCCCTCCTCGCATGATTGGAGCCATGGAAAGAACATTGGATGTGGGGAGGGAAAAAAATGGGTGTGAGCCACAGGTCTGAGCAGAACCGTATTGAAGCTCAGGCAACTTGAGCTCTGTTCATGGTGCTGACGGTGGGGAGGGGATGCTTCCACTCTCAAATATTTTGCCTTCTAGTTTTCCAGAGCCCTCAGGTTGCCATCCCCAGTTGTCATGACACTCTTCTCTTGGCAACCTGTTGCCATAGCACCCTTGTGGAGTGATGGTCCTCACGGACAGAGTTACCTCTATACCACTGCCGCACACATATTAAGCTTGCCCTAAATGAATCACTTCATCTCTCTCTGCCTTAGTTTCCTTATGTGTAAAATGGTGGTAATACTATCACCTGCCTCCCAGAGCGGTTGTGAGGACCAAATGAGATAACATTTGGAAAATGTTTAGCACAGTGTAGATGCTTAATAAATTTTTCCTTCCTTCCCCCTTTCTTCCTACTTCCCTCTTCCTTTCATCCTTCTTTCCTCCTTCCCTCTCTCCTTTCCTCTCCCTTTCTTCCTTTGCCCTTCCTTCCTGTCCTCCTTCTTTCTCTCCTTTCTTTCCCTCCTTTTCCTTCCCTCCTTCTTTCTTCCTTCCCTTCCTCTCTCCTATCCTTTCCCATTCCTTTCTTCCCCTTTTTCTTTTCCTCTTTCTCTTCCCTTTCTTTTCCTCTTCTCTCCTCTTCTTTTCTTCCTTCCTTCGTTCATTCCTTCTTTCCTTCTTTCGCTCCTTATCTCTAAATCTTTTTGAAGAATGTATTCATACATATATACACACATCATGACACAGACTAAGAACATTTAATCATTTAATTGGACCCTTATACCCCCTGGCCTTGGGCTGGACCTGACTTGCCTCTCTTTGGAACAACCTCTGCCTGGTGGGAAGCACGTTTTTCGTCCTCATTTTGCTCACTTACTGGCTTTGTTTTATTCTGGGGTTCCTAGCAGCAGGGAGCGAACATTTCCACTCAGCCTTGCATGACCCTTTAGTCCTAGGGCCTCAGTTTCCCTGCCTGCACAATAGAGAGACTGTTCCCAGTCCTGACCTGATTCAGATTTTGAGGGAATGAACATCTGGGCCTCAGCTGGGCTTCTGTGTTCTCAACACAGACCTCCTTTTGTGAGGTTCCCTACAGCCCCTCCAAGCCCAAGATAGATGGCGACTTCTGTTGCTAAAATTTCTCAAGGCTGTCTGAGTGGTCCCCAGGAGGTCAGATGACAGGGTCCCCTCTCCAGGGACTCATGCTACTGTACCTGCCTATCCCCAACTTTCTCCCCCACTCATCCCTCTGTCCATGATGATGATTTGCCTCCCCTCTGTTTCCTTTTCAGTCATATGAAGGGGTCCCTCTCTTCTGGTGCTGAATCCTGTGATACTTGTCTCCTCTGGGAGCAATGTCTCATCTCTATGCGGATTTGAAATAAGAATATTTTGTAATAATTAAAAGATGCTGTTCTCCTCAGAGTTGCCCTGGTCTTTGATTTCCCCATGGGTGAGCTCTAGATTCATGGCTCTCACAGATTTAACCTCAGGTCGCCCCCATAATTTCCCATGTCCTTCCTTATTCCCATGGAGGACACACCCTTGGGACACCTCAAGGGGCCCCTCTGGGCCCTGATCTCCTCACACCCCATGAGGAACAGACATGGCACTTAAGCCTAGAGGGGGCAGCTATGAGACCTGAGGGATAGGGGTGGAGGCACCCCTGGAAAGAGGCAAGTTTAGATCTAACAACATCAATCTAACAATGTCCTGGATTTTAACCCAGAAAAGACCTGGGTTTGATGCTCTTGACAGTCTGCTGAGTGATCTCAAGCAAGTCAGGTCAGCTTGCTAAACCAGTTTCCTCATATGTAAAATGGGGATAACAAGACCTCCAAAAACTGATTCATTGGGAGGATGGATTGAAATGTAGAACACTTGGTAAATCTTAAAAGTCTCTATAAATATGACCTGTAAGGAAGGGGCTGCCTGAGTAGGTAGCGAGCTCCCTGTTACTGATGTTACTTAAGAAGAGGCTAGATGACTCTCAGCCTGGGAAGTTGTGGAGAATTCCTATAACTGGGGGTAGGTTAGAAGAGAGCTCTGAGACCCTTTCCACTTCAGAGATTGTGGAATTCAATCCAGTGACCAATTCCCCAAGCATTCCCATTTCTAGTGTTTTCCAAAGGGTTTTTTCAACAACCCCGGGCGGGGGGGGGGATTGCAAAGATCAGAGAGACAAAGTAAGGCTGAGAGAGGCTATAGGGATCACCCATTGATCAAAGCAAGTGGAAGGCCCCAAATATGAATATTCAGACCCTTCTCCCAGGATCTCCCTTCTCTGTTTATGGAACAAGACACATAGGTTGAGGCAGGATGTGAGTGATGCTGTGGGAGAGGTCGAGACCCAGGGCCATGGGGGTGGAGGGTGGTAGTGATGGTTGGGAAGCAGGGGCGGCTTCCTGGAGGAGGTGGAATTCAAACTGGGCCTTGAAGGAGGTGTTAGTGCTGGACCGCATTGCTAGGTAGAGCACATGCCTGGCTTGGAGCCCTCTTTGTGAAGAAGCTGGCCTCTGCAGGACTGCAGACCACCAGCATCACAGACTGACCAGTAGAGTTAAGAGCTGAGTAGAGAAGCCTACTATCAGGGCAGTTCCATATAACACAGAAGACTATAACATATTTGTCCTTGACTCCAGCCTCTCAGCTGACCATCTCAGCTCCCCTATACTATCAGCTCTGCCAGGTCCCATGACCTCTGATTCACAGCCACCTGAGAGAATAGAGAAAACGTCCTCAGGGATGCAGTGACTGTTGACTTTGTGGCAGAGATATCTGATCTCATACCATTCCAACTCTTTAGGGAAGTTTCAAGAGTTTGAACAACTCTTAATGTAGCCTCTTCAGAGGTACATATGATGCAGGGCATCAGAGAATTAGACTCACAGGAAAAGTAGTTCAGGTACATGGGCTCCCTGGGGCTGGACTCTAGGTTTCATTTTTCTGTCTCCCAACTACATGGTCTACTCTTGTGGTATAAAGGCCCCCTAGGGAAAAATCTAGTCTCAGATGCTTACTAGCTGTGTGACCCTGGGCAAGTCACTTAACCCTTTACCTGCTTCGGTTTTCTCATCTGTGAAGTGGTAGCAATAACAGCACCTACCTCCCAGGTTTGTTGAGAGGATCAAGTGAGATAGTAATTTTAAAGCACCTGGCATAGTGCCTGGCACATAGTAGGGATGACAAAATGTCGGTGAGGATGATGATGCTTAGAACCGCTAAGCTCCCTTTAGGATTCTGCCCTGGGGTGACCTTCTGCAGCGGGTTTTTCCTTCTTCCTCCAGGGGTAAGTGCTTTCCAACCGTCCAGCATTGGGCATTGCCCACTTGAGGGTAGGGACTGTCTCATTTTTGTACTTGTATCTCCAGCACCTACAACAGTGACTGGCACATAGTAGGTACTTAATAAAGGTTGGCCGAATGATTCATCAATTGATTCATGCCCTTTAGACTGTAGGGAGATAATGAGATTCTTCAGTGGCCCTTTGGCAGTGCCAAAGGAAGGAATTTTACTTCATAATATAACAAAGGAAGAAAAATGGATGAAACATATAGAAAATGGTGGTTTTTGTCTCCTTAATTTACATTTATTCTGGCTCAAATTTATTTCATGCTAAGAGAGGGCTTGGGAACTAAGGTTGGAATCGGAATGAAAACTCTTACAATGCCATAACCCTAAACTAGAGGACAACAAATATTCATAGGGAGAGAACTTTGCTCATGAGCACAGGTGAGGTGGGCAGCGCCAGTCTTACCATCCTCATCTGAGTAGCTCAGAAAGGGAGCTCAGGATGGCTTATGGTCTGAAGGAGACACACTGATGGCTATTGTCAGAGCTGAGAAACAATCAACATGGAAACAGCAAGAGTAGAGGTGAAAACAATAGCGCTTTGGGAAAGTGGGGATGTGAGAATGTGCATCACATAAATGATCTGGAAGCAGGGGGCCAGGGCAAGAAGTGATTAACCTGTCCTTTAGCTAAGGTTCTGGGGGTCTCGAGGATGGAGGCTCACACTTTGAGTGTCTGCTTTCATCTGTTACCACCCCCCAATGACAGCATCTCTGGAGCCATAACTCCCATGTCAAGCTGGAATTGTTCAATAGTCCCTCGCCCCATCCTGAGTGACCCCACCCCCATATCAACAAACTCTGCTCATTGGTACATTTATAATCTCCATTTCATTTTCATCCAATAGGAAACCTGATTGCTAGTGGAGTTCTGCTCCTTCAGCCACATTCCACTCATTAATCACTAGTAAGTAAATACTTCTTCTTATCCCAAGACGGGAGAGAGAAAATAAGCTATCACAGGTGTGTGAGATGGTCCAGAAAAAGGAATAATTCAATTAGGCACCCAGTGCTTTCCCCCACTTCCCCCAAAAGATTTCATCTAATCTGAGTGCAGTGAACTGTGGTATTGTGGAAAGAACACTGAATTTGGAGTCAGAAGGGTCAGGTTCAAGTCCTGACCTAAAACCAGCAAACAATATTTCTGGATTTTAGTTTCCTCAAGCATTTGCTTGACCCAGTCTTTTTCAGTAATCTTCTGGACTCCTAAAGCTTCCACTACCTCTTGGCACATCTGACTTTTAGCTTCAAGAGAAAAGATGGAAAAGACTCACCTGCTTCAGTTTGCTGAAGGAAAAGACTCTGGGAAGACCTGAGAAGATCTGGAAGTCTGTATTACATTCCTATTCTCAGCTGGCCACATCAGAGATCTGTGTTACCTAAGGGGTTTTATGGGTTTCTTTACTATTTACTATATGTGTTCATCATTATGGAACTGGTATTTGGTAAGAAAGAGGGTCAAGCCTTGGATAAAGAGCTTGGAGTCCTCCTTCACCCTAATAATAATGACACAGTGATCAGAAGATGGAGGAGGAGGAGGAGGAGGAGGAGGAGGAGGAGGAGGAGGAGGAGAAGGAGGAGGAGGAGGAGGAGGAGGAGGAGGAGGAGGAGGAGGAGGAGAGAGAGAGAGAGAGAGAGAGAGAGAGAGAGAGAGAGAGAGAGAGCTAGGTAGGAAGATCAGGAAAGGGCTCCTGTCAGAGGCAGTACTGAGTTGTGATTTGAAGGAAGCCAGAAGGAGGTGAAGGATGAGTGTACTGGAAGCTACTTGGGAAGAGTTAAAAGGTCAAAAGTGGGAACCAGATTACAAGTCTTTTGAGTGGGGAGTCCAGTGAGTGAAGGGCAGTGAAATGAAGTGAAGTGAATCTGGGAAAACTGGCAGGAGCCAGATTTTCTAAAACCTTGAGTGTCAGTACCAAGGAGTTTTGTATTTTATCCTTAAGTCAATCAGGGTGCATGAAAGCTTTTGGGTAGGGACCTACCATGGCCAGTTCTGTCTTTTAGGAGTAGAAATTTGGTAGCTGTGTAGGGCAAAGAGTCATGGAGACCAGAACACCAGTTCATGGTGAATCCTTTTTCCACTTGACAATCCATCACTGTACTTGAAGTTAGGCATCATATCCACACTCAGTCTTCTCTTCTCCAGACTAAACATCCTCAGTTCCTTCTCCTGCCAAGCCCCTACCCATGGTGATCCTCATCCCACAATGTTCTCAGAAGTTGGAGTGATTGGAGTAGAAGGTACTGAGGGGGTGAGTCTGATTTCTTTCTTTTCAGATCCTCCCTACGCACCTAGGAAAGGTTATAAGGTTAATTGCAAAACCCAGCAAGGCAAGGAAGGTGTGAATTAGAGAGACCAATGGCCAGCTTGGTTGGTGGGGGCTGCCAGCTCACGAAGAGACAGGCATACCAGATACTGGCTCTGCATCTGAGAAATAGTGGCTGAGAGGTCCTTGGGACAAAGTGGACCCTTGCAAATTGCAGCCAATTCTGATCAAGAAATTCTAGTAGCTCCCATTTATATAGTACTGTGAACTTTACAAAGCACTTTCCCCCACAACAACACTGTGAGGGAAGGAGGGCAAGGAGTATGTCATGAATTGGAAAAAAATGTTATGCCTCTGGTAGGAGCCTCAGGTAGGATCATAGTTTTGGCACTCACTATCATGGTTACCATACACAAGTCTATAAATCTTGATAAGACTCAGTTATAACCTCTGGAAAATGGAGACTGTAGACTTTGTGCTTCTCTGCTCACAGGACCGTAGTGGGGAAAAATAAGTACCTTGAAACAGGAGATTTTAATATCAGGTGTTTTCCTCTCCATGACACTGGGAGCTGAGAGGGGTGAACACAATTGGCTCTCATTTTGCAGAGGTCTCCACAAAGTCTTACTTTGATACCCCATTGGAGTGAAGAGATGACTCTATTTCTGAAAGACTTTGCCAACAGAATGCAGGTTCTACAAAGAAAGGATGGGGCTTTTAGTAGTCACAGCAGCATATCAAGTCTGCTTCCCGAGGGGCAGCCTACCCAAGTACAGAGAGGCCTGTCATGAGCAGGCTGGCTACTGGGTCATGAATTATTTGGCCACAGTCCACGCTCCCAACCCCCAAGTAACAGACTAAGCCACCAAGCAACCCTATGTGCTGTGCCCCTTCTGCATACATATTGATGGCAGGAGAATAAAAGGGGCCAGGGGTGCCAAAATCATAGTTTTCATGCCATTTCTATAGTTTAATTTAACTGCTTGTACTTGGCCGAGAGGTCCCTGTCCCAACATCTGCTAGAATAATCTCTCTTGATCGCATAAATGTAGCCAGGTGTGATATTGGAGGTGTTTACCTTAGAATCCATGATGACCTTGACTTTTGTTTGGGCAGTCATGCTTTCCCAACTTCTTTTAGCTGGTCCTAAGGTGTGGCTTTCCCTAGAACCCTCTAATTTTGAGGGAAGGTCTCACTCAACTTCATCCTACCACTTAAATCTGCTTATTCAAGGCTCAAGCATTCTGTAGGGTTAATGTGGTTTGTTACAACCTCCCTGTGATGTTCCAAAGATATAACAATCACCAATATCAATAAAATTTTCTCACTTGGTTCAAACCCCAGCCAGGAGAGTCCTTGTGATTTGAACGAAAGTTATGGATCTCCGTCCCCTTGTCTCTCTGCAACATAGACCAGCTACTCCTCTCTTTCTTTCTGCCTTCCCCTTCCAAAGAGAATGAAATCACACAACCAAGAACGGTTAGAATTGCTCTTTGATCTATGTAGCTGTGGTTTTAATAAAACAGCAAGTAAAAAATCTTTAATGAACAGAAATCCTCTGGATTTGACATTTGTACTCTCAGGCAAAAAGGGAGTAGAGAAGAAAAGAGAGGCACTATATGCATTTGCATTGGTCAGGGAAAGAGTTCTCCATTGATTGGATACTACTCACACTCTGGCATTAGGTAGCCTACATGCCACGGTAGATGCAGGTGTTGATGACTTCAGTGGAGTCCTGTCAAATTCAATGGCAGTCAAAGCTTTCCATCTTTTACACTTTTTTCTCTAGCATCCATTTCTTTTCTGGCTCACTTTGTTTGTAGACCACATTTGAATGGAGTTGACTTCTTTACCCCCAACACAGGGTCCTGGGCACCTAAGACTTCTGTGTCTGTAATAGCAGTAGGAGTGAGAGTGACAAATCTCTATGGATTACTGACTTTTAAGAACAAAGATGAAAATTATCATAAATCTAGTAGAAAACATAAAAAAGAGAAAAAAAGTTATGATTTGAAACTGACCCATTCAGACAAGTTTTAGAAAATGAACAATGAATAATAGATTGAAGGAAGGACATAAATGCAAACCATAATAATTTTATACAGTTTACTAGAGCTCTTTTGTAAATCAATTGCCATAACTGGGAGACCAAAAGGGCCTTAAAATCTCTGTCATCAGCAAACATTTGATTTACTTGTCAAACAGAGAGAGATGGTTGCCAAAGGAAACATCCTTTTAGGATATAAACATATTTATAAAATGTTATGGAGAGGGTGATGGGAGGTTATGAGCAATATCTCCTCATAAAATGGAAGCCATGGAAAGCAATACCAATTCAAAGAATGGCTGGCAAATGCAAACAAAGCAAAGTCATCTGAGGGCATTTAAGAGTAAAAATAGGAAGGCAGTAAACAGAAGAAATATGGAAAAGATCTGCAGAGATCATAAACCTTTTTTTTAATCATCAAGGACAGTAGAACTATTACACTTGGACTCTACAGTCTCGGATGTACTTATAGAAGAAATAAAAAAGAATAAGGATGGGGAAATATGTGGATTACACAGTGTACATGAAGGACATCTATCCATAATGGAAGCAATATAATTGTGAATATGCCGAATAATTAATTCGTTACCCTAAAGGAGGGGAAATTACCAAAGACGTGGACAAAACCTTATCAATACAGAAAAAAAAGATGATTGAGAAAAAAATCAACTACTTAGTCATGTGCCCAGATTTCATTTCTATAGAAAACTTTTATAATAATTTATCCCAATGTCAAGGATATTGACAAGAGTATTAGTAAAAAAGAGGGTGGCTTTTTCAAGTGACATTTTGCAGAAAGTCATATCTTTACTATTGAAGAACTGAATGAAAGATGGATAGAAGATCCCCTTTTACTAATTGTTTGTTGATTATGGAAAAGAACCTAATTCCATAGGATAAAACACTTGTTGAAAATCTTTAAGTGATGTGTCTTCCATCCATGGTCAAAATTATTCAAAATTCCTTGAAAGTTGTAGCAACATCGATAACTTTGCTTGATGACCATCTGATCAGACCCATTAGCTGATGCATAAAAAAGAGACTAAATTTGCCTACCATGTTTGGCACTATGACAGAAGAGATGTAATAAAGAGTCAAAATTGAAGTGGGCCTCTCTAGGAATGGTGAGGTCCTCCAGATACTCCAGATGCCACCATACTGGTAAAGCTTAGAATATTTTCAGAGTTTCTTGAAAACCTGCAACCATCCTATGAGTTCGGTTTGAACATGTACACAGCAAAGACCAAGTGGATAAAGAATGTCTGTTGCTTAGATGATGTGCATTTAGATGGACATCCTATAGAGAATACTTGTCCCATAGTATTTGTGTATATATGCATATGTACATGTAGGTGTATATATCTGAGAAAAATAGAAGAAATAGGCAAGGATGGGGCCTAGAACTAAATAAAAGGACAAATTTACTAGGTTTAGCAAGATTTTGCCAAAGTTCATCAGAAAAGTAGGTCATTTTATGTTCAAGAAGTTGAAAAACTCCTTTAATGGTGGTAAACTTCTAATTTCTTCTATGATTCTTATAGTGAGATTTTTGAAGGAGTGATCCATGTGATTGATCATTTATTCCTTTCAAATTGCTCAGATATATTTGCCTGTCTCTTGTCTCCTTCATGTGTGTTAAAAAAAATTCTACTTAACTCTAGTCAAAAAGACTAGAATGCTTTAAAAGTCTGCTTTTTTATTAAAGGTATATCCCTCACCCTCCATCTCTAAGCTCCAGTTATACTCAGTTTGCAGGATAAGTTGCTCTTGCTTGTAAGCGTTATCATTCTTTTTAAGATTAACTAATATCTACTTTATATAATTCATGTGTTTAGAATATAAGCTCCTTGAGGGCAGGGACTGTTTCAATTTTATCTTCTTTGTAATTACTATATTCAGTGCAGTGCATGTCATGTAAGAAGCATAATAAATGCTTGCTGGTAACTGAGTAATTGATAGTCTTTAGATATAATGCATTCCAAGATTTTCTTTTTTTTCACATAGTAGGAACATGTCTTGTGTGATTGGTATGTGATTTCTTGATACTTGAACTCTTTCTTTCTATTTGAAGTGTTTCTTCTTCTACCTGGAAGGCTCTGATTTTTGATTTTGAGGTCTCTGTGTATTTCCAATTTGAGATTTCTTTCAGGAGATCTCAGGTGGATTTTTACTCCGGGTATAATAATTCTAGTGAGTTTTCTTTTATCATTTCTTGAAACACAAAAAACAAATCCTAGATGGTTTTTTTTTGTAGGGAGGGGTTTGGCCTTATTTTTCAAGGCATGCAATGATTTTAAATATTTCTCTTTGTTTTGTTTTCCAGGTGGGTTGTTTTTGATGTTAGATACTTCACATGTTTTTCTAATTTTTCAGGTTTTTTGTTTTATTCTAATATTTCTTTTAAAAAGAATTTTACTTTTTATTCTGAATTTAACAACAACATGAGCATTTCCATACACACAGTAGAACAGAATAAGAGGATTGTACTCAAAATTGTGAATCTCTTATTATGTGTAACCTGCTTTGCTTTTTAGATATATAAGAATGTACAACATGTAACTTACAAAGCTGTCCTACTTGTCTGTGATTCTATTTGATCTTTCTTATATTGTCATCTGTGAATTTAAAAATGGGTCAGTTCCTCTTCCTTCTCCTCCTCCTCCTCTTTTTTTTCTTCTTCTTGTTACTCTATTTCTCATCCCACCCTCACCCCATTCTCATCCCCTCCAAAATCATAAAACCAAAATCTTTGTAGCAAATATGCATAGTCAAGCAAAGCAAATTGTCACAATGACTGTGTCCAAAAATGTATGCCTTATTCTGCCTCTTGAGTCCATCATGCCTCTGTCAGGAGGTAGCTAGAAAGTTTCATTACCGCTCCTTCAAAATCATGGTTGGTCATTGAATTGGCTAGGAATCTTAAGTCTTTTAAAATTGTTTTCAATGTTATTATTGCATAAATTGTTTTCCTGGTTTTGTTCACTTTACTTTGCATCAATTCATACAAGTCTTTCTAGATTTCTTTTATAATATTTTGCAGCATAAAAGTATTCCATAACATACATGTACCATAATTTGTCTAGCTGTTTCAGTATTCCAATTGGCACCAGGAAAGTATTCATTAAATTTCATGCCCCTCTTCCCCTCCTCCCTTACTCCTCCCCTCCCCCTTTCCCTCCTGCTCTCCCCTCCCCCTTTTCTTCCCTTCCTTCTCTCTTTACTTTCCCAATGCATCCCTGCCCCCAAGCCTTTACTCTCCCATTCTCCATAGTCTTCAAAAGACTCATCACAGTAGGTCTGTAAACACATCTGTCAGTCCTCTTAAACTTAGCAAGGGCAAGGTAGCACTCTCACTATCTTCCTGTTTTTAAAATTGTTATTATTTATTTATTTTAAAACTTCTTTTATTTTAAAATCATGAATTCCAAATTCTCTCCCTCCCTCCCATTCCTCCCCCACCCACTGAGAAGGCAAACAATATGATATCAATGATATATGTGAAATCATGCAAAACATATTTCCATTTTAGCCATATCACAAAAAAGCAAAAAATAGTGCTAAAATTATATTTCAATTTGTGCTCAGAGTTCATCAGTTCTCTTTCCAGAGGTGGACAGAATCTTTTCATCATGAGTCATTTGGAATTCTCTTGGATCATTGTATCAGTCAGAGCAACCAAGTCTTTCTCAGTTGATCATGATCATGAGATTGCTGTTACTAAGCACAATGATTTCTTGGTTCTTCTCACTTCACTTTGTATCAGTTCATATAGGTCTTATTGTGTTTTTTTTTCTGAAATCACTCTCCTTGCCATTTCTTATATTACAATAGCATTGTATCACAATTGTATGTCACAACTTGTTCAACCATCCCCCAGCTGATAACCATCTCCTCAATTTCCAATTCTTTGCCACCCCAAAAAAGCTACTATCCACATTTTTGTACATATCAGTCATTTTTCTTTGATTTCTTTGGAGGTATAGACCTAGTACTGGCATAACTAATCAAAGGGTATGCAGTATTATAGCCCTTTGGGTATAATTCCAAATTGTTTTCCAGAATGGTTGGAGCAGTTCACAACTCCACCCACAGTGCATTTTCCCTTATCTCCTCCAGCATTTGTCATTTCTCATAGGTGTGAAGTAGTACCTCAAAGTTGTTTTAATTTGCATTTCTTTAATCAATAGTGATTTAGAGTATTTTTTAATGTGATTATAAGTAGCTTTGATTTCATCTTCTGAAAAGTGTCTATTTATATCCTCTGACCATTTGTCTACTAGAGAATGGCTTTTATTTACTATTATTATTTTATATATTTGACCCAGCTCCCAATGTATTTGAGAAATGAGGGCTTTAACAGAAAAACTTGCTATAGGGTTTTTTTTTTGGGGGGGGAATATTACTCCATTGTCTACGGTACCTTTTGGCAAAATGTAGTTTTCCTGATTATCTCTTTTAATTAGATCCATTTTTGCTTTTACTTTGTCAGAAATAATGGACTGCTACCTTGCCTTTTATTTTTTAACTTCAACTGAAGCATAATACATTCTGCTCTAGCCCTTTATTTTAACTTTGTGTGTATCTTTCTGTTTGAAGTGTGTCTCTTGTACACAACATATTGTCGAACTCTGGTTTTTAATCTATTCAGCTATCTGCTTTTGTTTTATGGGTGAACTCAACTCATTCACTTTCACAGTTATGATTACTAACTGTGTATTCTCTTCTATCCTATTTTCTCCTCTCTCTCTCTCTCTCTCCCCCTCCCTCTCTCCCTCCTCAAAAAAAATTCCTTCTGACCATTGCCTCCCTTCATCTGCCCACTCCCTTATCATTTTCCCCTTCCCTGTATCTCTTATCTCCTTTTCCTCATATTTCCCTATTAGGTAAGATAGATTTCTATACCCAACTGAGTAAGATTTGTTCTTCCCTCTTTGAAATAATTCCAATGAGAGTGAGGTTCAAAAATTGCCCATCACCACCACTCCCATTTCCCCATCCACTATAAAACCTTTCTCCTACAAGCCTCTTTTATAAAAGAAAATTTTCCCATTCTACTTCTTTCTTCCTCCTTTCCCCAGTGCATCCCTCTTTTTCAGTCCTTCATTTTTAATTTAGAGATTATCCTAACATAACCAACTCCCATTAATGTCCTCTGCCTATGCCAGTTCCTTTCAACTGCCCTAATAATGATAAAGTTCTTAAAGGTTTCATGTATCATCTTCCAAGATAGTAATGTAAACAGGTTAACTTTATTGAGTCTCTCTTGATTTCTCTTTCATGTTTATCTTTTTATGCTTCTCTTGAGTCTTGTGTTTGAATGTCAAATTTTCTACGTGCTCTGGTCTTTTCATCAGTAATGCTTGAGAGTTCTTTATTTCATTAAATATTCATTTTTTTCCTTGAGGATTATACTAAGTTTTGCCGGATAATTTGTTCTTGGTTGTAATCCTAGCTCATTTGCCTTCCAGAACATCATATTCCAAGCTCCTTGAAGTGAAAGTTGCTAAATCTTGTGTGATCATGACTGTGGCTCCACAATACTTGAATTGTTTCTTTCTGGCTTCTTGCAATATTTTCTCCTTGACCTAGGGGCTCTTTAATTTGACTATAATATTACTGGGAGTTTTCATTTTAGGATCTCTTGCAGGAGGTGATCAGTGGACTCTTTCAAAGTCTAGGGCAATTTTCCTTTATAATTTGTTGAAATATGATATATAGGTTCTTATTTTGATCATGGCTTTCAGGTAGTCTAATAATTTTTAAATTATCTCTCCTTGATCTATTTTCTAGCTATTTTTCCAATGAGATATTTCATGTTTTGTTCTATTTTTTCATTCTTTTGACTATTTTATTGTTTCTTATTATCAATAAAGTCTAATGGAGTCATTAGCTTCCACTTGCCCAATTCTAATTTTTAAGGAATTATTTTCTTCAGTGAACTTTTGAATCTCTATCCATTTGGCCAGTTCTACTTTTTAAGGGATTATTTTCTTCAATGAAGTTTTTGCACCTCTTTTACAAATTGTTAATTTTCTTTTCATAATTTTCTTGCATCATTCTCCCATTTCCTTTCCCAATTTTTCCTCTACCATTTTTATCTTTTTCTTTAACTCTTCCAGGAAATCTTATTGAACTTGGGGCCAATAAGCATTTTTTTTGAGGCTTTGGCTGTAGATGTTTGCACATTGTTATTTTCTTCTGAGTTTATGTCTTGGTCTTCCCTATTACCGTAGTAGGAGGGGGCGGAGCCAAGATGGCGGAGTAGAAAGACTCACCTATGCTAGGTCCGAACCCACAGCCCACAGATTTCCTGTAAAAAGAACTCCTGACAAATTCTGGAACAGTGGAAGCTGCGCAGCAACACAGTGAAGGAAATTTCCGTTGCAGAGAGCCCTGCAAAACCGACCGCAAAGGTACCCCAGACGGGAGCGGAGTCCTGCCCGGCCGAGCGTTCCCCTCCCCCTCCCCGGCCACGCGGCACTGAGAGGAGCGAGCAGAGCCCAGCAGACATCAGGGACCTGAATCTCCGGCGGCTGCGAAGGTTCCTCCACCCACAGACGCACAGGTCAGTGAGAGAGACGGGCTGAGAGGGGTGCGGGGGATCTCCGGGACTCGGACCCCCTGGGAAGCGGCCGCTGCGGCAGAGGCTGAGGCAGCTTGGCCAGAGACTCCCAGAGTGGGCTGGAGCTCCACCCCAGCTCTACTACAAAGGATCTCTGTATAAACCCCCTGAGGGAACTGAGCCTGAGAGGCGGCCCTGCCCCCACCTGGGAACCAACAGATAAGCCCCCATTGAAGAGCAGTCAGGCCTGCCACCAA
>CM053770.1:668887276-668899492 GCA_028658325.1 Potorous gilbertii
TAAGGGAAGGGAGGGATGAAAGAAGAGAGGGAAGATTGGTGATAGGGGAAATTAGAATGCTCGGTGTATTGGGGTGGGGGAGGGGACAAATGGGGAGAAAATTTTGGAACCCAAAATCTTGTGAAAATGAATGTACTAAGTTAAATAAATAAATTTATTAAAAAAATGTCATCGATCATCCGTACGCCTTCTTTGCTGGTGAGTATAATTTTGAGAGACAGAACAATGTGGGTTATTCTGAATGGTGAGCCTGGCAGTCAGTCAGCAAACATTCACTGAGTGCTTCCTATGGGCTAGATCCCATCCCAAGCTCTGGGGATAAAAAGAAAGTCAATAGTGGTCCCCATTCTCAAGGAACTCTTCATCTAATGTAGGAGAAAACATGTAAATAACAATGGACTGTAAGAAAGGGTGAAGGTGATGGTTTCAGAGAACCCTAGGAAGACTTTTACGAACTGAGGTAGAGGGGAGTCAGGAGAGTCAGGGACAATTTATTCAAGGACAAGGATATCAGAAAGACAAACAACTTTGAAGGATTTCGGAACTCTGATCAGTGGAATGACCAACCATGATGCCCAAGAACTCATGATGGAACAGGCTTCCCATCTCCTGCTACACCTCAGGGTGTAGACTCACACACACACACACACACACACACACACACACACACACGGCCAATGCAGGAATTTGTTTTACTTGACTATGTGTTTGTAATAGGTTTTTTTTTTCATTTCTTACAGTACAATAGGACTCCATCACTTTTATTTACCATAATTGTTCAGCCATTTTCCAGTTGGTGGGCACCTCCTCCATACTATTTATCTCTATGATCTTATTACTTCCATGGTTTCACTGATCATCTTTCTACAGATGGCTCTCAGATGTATTTGTTCAATCCCAAGCTTCTCTTAATCTCCAATTGTCTATCTCTACCTGCCTTTCAGACATCTCAAACTGGATATCCCATAGACATCTTAAGCTCAGTAGGTCCCAAACTGACCTCATCATCTTTCCCCCATGCCCACCTCTCTTCTTAACTTCCCTCTACTGTTGAGGGCACCACCATCCTCCCAGTGGCCCAGGCTCCCAACTTCAGTGTTGTCCTTGCCTCTTCACTCTTTCATCTCCCATATCATTTAGTGGTCAAGTTCTGTCTTTTTTACCTTCAAGGGTTTTGAGAGTCTTAAAATGCAATAGAAATGCCAGTTGGGATGACATGAAGATAATGGTGGTAGTGAGCTAAAATGGAGATTGCATGTTGATGATGATGGAATAGAAGTGACAGTGAGGTTGGTAATGATAACATTAGTGGTGGTGACAGTGACAATAGTACTAACAATGAGAATAGATGTGGTGACAGTGATGATGGTAAGGATGACAATGAGGATGGTACTATAATGGTGCCAATGGTGATGGTGGCAGTGGTAACGAAGCCTAGCTTGGTGGACGTGCACAGGAATTTTTCTCCCATGGTAATCTCCAAGTTCCTGCTGATCTCTAACTTTCTGCTTTACTCTTTGGGGATTGTGTGTTCATCCTTCATTGCCAAAGAGGACCATGCTATCAGAGAAATAATGACATGACTTGCACTTGACTTGGTTTTGAGTGAGGGAGGGCTGTGCAGGTCACCAGCCTCACTTCTCCTCCACAGCCATCTGAATCCAGTGACCTGGTATTCATCAGGATGACTGGAGACGATCCAGGATGAGGCAATTAGGGTTAAGTGACTTGCCTAAAGTCACACATTTTGGGGGTTAACTGTAGTCAGAGTCTGATGTCTCAAAGAAGACTAAGAGGCCTTCTTTATTTACCTTGTATTTTTTTAAGGCATAAGAAGACAGATGGAGAATTATTTAGTGGCTTAGAGATTAATTCCTGAGAACTCTGAAATCCAGCCACACAGACTGTGGCAAAGCAGGCATTATGGGATATCAGAACTAGCTTTAGGTTTAGACATAAAGGACTTGGACTTGAGTTCTAAGCCTGCTCCTTATTTGTTGTATGCCATTGGACAAGTCCCATCCTTTGGCACTGTGAAATGAAGGGATTAGAGAAAATGAGTTTCAAAGTTTGTTTTCAGTCTAAATCTTACAATCCTATGAACTTTGCTCAAGGAGAACGCTACCAAAGTCTGAACCAAATTGACCTCTTTCCTACCTGTCCTTAACACATGGTTGCCCCTGTTCTAAATGCCAAATGTACTGCTCTCTCAGATAAAACACACTTGTTCCTGAGTTCCTAAGTGTAAACATGAGGCACTTCAGGGTGAAAATAGGGGGTAGGGGAGGAAAGTGGGGATAAGTGATGGTTGCAGGTATATTAATAATAGCTCTGAGGGCTATGAGGTTGCCTTTTTGGACCTTATGGGGATTTAACAGGGGCAAAATGGTACAGGAGAGGGAGTTCTGGGGTCACAGGATGGGCATCAGCTCTGGAGTTAAGAACCTTGGGTTTGAGGTCTGCCACTTTTCTTTCCAAGTCTTGGTCAGCTCCTGCTTATGACCTTGGGCAAGTCCCTTCCTTCCTCTGGGCCTCTGTAAAATGAGGTGGCTAAAGGAGATTGTCTAAGGCTGTTTCCATCTCCAAATCCTATGATCCTATGGTCCTGTAATTTTAGAGTCAGGCCTTTGCAGATTTTATGGAGATTATTGACCTTCTGGGTTCATGTCTGGGTCTGCCTGGCAGGGTTTGGCCTGAGAATTTCTCCCAGGGCTGACGTGAGGAAAGTGCTTTGGAAACTCTAAAGCACTATTGAAATGAGGGGTTATGCTGAGAACTGCTGCATTACCATCTCCTCTGAGCTTGATGGGAGCTAAATCATAGGCCAGGACTGAGATTCTACACAGTCCATTGCAGGCACATGTGGGTGGGGGTGGAAGGAATTCTGCTTCCAGCATTTGGATGCGAGAGGCCAAGAGCTCAGAACAGGGCCTAAGACCCAAATGGGGGATACCTTAGCTGTCCCATAGCTGGGCAGTACTGGGATATCTCCTCTGCCTCTAAATATACCTGAAATGATCCACTCAAAGTTAGTTTATTTGGCTAAAGATCCGAGTTTTTGGGACAAGAACTCAATATTTGACAAAAATTACTGGGAAAACTTGAAAGCAGTTTGCCAGCAACTAGACATGGACCAACATGGTTTACCAAGATACAATCAAAATGGGTACAAGATTTAGACAGAAAGGATGATACAATTAGCAAGTTAAGGGAGCATGGAATGGTTTACCTGTCAGATCAATGGAGAAGGAAGGAATTCATGACAAAATAAGAAATAGAGAGCATTATGGGAAGTAAAATGAATCATTTTGATTACATTAAGTTAAAAAAATTTTTCACAAACAAAACTAATGCAGCCAAAATTAGAAGGAAAGCAGAAAACTGAGAGGTGAAATTTTTACAGCAAACTTCTCTGGTATAGGCCTTATTTCTCAACTATATAGAAAATGGAGGTAAATCTATAAGAATAGGAGTCCCTCTCCAATTGATAAATTATTGAAGGATGTGAACAGACAGTTTTCTGAAGAAGAAATCAAAACTCTCTATAATCATATGAGAAAATTTTCTAAATCACTATTGATTAGAGAAATGCAAATGAAAAACAAGTCTGAGGTACAACTTCACACCAATCAGATGGGTTAATGTGATGGAAAAAGAAAATGATAAATGTTGGTGGAAAAATTGGGATGCTAATGTGAACTGAATCAGGCATTCTGGAGAGCGATTGGGAACTATGCCCAAAGAGCTATAAAACCATGTGTACTTTTTGATACAGCAATATCGTTACTAGATCTGTATCCCAAAGATAAAGAAGGGAGGTTGGGTGTGGGAAAGGACCTAGATGTGCAAAAATATTTATAGCAACTCTTTTTGTAGGGACAAAAAATTAGAATTTAAGGGGATACCCATCAATCACAGAACACCTAAACAAGTTGTGGTATATGATTACGATGGAACATTATTGTACTAAAGAAATGATGAGCAGGACACTTTCAGAAAAACCTGGGAAGACTTACATGAATTGACGTAAAGTGAAAGGAGCAGAACCAGGAGAACATTATACACAGTAGTAATAGTATTAGTCTCAGAAATACAACGATCCAAGACGATTCCAAAGGTCTTATGATGAAAAATGCTGTCTACCTGCAGGGAAAGATATGATGGAGTCTGAATGAAGATCAAAGCAGACTTAAAAAAACACTGTATTTTCTTGTTGTTATTTTTGGGGGGTTTTCTTTTGCAACATGGTTATTATGGAAATATATTTTGCATGAGTGCACATGTATAATCTACATCAAATGGCTCCCCTTCTCAAGGAGGGGAAGGGGAAGAATATAATTTGGAACTGAAATTTTAAAAAAAAT
Organism: Potorous gilbertii; assembly: GCA_028658325.1. Taxonomy (NCBI): domain Eukaryota; kingdom Metazoa; phylum Chordata; class Mammalia; order Diprotodontia; family Potoroidae; genus Potorous; species Potorous gilbertii. The sequence continues at coordinate 668,891,641 of CM053770.1, forward strand.
GTTAAAAATTAATATGTAATTGAAAAAATAAAATATAAAATTAAAAAAATTAAAAATATATATTGTTTGCCTTTTCAAGAGATGAAGGGAGGGACAGGAGGGATGGAGAGAATTTGAACCTCAAAATTTTAAAAATAATTAGTGTTAAATTTTTTTAAATATATAATTGGTAAATATTTAACAAAAATACATTAAAAATTTTTAAATGAAAAAAGTTAATTTGTATCAACAGTATTCTTTCTTAAAGACTCCAATATTCTTAGAAAGCATTCTTAAGACTTTTGAAATGGGAGAATTTTAGTGACCATCTAGTTTAAACACTTCATTATGCAGATTGAAAACCGAGTCCCAGAGAGGTTAAGAGACTTGTCTCAAGTCACACAGCTACATTAATAATAAAGCAACAGGAAAACAACCACATATCCCCTCTTGTACAACTTTCTGTCTCTCCCCTCTATTCCCATAATATTTGGGAAATACTCTCAACCACACTGTGGCACATGGAACACTTTCGCCATGGATCCTGGGAGTGGCTGCCATGATTTATCCCATCTCATCCTTCCAGGGACAATTGCTGCCAAGCATTGGCACAGTGCTGGGAAACGGAGCCTTCTTCCTATCTATCATTGTACTGAGCTGAAACCCATTTATCTTGGAGCAGAACAAGGCTGGTGCTCTTTCTCAGGGTTGTATCTCCTCATCCTAGAAGATACATGGCATGTCCCCCTTCTCTCACATGTATTCTTCTCAGGTTACTTTAGTGGATACTTACATGGCACGGTGAAGGGCCCTTTCATCATACTCCATACACACTTAGGCTTGTCTGTATTCTGCCTAAAACATGGTGCCCAGACCTGAACAAATGACTTGCCCAAGGTAAAACAGTAAGTGAGAAGCAGAGCTAGGGCGGGGTCTACAGGCTTGGGGACTTTGCCTTTCGGGGTTTCTGCATCATCCCGTGCTCTGGGGGGTTTCTGCATCATCCCGTGCTCTGGGAGCTGTGGTGGGTGGGGGGCAGCAACCTGAGCCTGCTGCCTGCTCTTGGCCAGCTCCCTGACTTAGTGGGTGGTCTAGGCCCAGCTGAGAAGCCCTCCAGAGCCTTCAGGCAGGAGGCAGAGTTTGGCATGCATGCTGCCTTGTATCTGAGATAGCTTAATAAAGCATTACATATCTTACCGCTTCCATATTTCATTACAGAACCCTCTGCATGTGGGCAGGCGGTAACAAGGTACAGCTGTGTTTGCCCTGCCTGGTTTTGGGCCCAGGCTGGATTTCTCCGAGAATTCTTTGAAACGAGATAATGAGATGCACACCGCGATAGCAAGCGGGTAATTGGGGCCAGCTCCAGGGCCAGGCTGCTGTTGCTCCAGGTGTGTCTTATTTGGGGATTACAGGAGCTTGGATTGGAATAGGGGAAGGCAAGGGGAAGAGAAGGATGGGTAGGGTGGACCCAAGAGATGTGGTCTGGCTTCAAGATTGGCCATGTACAGTGGCCTTGGACTTGTTTTCACTCTGTGCCTCAGTTTCCCTAATTTGTGCATTGAAAGAGATCTTGGACTGGATGGCCTCTGAAGTCTCTTCTAATCCTATGATATGAGGAAGAAAGTAGGAAAGAGAGCAGGTAGGAGAGGATGAGGAGGGTTAGGAGGAAAAGGTGGCCTCAGAGGAGAAGGAAAGCAGGAAGCAGTAGAGACTTCTCAGGAGGAGTCCTCTGTTCCATTGTCTGACTGGGAATGCTCCCTCAGCCTCTCCTCCTTCCCAGGCTCCCTGTGCCCAGCTCTGAGGACTGAATCCTTTCAGGGTATGGTAAATGCTCCTTTGAACGGCCCATGACAGAGGTATCAACAAGCATTTATTAAGCTCCTGCTGTGTGCTGTTTCAAAGACAAACATGAAATGCCCCCTGACCTCAGGGAGATGACAGGGATAGAGAAAAAAAATATAAGTTAATTTGCAAGGAAGTTGGAGAAGGAGTCAGGAGACCTCATATCTAGTCTGTGGTCTGATACTTACCTAGTCATGTGATCTGGAGCAGGTTACAGGAACAGACCCCTCCTCTATTTTTTGCTGCTTGTTTTGGGGGGGGGAGGGTCAGGCTGTATGGTTTTATTAGGGCAGCATGGTGGATAGAGCGCCCAACCTGGAACTGAGAAGACTCATCCTCCTGAGTTCAAATCCAGCCTCAGACACTTCCTAGCTGTGTGACCCTGGGCAAGTCACTTAACCCTGTTTGCCTCAGTTTCCTGATCTGTAAAATGATCTGGAGAAGGAAATGGCAAACCACCCCAGTATCTTTGCCAAGAAAACCCAAAATGGGGTCACAGAGAGTCTAGCACAACTGAAAAATGACTGAACAAATGGTTTTATTGGTGTTAGGAACCTCTGCTGGGGACAACCCCTTTACCTAAGTGGATCCGTGCTTTCTCTGCAGTTTCCAGGTTTGAAGCAATGTCTGGGGGGCATTGAGGGGATGCATGATCTGCCCAGGGCCACGCTGCTGGGAGGTGTCAGAGGCAGGACTGGACCCTGAGGATCAGTGATCTGCTGAATGTGCACTCCATGACTCATAGCTGTTTAAGAGACTTACCACAGAATAGGCTGATTGGATTCTGAACTGCAAGAGACCTTAGAGATTCCCCCAGGAGTCATAACCAGGGTGAAGTCACAGGGGCTTGGGTCCAGGATGCTGAATTTGAAGGGTTCTATAAGGAGAATACCCTAGGCTTCCTGCTTCTCTCCCTGGAAGTTCTGGCCCTGGTCCCCTCTTCCTTCTCCCTCCCTTCTTCCTGGCATTGGCCTCAGAAGTGGCTTTGAGGTGTTCTTGGTCTCTGCTCCAAGTGCACACTTTTGTGCCAACTTGGGGCCACATTTTGTGCTTTCCCTTGGCATGAATCACACTCTCTCAGATATAAAAAGCCCTGCCAGTTACAGGGTACTTCCTGCCCCCGCCCCAGGCCCAGAGTGGGGAAGTCACTTGTCAAAGGGTCACACAGCTCTTAGGAAGCCCAGCTTGGATTCAATCCTCAGCATCTGACTTCACCTGAATCAGGAGTGATTCTTATGACTTTTTTGGGAATGAGGAGGCAAACTTCCTTAGCTTAGGAACTAAGGGACAGGGATAGGTGGAACAGCTGCAGCCTGCCAGCTTTCAGGAGGCTCCTCAGTTAGAACTGGCTGGCAGTGAAGGGAATATTTATTAAACACCTACTATGTGCTGGGTACTGTGCTAACTACTTCTTATAAATATTCTCATTTGACCCTCACAACAATACTAGGAGGCAGGCATTCTTATCGTCTCTATTTTAATAATAATAGTAGCTAGTATTTATTAAGTGTCTACCCTATGCCAGACCCTGTGCTAAGTGCTTTACAAATATCTCATTTGATCCTGGAAGAGGAGAGCTGAGGTTATATTATTCTTTCCAATTTGCAGTTGAGGAAACTGAGGCAAACAGAGGTTAAGTGACTTGCCCAGGGTCACCCAGCTAGTAAAGGTTTGAGGCCAAATGTAAACTCAGGCTTCCTGATTCTAAGTCTAGGGCTCTGTTCACTGAGCCACCAGCTGTGCCTAAGGCCAGTGAGATGGAGGGATGAATCTGGTCGTGATTTTTCATGTGGGTCACATCACAAATTACACGGGTAGGTGGTGCCATAGTACATAGAGCACTACGCTTGGACTCAGGAAGACCTGAGTTCAAATGTGACCTCAGACACTTCTTCAGTGGGTGACTCTGAGCAAGTCCCTTAACCCTGTTTGTCTCAGTTTCCTCATATAAAAGGAGCTGGAGATAAAAATGGCAAACCACTCCAGTATCTTTGCCAAGGAAGTCCCAAACGGGGTCATGAAGCATCAGACATGACTGAAATGACTGAACAACCCACAAATCTTGGCAAGGCAAGAGTCAAGATGATGGCGATGGCCCAGGGAGCAGTGGTCCTACCCACTTGATCAAGTTTCAAAGATCTCAAAGCCCCGTTCTTTGTTCCTTGGAAACTTATTCTCATTCCTTCTATTGCTTCCCCATGAATAAGCACTAGAGAATGGATGCTGTGATTTGAAGCATGGGTGGATTACCTTTCTTGATATCCCCAACACTTATAGCTTTTAAATGCTGGTTCACTTAACTTCTCCAAATCTTTTCATAGCTCCCTGTTGCCCAGTGGGTCAGATTTAGAATCTTTTGTTTGCTATTCAAGGTCCTTTTTGTTGTATTGTTGTATTGTATACACTTCTTCTACACAAGAGCCATTTTAGATCTACCTTGTCATCAGGTGAAGATACAAAGGGTCATAGTGGCTAGAGAGCCACTCTACAAGCAGGAAGACGTGGGTTCCAGTTCTGCCTCTAACTCATACTGGCTCCATGATTCCAGGTGCTTCTCAGTGCCCTAGGCAGTTCTGTAAGATGGTAGGTTACAGAGGAAGTACCAGCATGCATTGGTAGAGTGTGTTTCCTCATTCAGAAGTCCTCTCTATTTGACATCACAGTCCATCCCTTGCACCTCCTCAGACATGTCTGGTAGAGAAAAGAAAGGCTGAGAAAGAGAAGTAGGAGATTGTGTTGCTTTCTTGAGGCTGGAGAATCAGTTAGGGGATGCCCATGAACCTGCTTCTCCATTTAGCCCTAAAGGGAGAAGTCCCCTTCCCACACTCCCTTTTGGACACCTAAGCCAGAATCAGAAGGAAAAGCCAGGATCTCATCTCTTTGATCCTGCAGCAGGGAGGTAGGAATAAAGCTACTCATCTCTCTCTCTCTATGCCTAACAAACAATCAAGTCTCCTAGGCTTGAAAAAACATTAATGTTAGTGGCTCTAACTTATTAGAGCTATCTAGGTGCTGCAGGTGACAGTATACCATGCCTGGAGTCAGGAAGACCTGAGTTCAGTTTCAAGCTCAGACAATTACTAGGTGTGACCCTGGGTAAGTCATTTAACCACTATCTGCCTCAGTTTTCACGACTGTAAAATAATAATAGCACCTACCTTCAGAGTTGTTGTGAGGATTCAATGAGATAAAATTTGCAAAGTGCTGAGCGCAGTGCTTGGCATGTAGTAGACTCTTGATAAATGCTCGTTTCTTTCCTTATTAAAAATATAATAAATTCAAAGATGCAATTATTTACAAAGCTGTGAGAAAATTACAGAGATACTCACCTTTCACCATCACGTTATTAACTTCTCACTTCTGGAATACAGTTCCACTATTCAGCTCTCAATATTGCAGTCCAAGTTTCTTCTTACATATTAATAAGGTCTGGGGTAAACTGTTTTCTCAAGGAATAAGTTCTTTCTCTCTGCCATCTTACTGTCTCTCTTGAGTCTTTGCAGTTAACTCTCCAGAAAAAAACAATGAGAACTCTCCAGTATCCTTCACAGACTCCTTGAAGAATTCTATTTCTTCACAAGAGTTATAATAGTTCTCTTAGGAAAGGTGTTTTCTTCATCTTCTTTCTTTGTCTTCTCACAGTTTTCTCGAACCATCACCCTTAAAAGCACCCCCAAAATTATAGTGATACTTCCAGCCTCTGAATTCAAAAGCCTCTTGAAGAGATAGTGCAAGCTGTCGAAGGGGAGGGATGATGTCAGAGATGAGGAAACCATAGCCCAAGACTGACCCCCAATCTCCTTCAGACAGTGATTTCTATAATCTCTTCAGGGAAAGCTATGGAGGTTAGTGTAATGGAAACAAGTCTGTCCCATTGATTTCTGCAGATTAAGATTCATTTTGGAAATTGGGAGTCTATAAAGGGTTGAATGATCAAAACCACCATTAATGTTCTAAGGAAGGCCTCATGAGGTGCCCAAGGGATCTGTTTGGCTCCCAAACTACTTAGTATTAATGTCAATGGCAATCTTACTTAGCCAAGGCCAAACAGCTGAAAAGGGTAGGATCTTGGCCCAGAATGGCCCTCTCTATGAATATCTCTTGCATATCCCGGATGGTGTCCATAAGCAGGGAACCTACCACCTCTTGAGAGGGTTCATTCATCTTTTGGTCAACTTCAACTATTAGGAAGTTTTTCACTATGTTGAACCCTTTTTTCTTTCCTGTTTCTACCCACTGTCCTAGTTCTGTCTCTAGGACCAAGAGGAACAAATATAATCCCTTGTCTAGGCTGGAATCCTTTGAATTCTTGAACCCAGTGCTCATATCACCCCGAATCTTCTCTGGGCTAAATATTTTGAGCGTCATCAATGGATCTTCATATGCCATCCATACAAGGCTCTTCCTTATTTTGATTGCCCTCCAGTGGATACTCTCTTGTTTATCCATGTCTTTCCTAAAATGTGGGGCCCTGAGCTGAACCTAACGATAGAAATCATTACCTGAAGCTCTATCACCTTTCCAGGCCTGGACGGCATGTGTCTTTCAAGGATGGCTAAGGTTGCTGTGACCTTCTTGGTCTAACTTACCTGGGTTCATTGCAGTTCTGCCTCTGAAAGCCCTTCCACAAAAGCATCTTGTGACCTTGTTCAAGTGACCTTCCCTCTCTGAGCCTCAACTTGATCCTTTGTGAAATATGTATGATAATTCTTTTCATTTATTACCTCTTTGGGTTGGTGTGAGAAAAGCATTTTATAATCCTTGAGACACTGTCCAATATCACTTATTAATCTTGAATGCTGACTGTAGACAAGGTCCTGTCCTTAGCATGAGGGTACAAATGGAATGGGTGTACTTAGGGAAGCTTGTGCTAATCGTTAGCGTCCTAGGGGACCTGCCTGCAGCTACACCCCTTCCAGTTCCCCATGTTCTGTCCTTGGAACTGGGCCCCTTCTGGTGAGACTTTGCCCTGGTCTTTTCTGGTGGGCCATGTGTACTGGATCAGTGTTGGGAGATGCATGCAGCCTTCTCTAGGACCTCATGACATCAGTGCTGTGGGGCGCACTGCAGCAGAGAGTATGGGCCACTGAACTAGTAAGTCAAGGGCAGTGGACGGAGCGTTGCACCTGAAATCAGGGAGACCTGAATTCAAATCTCACCTCAGATAGTACTAGCTGTGTGACCCTGGCCAAGTCACCTAACCTTATTTGGCTCAGTATCCTCATCTGTAAAATGAGCTGGAGAAGGAAATGGCAGTATCTTTGCTAAGAAAATCCCAAATAGGGTCAGGAAGAGTTGGACAAGACTGAAATGACTGAACAACTAAAAATATAACAAATACCTGATGTACACTATACATTGACTAACTTTCTATTTTTCATGTTGGAGAGAGGTAGGTGGGAAGAAAGATAGATAAGTAGATGAATGCATAGATGAGTGGGGAGATGAATAGAGAGATCATTATTGAGAGAGATAGAGACAGAAAGAGAGAGAGAGGGAGAGAGAGAGAGAGAGAGAGAGAGAGAGAGAGAGAGAGAGGGAGAGAGACAGAGAGAGAGAGGGAGAGAGACAGAGAGAGAGGGAGAGAGACAGAGAGAGAGAGAGGGAGAGAGACAGAGAGAGAGAGGGAGAGAGACAGAGAGAGAGAGGAAAGAGAGAGGGGGGAGGTAGAAAGGGAGAGAGAGAGGGAGAGAGAGACAGAGAGAGAGAGGGAGAGAGACAGAGAGAGGAAAAGAGAGAGGGGGGAGGTAGAAAGGGAGAGAGAGAGGGAGAGAGACAGAGAGAGAGAGGAAAGAGACAGAGAGAGAGAGGAAAGAGACAGAGAGAGAGAGGGAGAGAGACAGAGAGAGAGAGGGAGAGAGACAGAGAGAGAGAGGGAGAGAGACAGAGAGAGAGAGGGAGAGAGACAGAGAGAGAGAGGAAAGAGAGAGGGGGAGGTAGAAAGGGAGAGAGAGAGGGAGAGAGAGACAGAGAGAGAGAGGGAGAGAGACAGAGAGAGAGAGGGAGAGAGACAGAGAGAGAGAGGGAG
>CM053770.1:668899592-668995104 GCA_028658325.1 Potorous gilbertii
TCAATTTACACATGATGAAACAATCTCAGAGAAGGGTAGTGACTAGTCCAAGGTCACACAGTGATGTGGGTCTGCCAGAGGTCTTTGGAATCGAGGCTGAGCCAGGCAGAGGGAATTGACTCTGTTTCCCCTATTCCAGGGAAAATATATCCAGCCAGGCAAATAAAGAGGCTGTAATGCTGATTAATATGCAAATGATTTTCTGAGAGGACTAGGGATGGGGAGGGGTCAAACCTGGGAATGGGCAGCCAAGTCATGAAAAATGACTACAGTTCCTTATCAGGCCCATCTGGCTGTGATTGACAGGTATTTACACCCCTCCTTGACCCAGAACACCAGGCCTCCAAGCGTCCTGAAATGTTTGTACAATCTTGAAGCATTTATTGTAAAGTGACTTTTCCCTGAAGGGACAGGCTGGCCAGAGCCCCAGCCAGAGCCCCCTGAAGCAAACAGATGCTTACTATGTTGATGAGCCCCTGGGTCTGAAGGTTAGTGCCCAGGACAACCCTGGCCCTACCCTCCTTGCCCTGGCCAGGTGACAAGTGGCCATAGTTCCAGAACTCTGAACTGGGCATGCAACTCCTTCAGAGACCCTGGTGGAATCTAGGCCAAGAAGGAGGCCAGCGGATTGTGATCAGACCTTTCTTTCTTACAGGCATTAGGCCTGGCAGAAGTAAAGCTATAGGTGGGAGCCAGAGGTAATGGGTAATGGACTCCTGAAATGCTTGTCCTGGAACAACCCTCAGTCTGTGGAGGACCAGCTCAGGATAAGAGCCAACCAGGGTGATCCAGCATGACCTTCCTTTTCTTGGGAAACTTGGGTTGAGCAGGAGCCTTGGGTACAAACCTTGGCTTTGCTATTTACAAGCAGTGAGATTTTGCAAGGAGATGGTCCAGCTGCACGCTCCCTCTGGACCTAAGGAGGGTGCTTGTGCAGACAAAAGCCCTTTCAGCTATAATTTTATATAATTCTACTATTCCTGCTCCATTCTTACGGAGGATGGAGCACTGGACTTGGCGTCAGGAAGGCCTGTGTTCAACTCCTAACTGGACACGAGGCAAATAATTTTGAGCAAGATGTTGAAGAGTTTCCTCATCTGGAAATAATAGTGTTTATGTAACACTTTAGATTGCAAAGTGCTTCGCCAATTTTATCTTCCCAACAACCCTGGAAGGTAGAAGGTATTATCATCTATCCCCATCTTACAGATGAGGAAACTGAGGCAGAGAGGTTAAGTGACTTGTCCATGGTCATGTACCTAATTAGTGTCTGGGGCCAGATTCCAGAGCCAGTGCCCACCGCCTAGTGGCTTATGAGAGAGGTGGTCTAGGTGATAGACCAGATGACTAATAAGGTCCTATCCAATTCAAATCTATAGTCTTATGACAAGAGACCTGAATTTGAGATCAGAAGAGCTAGGGTCTGTATCCTGCTACTGGTCTACCTTGTTTGTGTGACCTTGGACAAGTCTCCAGCCCATGCATTCCTTATGTGTAAAATCAGGTGGGGATTGAACTCAATGATCTTGATTACCCCTCCCAATTTTAAATCAATGACCTTGGGCAATCTCTACCTGACCTTCAGGTCCTTGGGGGGCCCAACTTGAGTGAGTTTTGCTCACTTTCCTCTGAGATGACCCATGCTCCTCTTTCAAGCCCCTAGTGATCTCTCTGTGCAATCCTGCCTGCTATAGTAGAAAGGGCACAGGGTTCTTCCAGAACTTTCTATGGCTCCTCTAGTCTTCTAGGATGAAAGGAAAACTTCTCATCCTGGTAGCACCATCCTACCTACTTGCTGTTCCTTGAGCACATGGGTGCTCCATCTCCCTAATATGCGCCTTTGCATTGGCTGTACCCTATGTCTGGAGAATACTCCCTTCCCACCAACACCTCCTGGCTTCCTTCTCTTCCTACCAGACATCCCAAATGCCACTATTTACAAGAAGACTTTCTCAGTCCCCTCCCCACTGTTAGTTTCTTCCTTCTGACATTACCTTCCATTTCTTTATATGGTTGGTTGCATGCTGTCTTCCAGGCTAGAATGTAAGTCCCTTGAGGAGAAGTTTCATGTTTTTGACTATTTTGTATCCTTGTCACTTAGCACAGTCCCTGACACATAGTAAATGCTTAACAATGCCAATTGATTGACTAGCTGAAAAACTCTTGACCTGGTGACAATCTGCCTTCATATGTCCCCTACACTGCCCTTGGCTGGCAAGAGGCAATTTCCTTGACCAACTCCAATCTGACTCTCCCTTCCTTGAATTATTAGAGTGCCCCAGGGACATGATCTTTCCAAAGCTTGTAGGTAGTGAGGTCTGGCTTTTCCCATCAGCATTCCCTCTAGACTCCAGTATGGAGGTTGGGATTCTCTCCTGGCTGATATTTGTCTCTAATATTTCCTTGTGGATGAGTCTTATCTCCCCAGCTAGACTAGACTGGGAGCTCTCTGAGGACCAGGGGCAAGACTCTTCCTCTTCCTTTCCTCTCATATACTAGATAGAGAAACAAAGATGTACACAACAGGAAATCCTTTCCTGATATGAGAGAGAGAGAGAGACAGAGAGAGAGAGAGAGAGAGAGAGAGAGAGGCTAATAACCCACATTTCTGAGACCTCTAAGGCTTAATATATACTCTCCTCATAGTAACCCTATGGAGTGGAGAGTACCAGGATTATTGTACCCATTTGACAAAGAAAGAAACTGAGGCTCAGTGAGATAAAGAGATGACACAGTTAGTGACAGTACCTGAACTGAGACTTGAACCCATGTCTTCTAATTCCAACACCAATGCTCATTGCACTCTGACATTTTCCATCTATATGAGATAGTACTTCCACCCCCAACCCCATCCTCACCATCTTAGACAAGACCACCATTACCTTCAATTCAATTCAAGTGTAATGGTCCCCAATTGAACTTCTTGCCCCCAATTTCTCTCTTCTCCCATCCATCCTCCACAAAGCTAACAGAATAATCATCCTAAAGAAAAGACTGACCATATCACTCCCTAATCAAGAAACCTTGATGGCTCACCATAGCTTCTAGGACCATATAAACTGTGTGTCTTAGTCCTGACATCCCTTTATATTCTGGCTCCAGCCCATCCTTTTAGGTTTATTACATATCACTTAAAATGGAGGATCTCTGAGAGGAGATGGATGGGGGTCACACAGACTGAAAAGGCATGTGTGGGTTGCAGTCAGCACTGTTAGAGAGAACATCCAATTGGATAATCTCACAAAGTTACTGAATTATTGATGTATAAGAGTAAGATTGAGAGCTGGAAGGAATCTGAGAGAGAACTTCCAACTCATCTACCTCATTTTGAGGCAGAATCTGAACCCACACCTTCCTGACACTGAGGTCAGCTTTTTACACCCTATACCACCCTCTCTTTTAGCAGGTATTTTGAATGAAAAGCTCATGACTTACTTTACGGAGTAATTTTCCCTTTGCTCAAACACCTCCCACAGACAGGACCTCCCTCTCCATGGAGGCAATCTATCCCATCATTGGTCAGCTCTGATGATTAGAAAGTTCAGCCTGATATGGAGCTGAAATCTGCCTTCCTGGGATTTAGAATGATGGCACCCTAGAAAGTCAGAGCAGGAAGAGACTTTGGAGGGAATCTGGCTGACTGTCTTCATTTTACACATGGGAAAGCTGAGGCCCAGATGACCAAGGCCAGATTCAGCCTTTTGGCCCAGAGAACATCTGCAGATTGGGAGGGAAGAGGGTGAACATGTCCTTTGGTTATTTGCTATCGGTATCTATGGGGTGAAAGAAAGGCCTGCTTTCTTCTTAGTGCTAAGTCATCTGCTGCTGGTGAGATGTGACATTAATAACCAGGAATTGTCGCTCTGCCTCAAGATTAAAGGCACCGTGCCCAGTTGGGCAATGACTGTAATTAGTGGCTATTCTAAAGATGGAATGCAGACTGAAATGGAGAATTGAATGGGAGGCTAACCTCTCAGACCTTATTCGTTTCAGGTTTAACAGGCACTGGTCCCTCCTTGATGACTCTCCCCAAGGGATGTAATGGACCTGGTTGAGAATCATTGCCAGATCTTCTATCTAGAGCAGGAAGGAATCTCAGAGAGTGTCTAGTTCAATTCCCTTCTTTTACAGAGGAGGAAACTGAGGCCCAGAAAAGGGGAGAGGGCGCCCAGTAAATACCAACAATAGCTGTAGCTGCTTTATAGAACACTTTATGGACACAATCTCCCTTAATCCTCATGACAATACAGTGAGGCAGGCATTAAGGAAATTCAAATATATACATATATAAACCTATTACCCATTTTATGGATGAAGAAACCAAGGCTCTGAGAGATTAGGGGAATTTTCTAGGGTCACACAGGTGGGATTGAAGCCCAAGTCTTCCTGCTGCAAGATCAGCACTGAATCCATCCTCTACCTGAACTAGGTGGTGGAAAGTCAGCCCTGCTGCCTCCAGATTGAATACCCTTTTTCTTGAGTCACAGTTCTCCCTGCCTGTGCTAGGGAGACCTCTGAGGGTTCTATTATACCTTCTTTTCTAGTACAGGCATCTCCCCTTAAAGCTTCTTTGATGGAGAAGCTCCCACTTGGACATCTCCAGGAACAGGGAACTCCCTACTTCCCAGGTCATCCGTTCCCCTCTTCTACTGCTCTCATTATTACAAAGTTTTTTCTTTATACCAAGCCTAAATCTGTTACTATATAGTAGCCCTTCATCCCAGTCTTCATGGTTCCCAGGTTTTCTCTGTAGGGAAAAGTAAGATAATTCTTACCCTCTCAATTTCTCGTCACATCAGAGGGATTTGGATCGCTGTCCAAATCATTTCATTATCTTTGTTGCTCTCCCTTGGATGTCTTCCTGGTGCTTGAGGCTGTGAAGCAGCCTAGGGTGGGGGAAGGAGCTCTGACCTGATATCAAGCATCATGTCCAAAGCAGGCTCATCCTCTTTCTCCCTGAACCCTCCCCCCATTCCCAGTTTCCCTGTGACTGCAGAAGCCTCCATCATCCTCTCTATCACACTCAAAATCTTGGAGTTATCCTGTCCTGAAGTGGCATCTCATCCAGATGGGTCAAACCTCTCTACCACCATCCTCATCCTGGCAGAGACAGGGGAACAATCTCTGTGGAGAAGGAGCCCTACCACCACCACCACCATCACCACCACCACCATCAATTACCACTGACAGGCAGCCCAAGAGCCCCGTGTCTCTCTTTCCCAGTCATCATGGGAGTGGGAGAGGGTAACCCCTACAGAGATGTTCCTTGCAGGTGCTAAACTCCAACCTCCTCAGCAGCCACAGCTAGTGAAGATCTGGAAATCCTTGGCACTGTCTAGTGCTGTAGTGTCAGAAGCATTTGCAGTTTCATTACTAGAAGTGACCCCAACAAAGATACATGAACTTCTCCTTCACTGGTGTGTTATGTTCAACTGTGTCTCTACTGTCCATAGGGTTTTCTTGGCAAAGATACTGGAGGGGTTGTCATTTCCTTCTCCAGTTCATTTTACAGATGAAGAAACTGAGGCAAACAGGGTTAAGTGACTTGCCCACATCACATAGCCAGTAAGTGTCTGAGGCTGGATTTGAACTCAAGTTTTCCTGCCTCCTGAGCTGCCTCCTTCTGCACTGGACTTTCTGCTAAAGCTGCTATCTATGCATTGTCTCTTCCATTAGAATGGAAGTTCTTTGAAGGCAGGGATTATCTTTTCCCTTTCTTCGTATCTCCAGTCTTGGCATACAGAAAGTACTTAATAAATGCTTCTTCTTTCACTTATTCTTTTGCTTCCTTGACTTTTTACTCTTCCTTCTGCCACAAATCCAGTTACCAAATCTTGGTATTTCTGTCTTCATGTTATCGTTTGTATACATGCCCTTTACTCACACAGCTACACTCACCCACTCTGTTCAATAAATTTCAGTGGCTCCCTATTACCTCCAGGATCCAATATAAACCCTCAGTTTAGCATTGAAAGACTGGCTCTAGCCTATCTTTGCAGCCTAACTGCTCTTCTTCATAAAGTTTATGTTTCAGCAAACCTGACTTTCTTGTCATTTCTCACATACTTCATACCATGTCCTACCTCCTTGCCTTTGTCTAGGACTTTTCTAATTCCTCTGAATGCCAATGCCTTCCCTACCAAGTCATCTTGTGTTTCTTTTGTGTGTACATGTTGTTGCTTCCCCAACACCGTAAGTTGCTCTAGGGAGGGATGACTTCTCATCTGCCTTCCTCTGTCCAGCACCTAGTACAGTGACCATTTCTGACTAGGTGCTTTAGGGAAGGGGATAAGGGAAAGAATAATCAGATTTTTCTAACATTTGCTATGTGCCAGGCACTGTGCTCAGTGCTTTTTATGAATAATATTTCATTTGACCCTCATAACAACTCTGGGAGATAGTTGTCCTTATTATCCCCATTTTCTAGTTGAGAAAATTGAAGCAAATGGAGGTGACATGACTTGCCATAGATGATGCAGCTAGTAGGTGTCTGAGGCTAAATTGGAACTCAGGTCTTCTTAATTCCAGCCCATGCTTTATCCACTGCTCTCTTAGCTACCTCTGAATGGCTGTTCATTAGTTCTAGTGAGGCTCTTCCAACTTCTGGGGTCTAGGAACTTTCCTCCCTTATTTTATTTCTTTATTTTTTTTAACCAAGAAAACCGATTTTCAGACTTGAAATTATCTTTCAAACATGCGGAATGAGGTATTGGGCAACAGAAAGAACACAGAGCTTAGAGTATTGAACTTAAAAGTCTCTATACTTGACTTCAAGTGCTGGCCCTACCTCTGTGACTCTGGGCAATTCTCTCAAGTTTTCTGGGACTTGATTTTCTCGTATGTAAAAAGAAGGCGTAGGACTAGATTATCTCAGCTTTCTTGGCTCCTTCTGGCTTTGAATTTACAGGTGTCTAACAAAAGACTGGAACCCATTATCTTATGTAAGAAGGAACACTGAGAACGCTTAGCTGCCTCACCTAATGTGGATGGCCTCTGAAAAGTATCGAGCAGGACATAGCTGGAACTGGGTGAACGAGCATCCAATTTTCATAAAGCGGAAGAATAAGAATAACCTTTGCCTCTATCTTGTCTCCCTTTTCTCAATTCCTTGATACTACTATAAGCCCTCATTAGTGCAAGAAACTTCCATTACAACATTCTGCTCACCAGAGTATTTTCCCTTATGTATAATCTCTGGTCATGCCACTCCATAACTCAAAACCTGCTGTGGCTCCCCAGTGCTAGCAAATGAAGTCTAAAATCACTTGGGGTCCTCCAAAATGTGGCAGTTCTCTTTCCAGCCTATCCTTTCCATATACTGTCTGCCTCAAACAAACTATCTTCTGGGTCTAGGAATTTTAGAAAATATGTACTTTGAAAATGAACATGTTATTCCAAAATGATCACTTTCCTTTGTAATCCTATGTAAAGGGGTCCAGAGGCTTCCCCAGATGGCCTCTCCAAGGAGCAAAGGATGCCCAGAAGAAGAGAACCCATTCTGGCCCTCGATGAGGTGCTAACATGTTGTGTGACCTTGATCAAGTCCCTTCCCTTTCCAGGCCTTGAGTTTGCTTCTCTGTAAAATGGGAGGATTCCATGAGAGGATCGCTAAGGTCCCTCCCTGTCTTGACGAGCTGTCTTTCATGAGTCTGAATTCCTCATTTCATATGGTGTCAAGGACACTGTTTTTCCAAGTGGAGGGGGATGGGCAGGGGCCCACAGACTTTCCATCTGCTTTAAATGAGCAATATCCCATAACATCTGGGGGGTAGGGTTCATTTCAGGAGCCATAGAAGGGTGGGTGTAGGGGGAGGGGGTAGTGAAAAGTGTGCTGGGTTTGGGGTTGGGAGCACCTGGGTTTAAATCCTACTTCAACCACTTGGCACTGTGCCCAGTATGCAGAAGGCACTTAATAAATGCGGGACCCTGGTCAAGTCATTAAACTTTGCTGAGCCTTGATATTTTTCCTCTGTAGAGTGAGGCTAATAGTCCCACCTCCCAGGGTTGCTGTGAGGATCCCCAAAAATATATGGAAAACGCTTTGCAAATCCCAAAGCTCTAGGTAAGTGTTGTGTTATGTTGGGAAGGACGTGGATAAGATGGGGTGCATCCAGAGGAAATAACGGTGTCGGGACACCTTGAATTCCTGTCTTAGGAAAAGCACTTTTTGACCTGGTGAAGAGGAGATGCAGGTGGGAGGGGATGGGGGGGGACACATTAGGGTTGTCTTCAAGTATTTGAAGGCTCTCCTGTGGAGAAGGGATTGTTCCATCTAGCCCCAGAGGGCAGAACCAGGATCAGTCAGGCCCCCAAAGGTGGGGGGAGACTGTCCATCAGTCAGTCAATAAACATTTATTTTGATGTTGCTGCCTGATCATTTCAGCTGTGTCCTGCTCTTCCTGATGCCAAGGTTTTCTTGGTGAAGATACTGGAGTGGTCTCCAGCTCATTTTATAGATGAGAAAACTGAGGCAAACAGGGTGAAGTGACTTGTCCAGGGTCACGCAGCTGGTAAGTGTCTGAGGCCACTTTTGAACTCAGGAGGATGAGCCTTCTTGATTCAAAGTTCAGTGCTTTGTCCATTTACCATGTGCCAGACACTGGGGATACAAAAGGAGACAAAAGGCAATCCCTGCTCTCAAGTAGCTCACAATCTAGTGGAAAGCAACAAAGAATAACTTTAGCCTGGATGTCAAGAAACTCTTGCTATCAGTCAGATTTGTCCCAAAGGGGAATGGGATACCCTTGTGGCTATCTCATTGGAGGTCTGCATTCAGAGGCTGAATCATTGCTTGTCAAGAGGGTGGGAGAGGGAATGCCCCTCTCATCTTTGCCTCTTGGCGTCCTTCAAGTCTCAGCTAAAATCTCACTTTCTCCAGGAAAGCTTTCCCAATCCCTCTTATTTCTAGTGCCTTCCTTTTGCTGATTAGCTCTAATTTATTCTGTATCTATCTTGTCTGTAGAGAGCAGTTTGCAGGTTGTCTCCCCCATTAGACTGGGGACCCCTTGAGGGCAGGAGCTATCTTTCCCCGTTTTTGTATCTCCAGCTCTTAGCACAGCACCTGAATCATGGTAGGTGATTAATAAATGCTTATCAACTGACTGATTTACATTCCAGCCTGCCTGACAGTTGGAAAACCGACATGGGAAAGACATGTTTTCCTTTCCTGGTTGGATGTCATTAATTCACTGATTTATAGAGTGTCAGAGCTGGGATGAATCTCAGAGATCAGTTGTCCAGCCCTCTTGTTTTATGGATGAGGAAACTGAAGCTTAGGGCCAGTGAGCCAGTGGCCAGATGGGAGCAGAGTCCAAACCTTCCATTCTGTTTATTGACCATGCCATCACAGTCCCAGTGGCTGAAGCTGAAGGGCTGCCCATTAGCTGAGCTTCAGCCTGTCCCAGACTGGGGTAGCCCTTTTTTCTGGCAGGTAGCACCCTTTCTTGGGCAGTGGCCTATGCCCTGTGCCCAGGGGTGAGTGTTTTCCTAAAATCTACACTGATGCTTTGGTTTCTTGTGTCAGTCACAGAGCTCAATGATCTCGAGCTGAAAGGGACCTTAGAGGTCAGCTGGTCTAATGCCTTCATTTTATAGAAAAGGAAACTGAAGTCCAGAAAGGGGAGGGGACATGTTCATGGTCCTACAGCTTGGAAGTAGGAGGGCCAGGACATCCTCAGGGACAGGGAAGAGAGGGGAAGCATTAAGCTGTGCCTGTTACTTATCCTTTAGAAGGATAAACCCACCTTTAGTAGGCTTGATTATCAGGATGTACCATCCTTTGTCTTTACATCTCTTCTTCTATAGGGGGCTGGAATTCACATTAATCTGAGGTCACTGTCAGAGAGGAAAGAAAGTTCTCCTGTTAGGCTGCCATCCACCCCTAGAGTTTCACTAAAGTTGTCAGAGAAGTTGTCTGGGCAGGTGTATTTTCAGAGTGACTCAGTAAACTAGATCTTCAAGAGAGTCCCCTTTCAAACCCAAAAGTAATTCCATGGGTTGTGGCATTTGGGGTTGGGGGCAGGGAGAAATGAGTTTTTTTAAGTAGAATCATCTCTAATAGGTCATGAAAAGCCAAGGCAGGTAGATAAACTCCAATTTATAGATGAAATTCTCTAATGGAAAGGGATTTACCCAAGAGCACAGGGCTAGTCAGTGGTAGAATGGGACTGAACTCGGGTCTCTTGGCTCCCAGTCTGAGTTCTTCTTTGTCACAGGATCTAGGGAGAGAAATAGGTCTCAGAGAAGACTGAGTCTAAAGCCCCCTTTGCACATGGGGGAAGAAAGATTCAGAGATGTTCTGTGCCTTGTGCAATATTTCTCACTGTAGTGTGCACAGAATGAGGATGAGAACATAGGGCTGGTATTTCCAACCCAGGCTTGTAGAATTTCAGAAATTGGCTATCTAATATCAAGTCCTTTGGAGGTATCCAACCTCCTCCTCATTTTATAGAGGAAGAAACCAAGGTTCAGAGACAGTAAGTGATCTGTCCATGGGAGGAGCCAGGATTTCAGCCCAGGCTCTCCTGATTTGCACTCTGAGAGTCTAGCACTCTGCCAGCAATTCCATGATACTTTTACCAATACAAGGAAGTTGAAGGGATGTAGACTTTGGCTTAACAAAAGAAGTATCTAATAACTGTACCAAAATGGGATGGGCTACCTAGGGTGGCTGACCTCTTATTGAGGGTCTTCCGGCAAAGACTAGATAGATGGCTCAGAGTGAATGTAAATAGCAATTGTTTCTGTTTTGGCCAGAAACTCTGAGAGTCTCTCCCTCCCAGATTGACTTTTTTGAGGGGGGGGTGGAGCTGGATAAAAGTGGCCACTCTTTGCCTCATTTCTTACCTAGCCTTAATCACTGAATGGACATTGCTTCAGTCAAACTGAGACCTGGAAAGGACCTTAGCTTACAAAGGCCAATGTCTCCCACTGCATCTGGGGTCATCTCCCCTCATCCTTGTCTGTAGCTTGTCACTGGACCCAGATGGCTCAAGAGGAAGAAACTGAGGCTGATGACTTTGCACAGACTTCCTTGCTTAAGTCCAATTCACTTGCAAGTCATGGCATCACCTTCCTGATGCCATGGTAGTCATTGAGAACAAAGGATAAACATGAGATATTGGAAGAGCAGATTTTTTCTCATGGGAAAGCCTATGACATCCTTTCCAATTCTGAGATTCTGAGAAACAGAGTAAGAGACATACCCCAGATCACAGAGTACTAAGCAGCAGGTCTGACACTGAAACTTCCAAATCCAAGTCTTTCCATGTTACCAAGAACCCAAATGACTTTATAGATGAAGCAAGGAAGGCACAGAGAGGGGAAGCTCTTTGCCTAAGATCATACCACAAGTCACTGGCAGAGCTGGGCTCCACATCCAGGTCTCCTGCCCCCTCCCACCTTCCCAGCCCCCCATCCAGTACACTTTAGGCAGTTTCTCCTTGTTCTAGGCTAGGAGTGGGTTGGGGGTGGTAGTGGAGAACAGCTTCTCAGCTGGGGAGTGTTTATTTAGAAAGCCAGGGTGAGTGGCCTTCTGAGGACCTTGTCCCTGGGGCCCTGAGAAAGCCTTGGAGGACCTCGAGTGGGAGTGATTGGGGGGGAAGGCTTTTCTAAATATTGTTTTAAATTGATTGATGTCCCACCAGGCGGAAAACGGGGAGGCATTTTTCATACATTCAAAACAATACGTTCTCGGGGCCCCGTTCCAATTACTTTACATTTCTGGAATAACAAACAGCCTAGCGAAGAAGCTGTTTGAAGACAGTTCTGCCAGCAAAATCGTTCGTCATCGTCCAGGGCGTTTGGATAAATAGAGGATCAATGGTCCCCCAAACAGGGCTCTCGGAGGTGTTTTCACAAGGCCACTTACGTGTCAAGCAGACTTATTAGATGTGAGGGCTGCGATTATTTGTACAAAGTCCAATGAACATGTGCAGCAATATTGTAAAATGTTTATTAGTCTAGTGTGTGCAGAATTTTCCTAAAATATAGCGGGTTCTCGGCTTGCATTTAATGTGGTGTTAGGGATGATCTCACATCCTTCCAAGCCTATTTCCAGCTTAAGCAGAGGGAACCGTGTGTTTGTAGATCCCGAGGATGAAAACATTATCGGGCAAAAATATGTTCCTTGCCATAAAACCTGTTGGAGTTTGGGTGGGAAGGGGGCAGCTGATGGTGCAGCCACAGTTTGTTGGATACAGGAGATGGGGGTGGGGCTCCTAGGATTCAGGGAACAGCCAAGAGGTGGGAAGGAGGAGGTAAAGGCTTGAGAAAGAGACTCTAGAAGACCTGAGTTTGGATCCCACTTATCCCTGCCATTTACCTTGGACAGGTCATGTCCACTCAATGTGCCTTAACTCTCAATGTAGGAATTGGGTTAGAGAGATGGGTAGATAGATAGATAGATGGATGGACAGACAGACAGATAGATAGAGCATTTATTAAAGACTTATTATGTGTCAGGCACTGTGCTGAATACTACGTCTACAATACAAGCCAAAAGAAAGATATATAAAAAGAAGAGCGGAAAAGGGCATGGAAGGAAAAGGAGGAGGAGGAGCCCAGAGAGTCCAGAGCAGCGCTAAGAGATCTGGGAGCATGACTGGCCTGAGTATTTCCTTCAGCACAGATGCTGAGCAGGAGCTCACCCATTGACCAGAGAAGGGAGCCACGGGATGGAGGTGTCTCCAAGGTGAGATGAGAGAATCCCTGACTATTTCCAGCACTGCCCGGCCGTGTTCTAGTACTAGTCCTGCCTCATCCTTCCTGTACAGACTGAGGCAGCTTATTATGATTATGGAATTGAGAGTTGGGAGAGAATTCACTGAATTTAGTCTAATCACCTCATTTTTACAGTGGAGGAAACCGAGACCTAGAGAAGCTAACAGACTTGCTAAAGGTGGTACACTTCATAAATAGCAGACTCACGATTTGGGATTTAAATCTTCTGATTCAATTTCCCCATTTATACATGAGGTGGCACCAAGGCCAGAGTCAGGAAGACCTGAGTTCAAATCTGGCCTTAGACACTTATTAGCTGTGTGACCCTGGACAAGTCACTTTATCCTATTTGACTCAATTTTCTCACCTGTACAATTGACACTCACTAGCTGTGTGACCTTGGACAAGTCACTTAAGCCCAACTGCCTCATCCTGGGGCATCTCCAGTCATCCTGATGAATATCTGGTCTCTGGATTCAGATGGCTCTGGAGGAGAAGTGAGGCTGGTGACCTGCACAGCCCTCCCTCCCTCAAAACAAAGTCAAGTGCAAGTTATGTCTATTTCTCTGATGGCATGGTCTCCTTCAGCTACGAAGGATGAACACACACCAAAGGAACTGGAGAAGGAAATGGCAAACCATGCCAATATCTTTGCAAAAACCAAACCAAACCAAACCCAAGTGGGGTCACAAAGAGTTGGACAGGACTGAAAATGATCAAATGGTAACAATAAAATAAGGGAATTAGATATTTTCCTAAAGTTCAGGTCTGACCATGTCATTCCCCAGCAGGATTCCAGTGGCTGCCTGTTACCTATAGTGTCAAATATAAAATTCCGTCTTTGGGCTTCCAAGGCCTTCCCAGAATGACTCTTACTACCTTTTCAGCCTTCTTAGATTCCATTGCCCTTCATACATGCCAAGGTCCAGCCCTGTTGGCCTTGCCTCAACAGCTGTTCCTCCTGTTCCTCCCGCACAGCCCTCCATCTCTCATCTTTGTACATTTGCACTGGCCACCTCCTCTGATTGGAATACTTTCCCTCTGTACCTTGGCCACTTAGGATCCTGAGTTTCTCTGAAAGCTCAGTTTAAGTACCACTTCCTATAGGAGGCTTTTCTGGACTCCCCCCATGGGTTAGTATTTCCCCCATCATCAATTATCTTTTGTCTCCAACTGACTCACAATTAATTCAAGTTCCAATAATATGAAATTCATTTTAGTGTAAGTATAAAATATCAGGTGCATTTACTGTAAGTCAAATTCAATTCATGCAGGACATAGGAGTGAATTGAGAATTTTGGTTTTTGTTTTTCAACATGCCCCTCCATCATCAATTTGTTCTTAACTGTCACTGAGCATGGATGGCATGTGGTGCTACATACCATATTGCCAACAGTTGTGTCCATTTCCTTTAATAGCTTGACAAAATGGGCAGAAGGAAGAATGCTTCAGGTGGAAACACTGCCAGTCCCCCAAAGAGTCTTATTATTATATCAGAACAAAAATGTGATGTAATTGAACAGCATGATAACCCTAAAATAGGATGAGAAATCCTCTATCTATACACAGAATTTCAAAAAACACATAGACAAGATAGAAAGAAAAGATAAAAGATTTTTTAAATGGTGCATCAGATTTTTTATGTTCTGCAAATACTTACAAGGAATAGATATTATAATAAAAATAGAGATTCTCCCAGCTGGATGGATTGAAGACTGGCCATCACCAATGAAATCCTCTTAGCAGAGCAGCCATTCAGACAAAAGCTTCAACTTTACTTAAGGCAGGGAAGTATAGAGCTTTAAAAATTGAGTTCTACTGCATGATATTAAAATTTCTGGAGAGGCAGCCAGTGCAGATGAGGACATGGCAGCTAATTACAGATTGATGTTTTGAAGGAAATAATTGAACAAGGTGGAAACATGTATCAACAAAATTTCAAATGTTGTCTAAAATGGCCTTAACTGGAAAAGGATGCTTTCTAGATTTTACACTCCTAAGGGGGAAAAAAAAACCATGGTAATCTGGATTTAAAGGGAGGTAAGGCAAAGGATTTTAAATGAAAACCAATGCTTGTTTATGGGTCTTGAAATCCTCGTGCTCTTGAGAGGTTACAATCATTCATCACTTCTAGCCCTTTCATGGTCAACTAAGGAGGCAAGAGTGATGAAAGATAATTTGGAGACCAGTTTTCCAGTTAGTTATTTTAGCTCAGCTGTTGAAAAATATTGCAAGGACAACGCTATCTGGTTTGAAGTATTACTGATTTCGGATAACGCCCCAGCTCATTACCTGAGTTTCGCCCTCTGAGATTGTGAACATGTGACTTCTCTGAGAGGAGGATAAAGCTCTGGTTTTACTAGGTTATACCTGAGGATGTAAAGAAAAAAGAGACAGTTGAGCCTATGATGCTAAAATATTTTAAATGACAACTATGGTGTTTTCATCATCTTGTTGGTGTAGGCTTATGTTTAGCACCAGAATATTCATTAATATTTAAGTTTTGCTTTCTATAGTGATTACTTTGTAATTAATGAACCAGAAGCCCATTTTCTTCTATTTTGCTGTTATAATATAGGGAAAATGAATAAAATATAATGCAAATAAAAATATATTCTAAAATTTTTAACTGCTTATTTCCATTGGATTGGAACCGATTACCATATTTTATATATAATTATAACTTCAAATAGTGAAACTTTGAATAATGCAACCACTTTAAGGGATTCATTATTCGCACTAATTGGGACCTAGTTGTACTTTGCATATGCTTTTATATGTAGATATTGTCTCTGTAAGGGTTGGACTTGGTTTCCTCTTGTCTCTTGTCCTAGTGAGCAGCAGAGTGTTTAACCTTAAGAAACGCTCATTGAATGATTTCAGGACTGACTTTATGTAATTCTTGAGTCTGTCCTGGATTTACTGTTACCTTGGGCAAGTAGCTTATTCTCTCCCAACCTCAAAAAAAGAGCAGGGGGAGGGTTTGGGCTACATTGATTTCTAAGGAACTCGTTTCTAGTCCTGATTCTGTGACATGAAAATCTTCCCTGGCCTGGGGAGTTAGGATGACTGTTTAAAATGAAGATTATTAACCTCTGCCCTGTCTCCCTCCCAGGACTGTGGGAGGATCAGGCAGAAGAATGAACTTGTGTTTTGAGAAGTAAAAAGTACTTGGCAAAAAGTTTATTCTTGAATACCATAATGGTAGAGGTGGGAGAGATCTTCCAGGCTATGTTGTTCAATTCCTTCATCTTACAAGTGAGGAAACTGAAGTTTGGAGAGGTTAAGTGAGACTGGCTCAAGAAGTTACTCATCCAACTTTCACCCCACAGTTCCCCCAAATCTCCCATCCTTCCTATTGCTGAAGACAAAATTGGACCATTGAAGGGAAGGTATAGGATGAGATGGGAGGCAGAGAAGAAGGGGTAGAGCTCAGTTTAATCTAAAGCTCTTCCAGGCAGCCAGAGATATCCTGAAATGGGATAGACAGATAGTGAATAGAATGAACTCCCTGTCACTGGAGGTATGTAAGCAGACCTTGTCAGAATGGCCATATACAAGCTTTCTGCCTGAGACCCCACACTGACTTTCTAGGATTTCCCCAACCCCACAGAGATAAACACTGACCCCTACTCAAACTCTGTCTGAAGAGACAGGAGCTCCACTTGAAACAATGCTACTTGACTCCTGGCCCAAGGTCAGGTTTTTTTTGTTTTTTTGTTTTAAATTTTCCCTGAGTATGATGTCCTAGAATGGGAGGAAAAAAACCAACTGGCCCTTGGAGTATGCCAATGGAAAGTCTCCTTGTATTGATGGTGTGGCTAGAAATCAGTCTCTTCTGTGGCTTGAGTAAAGGGCCTTGAGGTGGTACTGTCCTTTACTGATTTTCAGAGTTGGAAGGGACATCAATGACCAAGTGGTCATCCAACCTGTCCTTGGAAATTTCGAATCTGGCAAACTCACGAACTCCCAGGCAAGTCAGGCCCTGCTGCTTCCATTCTCTGATGGCTCTCAATGTGAAGGTGTTTTTCCTGATGTCTGGCCTCCATCTAGCTTTCAGCTATGCTCACCCAGCCACCCTGGTTCTGCCTGATAGACCTGGCTGTAGAACAGGGCTGGCAACTCCTTCACATCACAGCCCTCCAGTACTTGAAGATAATTATGCTATCTTAACCCTCCCTCACCCTAGTCTTCTCTTTTCTAAGATAAACATCCTCCACTTTTCCAGCGGGTTTTCGTGGGGCATAAACTGGGGTCCCTTTATCAGCATGGCAGGAGTGGGGACACTTCGGAAGAAGGGGGTTTCTCCCTCAAGGGACATTGTCTGATTGGCCGGCATGGTCCAGAGAGGATACTTGAGCAGGAGATGGTCCGACTCACTTCTGCCTGAGTTCTCTTCTGACTGTGAAGCCCAGCTCTGACAACTACTATCCCAGTGACCGTGGGCAAGTAATGTGCCCTTTTCGGAGCCTTTTTTCTTTTAATTGAAAGATTCTTTCCAGTTTTCAATCTCTGATCCTTTAAAGGGGCATGGGAAGCTCACTGTTCTCTAAGGTACACGGACCATTGTCAACCAGCTCAGAATCAGTTGAGTCTCATTTCCTTTAGCTCTATAGGTTGAACTACTTTCTGTCTTCCATGCTCAGGCCACATACTTCCTCCTCCAGGGAGGCTTCCCTGATTTTTCCCTGAGGAACATAATCTTTCCTGAAACTTTCTTAGAAGAATCTCTTTTGTTGCCTCAAGTTTTGATTTAATACTAATAATTAGGGCAGCTAACAGTTCTTTTTTTTGTCATGATGTTACATTTATTTACTTATTGCATATTTTTAAATTTTATTTAAAATTTTTTTTTTAGTTTTCAATGTTCACTTTTATAAGATTTTGAGTTCCAAATGTTTTTTCTCCCTCTCCCCTTCCCCTTGCCCAAGAAGGCATGCAATCTGATACAATAGGGGACATTTCTATAGTACTTATTAAGCTAAATACAATCATTCTCTCATTTGATTCTCACAACAACCCTAGGAAGTAGGTATTCTTATTGTTCTTATTTTACAGATGAGGAAACTGAGACAAACAGAAGTTATGTGATTTGCCCAGGGTCACACGGCTATTGAGTGTCTCAGATGAGATTTTAACTCAGGTCTTTCAGACTCCAGGCCCAGCACTCTATCCACTGTACCACTTAGTTGCATTAAGGGAGAGAGCACTATCTACAGTATCCTGGGGGTGGGAAAGGATTCTTGCAGGACACGGCCCTTAACAGGAGCCCTGAATTCAGCAGACTTGAGGAGTGAGCATGTTCCAGATGTGGAGGTGGTAGATGAGATAGAATATTCAGGGAAGAAGAAATTGGCAAGTTTGACTGAAAAATGTAGAGTGCATGAGGAGGATGGGTATAAAAGAAGTCTGGAGAGATAGGCTTAAGGCAGATGGTGAGGGATTTTAAATGCCAAACCACAGAAGTAATAGGGAGCCTGGAGCTTCTTGAGGAGGGGAGTAACTTGGTCAGACCTGTGCTTCATGAGTATCTATTTGATCTTTGAGTGTAACAGGATCAGAGCCTGTGATTTCCTCGATAAAGGGAACTTCTGAATGAGGAAACTTTCTGGAGAAATGCAGGTCAGCCACTTCTTTGAAACTTTCTAGACTTAAAGGAGATGTCAGAGTCTAAGCACACCCAGCTTGACCACAGGCTGGACCCACAGCTGGGGTCTGCAGGAAGAGGTGGATTCTTGGGACAAAGTAAAAGAAGTCAGAGGCCTGGGGCTCATCCTTGGTCTTGCTTAACACATGCTTACTTGGGGTGGGGAGGAGGGAAGTCTTTTTCTCTTGTCCTCCTCTCTTGTCAAAGGATGGAGTTCCTGATCCAAAGGGCAGCATGGTTCAGTGGATAGAGCCCTGGACTTGAAGTCAGGAAAGCCTGGGTTCAAATCCTTCCTCAGATACTTAACCCCTGTGTATGCCTGGGCAAATCACATCACTCAGCCTCAGGGCAAATCACATCACTCAGCCTCAGTTTCTCCATCTGTAAAATGGACTTGATGGACTCTAAGGTCCCTTGTTACTCTAAACCTATGATCTGCTTGTCTTGGCTGCAGGGGGAGAATACATGGAAGATGCATAATATTTTATCTTAGCCTGAACAGGCAGAAAAGTCCAAAGGGAGAGAAGAAATCCAAAATACAGAGAAGAGAGAGGGCAGAATCCATCAGGCTGGTCCTCTGGCTGCAGGCAGGCATAGCCTTGTCACTTCTATTGGATAGAGGAAGCCCCTGAGGCTCCAAGGGTCTAGGACAGGGTGATGTAGGGGAGGCGCTGGACACAGAGCCCAGGCTTCCTCAGGCTGCTGTTCCTGGATGCGTGAGATCTGATGTGATCTCTCTCCAGCCTGTGTGGCCTCGGCCTTCCTTGCCTGTTTGAACAGCCGACTTCCTGTGGGAGAGCCCGAGAGGGGCTGCTATTGATTGCCGGCCCTCCCCAGCCCTGCCACCCCCCTCAGCTGCAGCCCCAGCCAGGCCCTGCTGGCCCTCCCTGCCTGCTCTCCACCCTGCGGCCCTACAATGGTCCTTTGTCCGGCCAACTCCTGGGACCCTGGCAGGGCCACAGATCAGGCCTCCGATGTTTTCCTTTCTTCCCGGGTGGAAGTTTGGATGACTTCATGTGTGCTTATGATGCCTTTCCCTTCTCCTTTCCTCCTAGGCAATCATGGAAAGAATCGAGCTTTCCAGCCACAGGAGTTTGGGCCTGAGGGCTGGCTCTGCCTTTATGAGCTTGGGCCAGGCCCTTCTCTCTTTGGGACTCAGTTGCCTGCTCTGTCAAACAAAGGGGTAGGCCTAGATTAGGACATTGGCCTTAGTGTCTAAAAGACCCAAGTTTTATCCTGCCTCTGACACTCCTATCTGTGTGGCCCCGGATAAGTCATCTCATTCTATGGACCTTGGGTACTTTTCTGTAAAGTGAAGAGGTGGGATTTCATGGCCACTGAGGACCCTTTCAGATGGAAATCTATGATTGATGAGCCCGTGAAAAGTGGTTCAATTGTTTTGCCCTGAAATGAGAAAGAATTCAACCTTCCCCAAAGTGCAGTGAATGGGGCAGCCCTTCGAGGTGGGGCAATCACAGTAATAACACCTGGAATTCCGATAGTGTTTCCTATGCCTCAGGCCGTCTGATTCTCCCAGGCGCCCTGGAAAGGAGGTGCTTGGAGATGATTGTTCCTAACCGACCGACGTGGGAACTCTAGTTCAGAAAGGTGATTTGCCATGGTCCGCACAGCTAGGAAGGGCCGAAGAAGCCCTCATTTTCTGGATTCTTGGCCCAGGCCTCAGGGTGATGACCCTTTGTCTCCTCCCACACCACCGGGGCTCCCATTAGCCAGTGTCTTTCCCCCATTTTCTGTCCACTCTGCTCTCACCCAAACCCTGTCTGTGGAGCCCTTGGGGGTGGACACTCTGTCTCCAGAAGGACTCTCCCTTTGTTTAGTTTCTTCCCCCCACCCTTCGATTTGGCACTTAGCCGGCATTCCTCTTTGCAGAGGCCTGAGCCGTGTCCTGGACCAAACCTCCTGGCCAACTGCTGAAGGTTGGGCAGCTCTGGAATGTCCGAGAGGGCAGAGGTCATTCTGTGGGCTTTGGAGTGGGGAGCAGGGAAACAGCTGAGGATGGAAGGAAGCAAGGGCTTCACTTTACAGGGCAGAGACTGGCCAGTCTGGCAGGGCAACCCCCACCAAATACTTTTGTTGTGAGTATGCCATGTTGGATCCTTACCCATGATCACTCAGGATAGTCCCAGGTTGACATGAGGCTGCAATGGGGTGATAACAACAGAGTTTGCTTCCATCTCATCCCAGAGGCAGTCTTTCACAGCACTAAATTTGGAAACTAGGGTCCTGCGTTCAAATACAGGATTTATTTATTGCCTGCATGACCTTGGGCAATATTGATAATAGTATAACTTGTTCCAAAAGCCTTAATACAGTTTTAAGTTACTCTTTATAGCACTTACCAGTTTGCAAAGTACTTGGTAAACACTTTCTCATTTGATTTTTACAACAATCCTGTGAGAAAGATGCTAATGGTAACCCCATTTTGAGAAATAGAGACTGGGCTTGGAAGAGACTGTGTTATTAGCCAAGGGTCATATAACCAGTAAGTATCTGAGTCCAGATTTGGACCTGGGGCTTCCTGAATCTACCAGCACCCTAACCACTGTCACTTAGCTGCCTCCTCTAAATCACTTTCCCTTACTATGCCTCAGTTTCTTCATTTGTAAAGGGAGGATTTGGACTTGATGTCCTCTGACATCCTTTCTAGTTCTAAAGCTAAGATTCTCTCCTAGAATCCATCATTGGGTCATTGAATTAAAACTGGAGTGGGGAGAAAGTTATACATAGTCTTGCCCAAGTCCCTTCTTTAAAAGATGGGAAAATTTGAGTCTGAGACAGGTGCAACAGTAAGAGGTAGAAAGATCTAGCTTCATGACCCAGTCATTGAATTCGATTAAACTTAAATTAACTATAACCCTGTGAACTCTGGGGTTCAATCTCTCAAGCTACACTCACATTAGCCAACTGGGTCCTCAGAGTGTAACTGCTACTCCCTTTAGAATTCTAGGTGTAACAACTCTGAAGGGTCAAAGAATTCTAATACTATCATATTGAGCCCCCAGTTCCTCCCATATCAATTACAAGTTAATATTTCACCAATATCATTGAACATCAATTACATTTTACACAGAGATATTTACTGAGAAGTCACAGCAAAAACAAAATATAACAATCTCCCATATTTGAAGTTCTTCTCGTTCGTCTTTGTTCTTAGAAGAATGGACTCAAAATTCACTTCTGAGTGTGGCATAGTTGGAGGATGATTTGCTTCCTTGCTTGCAGGACATAGCGTTTTGACAACTGGGTCAATTCATGGCTAGGTGAGTCAAGCAGGTCACTGTTCAGGGCTGGTTCTTCACTGGACTTGGATGTGACTCTCAACAGACTCTACTGTGGACTCCAAGTTCTGGACATGTGGTGGCTCTTCTGACCTTCTGAAGGACACAAATGTATAACCTGCTCTGTTCTGTTTCTGATACTCATTCAATTAACATCAGGAAATAAAGAAAAGAAAACACTTAAAGATAGAGGAATCATGTGTTCATGGCCACATGGCAACCAAATGGGGAGATAAGGCATTTGGACACTACCTTTCCCTCATCCATTGCAGTTCTTGCCTCAACTTGCCACCAGGAAAGAGAAGGGTATTTTTGTCCATTCAAACTATTTGTATATGCATTCGTTTTCCAGCTTATTACACAACCAAAAGGTTTTTAGTCACCTTGCAGTAAACCAGTAGGAAATAGTCAAGATACCTCCTATTCTCTGAATGAGGTAGGGAAAGAGTTCCTCCATCCCTACTGTAAGTTAGCTCACCAAACCTCCATTGGGTTAATATCAGGGAGGCTACATTGCATATGCTATAAGACCTGGGTCATCATTGGTCATCATTGGCCAGCTGTCTCTTCTGACTCATCAAACTGATCAAACA
This sequence comes from Potorous gilbertii, assembly GCA_028658325.1. Classification (NCBI taxonomy): domain Eukaryota; kingdom Metazoa; phylum Chordata; class Mammalia; order Diprotodontia; family Potoroidae; genus Potorous; species Potorous gilbertii. The sequence continues at coordinate 668,921,852 of CM053770.1, forward strand.
TCAAACATTTATTAAACTCTTCTGTGTCAGATCTCTAAACAGAAGAGAATTTGAGGGGATTTTATTTTCACATGGCAGGCTAAATGGAAAATGAGGGTCTGCTCCCCTGTCCCCCCAGGCCCAGAATGCATTTGGTGGTCCCAAAAGGAACATGGGAAGCCATTTTTTCCCAGCCTTCCTCTCAGTGCTCTCCTCTATTTTTTCCCTCCTCAATAGAAGCTGGCCAATTCCCTCTCTCCCTCTACTCATCTGTGGAAAAAAATCCAGAGTGCTCAGTCCCCTCCAACCCTCAGGCCCACTTTCTTCTCCCCACTCCTCAGTTACCCTTATCCCACCAGGAGTGCTCTTGGCTGCTAACACTGATTTACCATTAACTTGCAATGAGCAAGGAGTCACCAGTTATAATCCTTCCAGGAGGGTAGAAGTCCAGTGTGCCATACCTTTAGTCCTATCACTCCTCCTTTTGGCTCATTGGTCCGTTGGTCAGTAGTATTTGCTCTACTCCTGTGGGCTCCAGACACTCAAGCCTTGCCATTTGACTTACCCTCTAAGGATGCTGGATCTTGCTATATACCCTGAAGCTATCCTCTCAGAGTGACCAGGCCCTTCCATCTGCCCTGGAGCTGAAACCTTCTAGCTGCACAATCTCCCTCTGTTAGATTGTGAGTTCCTTAAGACAGGGACTGCCTCACTCTATATACCCAGCACTTGGTGTGATTCTTGGCATATAGTAAGTACTTATTTATTCATTTAATCATTCATTCATTCATTTGTTCATTCATTTTGATATGAATCTAACCCCAGGTTCTCAAAGGCTCTTCTGGAGGAATCCAACCTCTGACAGATCTTACCGAGCTGGATGGTCACCCCTAGAACGGGCTTAGTCATTTGAGGAACAGGGCTAGGAAGGCTCCTTTAGTCCCAGCAGCTCTGGATGCTTGTCTCAGAGTCTGAGACAATCTTGGTAGATGGAAAACTCAACATTGATGACATCTGAGATCCAGGAAAGAATAAAGTGTGCACAGGGCCCTCTGCTCATGGAGTTGGACACCCCATATCAAAGCTTGCCCTATTTACCAAGCATCAGGTAAAAAGGACTAGCCTCTGGCCCAGTTCATCGCCTGTCACCTGGATCCTTGCAGGGGCTGCCATCTTGGCCTCTCTCCTCCCCTGTCCACTGCTGCCCAAGTGGCATTTCCAGAACACAGACCTGTCCATGTCATCCCCTGCTCAAGAACTTGAGGTTACTCCTTATTGCCCCTGCTTGTAGTGAAATAGAAGTTCCTCAATTTCTCATTTAGGCCTTCCAGAGTTTGGTTCCCATCTGCCATTCCCAATCATACTGTTCATTACTCCCCTTTCCTCCCTCTCCTTTCCAAGAAAACTGGACTATTAGCTGAGTCTTTCTGTGTCTGAGCTTGGGTCTTTGTTCAGGCTGTGCCCTATGCCTAGAATGCCATCCTTGACTTACGTCTACCTCTTCTGAAAGTACAGCTTGGGTTCTATCTCCTCCTTTCTCAGGCCCTCTAGGTGCTACTTCTCTCCTGAAATGACTGTATCTATGAGGTAAATACTTTACATTTCTCTGTGTATTATGTTAGAAAATCTATCTATCTAATCTATCCTTCTGTCTGTCCATGTCTATCTCTTTCTATCATCTCTCTCTGCACTTTTCTATCATCTATCTTTCTATCTCTACATCTTCTCTCTATCCATCTCTAGCTATATATCTATCTTTCTGTCTGTCCATGTTTCTGTCATCTATCCGTCTGCCTGTCTGCTTATCATTCAACTTCCTTCCTTCCTTCTTTTTTCTTTCTTTCATTTCTCTCTCTCTCTCTCTCTCTCTCTCTCTCTCTCTCTCTCTCTCTCTCTCTCTCTCTCTTACCCCCAGTGAAGAGTAAGCTCCATGAAGGCAGGGATGGTTCCATTTTTAAATGTCTACCCTTGGGGCCTGACACAGTAGGTACTTGAGGAGAAGTTGTAGGATTAAACTTGCTCAATAGGCTTGAGAGTGAATTCTGACTCTTCTACTTACTAATTAGGCTGTTGTTTTCTCTTTCTGGCCTCAGTTTCCTCATCTGAAAAACAAGGAGATTATAGTACATCATTGGTAAGATCCTTTCCAGTTCTAGATTGTAGGACAATGGAGACCTAAGTTACTATTTTAGGAAAGAGAGTAATTCTGGGGGAGATGCTTGAGGGCAGGGGCACTTTTGTGGCTTCCCTCACACCAACAGTGGCACCCACTTCTTCTGTCTCTGTGTGCAGCTAGCCTGCTCAGTCCCCTCTATATAGACTTGGGGGAGACTGCCACCCACAGAGTGAGCCCTAGGCTGCTCATTCCCTCTCACCTCCTGGAGGTGCATGGATTGGCAGAAACAAGCCTGAGTGGGAGCTGGGGGAAGGGTTCAGTTCACCAATGAATCCTTTTGGCTGAAGAAAGCTTGGTTTTGGCAGGACTGTGCATGACTGTGAATTTCCAGCAAAATGGCCCCTCGGTGCCTCATTTCATCCACTTAACCCAGAGGTTGCATTCTTGAAGGCTTCTGCCAAGCACTAACACATTCCAGCACCCCCAATCCATCCCCCTCCCTTGTTTGTTCCTTCTCTGCGGCAATGAAGCCCATCTCTACATTTCTGTCTACACCTGTGGGAGCCTGGGAAGGGATGGACAGTGCTTCTGGATCCCAACAAGCTCACTTCATCATGGCTGTACTAAGAGGCCATTTTCCCCACTGGGCCTTCTCAGGAGGAAAGGCAAAGCACAGCTTATGGCTGGAGACTCTGAAGAATCAGGCAGCTCCATCCAATACCACCAAGATAGCCCTCTGACCCTCTCTGGCCATCCCTCCCATGCTGTATTGTTCCCTCTACTGGAATGCAAAGTCCTTGAGGGCAGAGGCTGTCTTTACTTTTATATTTCTATCCCCAGTGTGTAATTGTTATTGTTTTTGTGGTTTGTCCTTCATTCTTGAAGAGGACCATGACATCAAGGAGGTGATGCCATGACTTGCAAATAAATTGGATTTAGGGAAGAGAGGGCTATACAAAGTCACCAGCCTCCTTTCTTCTCCAGAGCCTTCTGGGTCCAATGGTAAGATGTAGATCAGGATGACTGGAGATGGCCCCAGACGCAGAGGGAGGCCTTGGCCTTTTTGAGCTAAGGTCTTTTCCAGATCTCAGTTTGTCTGAGCAACACCCATTCAGTGATTAAGGCTAAGTGAAAAATGAAGCAAAAAAATGGCCTCTTTTACCTAGTTTTAAAAAAATCAATCAGGAAGGGGAAGACCCTAAGGGTTTCTGGACAAAACAGAAACAATTGCTATTTATACTCACTCTGAGCCATCAGAATCCAAACAATGACCAAATGAGGCTTGCACTGGGACCTATTGCTGGCTAATCTAGGAAAGCCAGAGTCATTTGGGTTTAAGGCATGGTCCATAAAAAAGAAATCTAGTCCATAAACCTCAAGATGTCTTGCTAGGTTTTGGCAATTAAAATTTATATTCCTTTGGGCAGAGCACTCACAGGTAAGGGTATGATACCCTATGTGGACAGAGGGAGAGGAGGGGAGAAGAGGAGGGAGAAGATGGAAAAAAAGAAAAAAAGAAGGAAGGAAAGGAAGCAGCATTACTCAATGGAACTGCCCAATGGGGCAGCTATTACTACCCACAGGTTGCTTGTGCTCTGATCTCAGAGGACCGTAGCATCAGGAAGGAGATAGCACAATTGACAAGTGAATTGGATTTAAGTGAGACAAGACTGTGCAAAGTTACCAGTCTCACTCTCACCTTCCAGGCTATAACACAGTACATTGTAAAGGCTTAATCAATGCTCATTCATTCAATTATTCATTCTTTTTCTAAGCATGGTGGACTGGAGTCAATGGAAAATGGTTTGAAATCTATCTCTGCAACTTACTGGCTGTGCCACCCTGGGCAAGTTCCTTAACTTCTCTGTGCCTCAGTTTCCTCATCTATAAAATGGCTATAAGTATCCATTTCATAGAGTTGCCACAAGGGTCAAATGAAGAGAATGTGTATGAATAACCACAACAATAGTAATAGAGGGTTTTAAGGTTTGCAAAGTGACTACACATGATATCTCATTTGATCCTAACAAGAAGTTTGGAAAGAAGGGGCCATTATTATCCTTATATTATAGATGAGGAAACTGAGGCACAGAGAGTTTCAATTACTTTGCCAAGGTCAGTTAACTAGAAAATGTCAGAGATGGAATCTGAACTCAGATGTTCCTGACTCCCCAGGTGGCTACCTTGATGTAGGGAGCTCTAACGCTGGCAATCTACATTTGTAGTTCGTCCCTTCCTGGTTTTGAGAGTCCCTTGGGAATCCTGAGAGACAAAGGCAGTTGTCCAAGGTCACCTGACCATTCTACATCCTGCTTTTGAGGCCAGTTCTCTATGTCTGGGCCTGGTTGCCTCTCTTGCCAAACCTGAGGCACCTTATGTGTGTCAGTGATTATCCATGATTGATAATGGTAGTGAAGACAACAACAAATTATACTTCGGTTCATTCAGTGTGAAATCATAGCAGCTGGGAGGGCAACACATTTTCTAGGACTGAGTTTCATCTGAATTCCATAGAACAAGGGGAGAGAGAAGAGTTTATTACCAATAATAATGGTGCTGGTGGTGAGGGCTAACCTTTGCATAGCCTGAGAAGATTTGCCAAGTACTTAGACAAATGCTTCTCCCCTCCATGGCTGGGTAGAACCAATCCTGTCCTTTCCTTGTGACAGGGTTTCCTGTGTCTGGTGACAGTGATCATGTTCCCTCATAATCACAAGAAGCTTTTAGGTCTAGAACAGGATGGGATCTGAAGGCATTTAGTCCAATCTCAATTTTGCAGATAAGTAAACCGAGGCCCGCAGAGGTTAAGTGCATTGCCCAAGGTCACACAGGTGGTAAGCAGGTAGCATACCCTAGTCTAAACATCCCCCAATTTCTCTAAGTGAATTTCAGGTGGTCTGGAGTCCAGGCTCCTCTCTAAACTGGACAAAGCCCCCAACTACCTTGAGTTTCATATGCCTAAACAGGTAGATTGATGGATGTCAAAACAGACCATCAACTCAGGTCATCAATGCACAAACAGTCTATCAGTTCTGTCAAACAAGTGGTCGATTGGACAAAACACATGAAAAACAACCAGTCAACTCCCCATGCCCACTGTTAGACCTCAGCTGATAAGTCAATGTGGATTTCTTGAGCCCTGGGTTTATGTGCTAAGCATTGACCAGATTGAGCACATCAACTTGTCACCTCGGTCTATAAACAGCCGAGCACATGCCTAGGCAGTCTAGGCATTTCCTCAAGGTTGTAGAGAAAGGAGCCTAGAGTCAGGATAGACCTGAGTTCAAATCCAGCCTTTGACACTCAGCCTGTGAAACTCTGGGCAAATCAATAAACCTCTGCCTCAGTTTCCTGAGATGACTATAGCATTTATATCAGTATTTTTTTCTATGTCAGTTCTTTGTTATTACCGTAATAAGGATTTTTATTTTGCTGGTACAGTTGATATAGTGGGACTCAAATGAGATATTTGTGAAGAGCTTTGTAAATCTTTAAGTGCTGTATATGCTGCCACTGCTAATAATAATGTTATAATACCATAATCTCAGAGAAAGGCAGGGTGTAATAGGAGTTAGTGCTGGACTTGGAGTCAGGAAGACCTGAGTTCAAATCCTTCCCCAGACACTTATTAGCTGTGTGACCCTGGGAATTCATGAAACTTTTCTGGCCCTCAGTTTCCTCATCTGTAAGATAATGGGACTAGACTCTGTGACCGCTAAGGTACCTTCCAGCTCTAAATCTGAGACCCTACAAGTCACAGCTTTATTTTTCTAGCCTTCATTTAGTCTAACTCTCCCATTATATAGATGGGGTAACTGAGGTTTAGGCAGGGGAAGGCTCCTAGGTCCAGGACACACCGTTAGTAAGGAACCAAGCTGTGACCTGAGCCAAGGCTTTCTGCCACATTTTAGGAAGGGTAGGGATAAGCTGGACAGTGTTCAGAGGAAGGCCCTTGGAATGTTGGAGGCCTGGCCTTCTATCCACTGAGCCACCTAGCTGCCTCCATGACAGCTTCATGGTCAATAGGATAGCTTCCTTCAAATAGCTGATGGGTGGAAGACTGAGTAGGTGAATTTCATTCCCCAGGGAACAGAAATAGGACCATATGGTACAGTACTGGAGTCACTGATCTTTGATGTTTACTACCTGGGTGACCCATATTATTTATAAAAAAAATATACAATATGTTAAATATACAATGCATCATTATGTATTATATATCAGTATAAAGTTTAAACACAAGGTAGTTTGGGAAGGAGGGCATTAGTATTTGGGGGGATAAGGAAAGAATTGTGTAGAAGGTGGTGCTTGAGCTGAGTCTTGAAGGAAGAGATTCTATGAGGCAGAGGTAAAGATTAAGGGCATTTCTGGCAAGGGGGATGACCCAGGCAAAGGCATAGAGATGGGAAATGGAGTTCAGTGAGTCCTTTAATGGTCTCCTGACATGAGATTGTGTTCATGAACCCCAAGTTAAGAATTCCTGCTTCTGGCTGAATCCCTTCATTTTACCAATAAAGAAAATGAGGTCCAGGTGAGTTGATTGCCCAAAGTCACTCAAAGAGGACTGCTTCTAGAATTGGAGGACCTGAGTCCTTCTTAGCTCTAGGACTCTGTTACTGTGTGACCTTGGAGCAAGGTCTGGGCCTGTTTCCTTATTTGTGAAATGAGGAAGCTGGGCTTCAAGGTTTCTGTCCTAGGATGGTACTTGGGCTTTCATGCTTCAGTAACTTTGAGAGGGCCTGAGTTCATTCATGGCTCTGAATGTCAGTGGAACAGAATTCACATCCCTCTGTTCACTCAAGGGCACCTTGTGAAACAGCCATTTTATAACCATTAACTCAGAACACTGGGGCGGGCAGCAGCCTCCAGAAGAAGGAAAGTCAGCTCCTCAAGGAAACATGAATTATCCAACACATTCCCAAGCAAAAGAAACAGGCTGGAGGAATGGCTCTTTCTGTTGGTATTGGCTGGTGGAACAAGACCCCCAGGTCGACTGTAATTTCCAAATTAGATAAAACGTTAGGTCATATTAGTACTATATTAGACAAACAGTCAGGCAGAGGGAGGAAACATGGGCTAAGCCAGCCTGGCCTCCCTTCCCGCAGGAGACTTTGGGCTATCAACCCCAGAAATGCTTGATGTTTCTCTGAAAGATTTCAGGGAATATGGGAAAATGAAGTGGCAGCTGCTGCTGACTTTTGTGCAACTGAACTTTCCAGAAAGTCTTGGGATCACAGTATTTTTAGGATCATGAGAGGCAGCCTAATGTCCTGGGTAGAGTGCTGGATTTGGAGTCAGGAGGGGCTCCCTTCAGTTCCTGCTTTGGGCACTTACTACCTGGGAGAAATCACTTCACTTCTGTCTGCCTCAGTTTCCTCAATTATATCGTGACACTGTTGAATTAGATGTCCTCTAAGGTCCTGTGATCTCTCTTGTGACCAAAAAGGAAACTGAGGCACAGAAGGGGAAAGGAACTTCAGTACCTTTGGAAAATAAAATAGCAGCCATGCCCAGAGCAGTCCATGCTTTTCTTTAGGAGCTTCTAAGATACATGACTAGACCCTGGGGTCCCTTTACTTAGATGACTTGGACTTATGACCCAGCAGCCCAAGAACAGGGTTAAATATCAGGAGATCACATAGAAAGAGTTGGAAGGAACTTGGGAGGTCATTTAGTCCAATCCTTTAATTTTTCAGAGGAGGAAACTGAGGACCAGAGGAACTAAATACCTTGCCCCAGTCTAGCTAGAGGGAGAGCAGAGAAGCTGAATTAGATGCTGTATTCTATCTCAGGTTCTTGGTGCTCAGACTATCTGTTCTAAGATTTCCTTGTTTCTACTTTATATGTATATCATGTATACTGTGCCTGAATGAATGAATGAAAAGGCATTTATTAAGTGTTTTTTATGTGCCAGGCATCATACTATGCGTGCATATGCAATTTCCCCTCTTCAAAATGAGAGCTCCCATCAAAAGTCATTTCCCATCAAAGTTCCCATCAAAAGTCATGAGCAGTCAAAGGATATGAGCAAATAATTTCTTGAAAGAAATTGCAGATGATTAGCAACTACATGAAAGAATAGTCCAAATCACTAATAACAAGACAAATGCAAATCAGAACAACTCTGAAGTTTTACCTCAAACCCTGCCAAATGGCAAAGATGACAAAAGATGGGGCTAGTCAGTGTTGAAGAGGCTGTGGGAAGATCAGCACACTGGTGCATTGTTGGTGGAACTGTGAATAAGTAAAACTGTTCAGCAAAACAATTTTGAACTATGGAAGTGGCTAAAATATTTATATCCTGTGACCCAGATATTCCACTGCTGGGTGTAGAGTATAAGGATATAATTGAAAAGAAGAAAAAAAGTCCTCACCTACACCAAAAATTTATAACAACACTTTTTGTGTAGCAAAGAACTTGAAATGAAGTAGGTGCCCATGGAACAGGGAATGGTTAAACAGATGATGATACCTGCATGTAATAGGAAGTTACTGTTCTGTAAGAAATGATAAATGTGACCACTACAGAGAAGATTTATAGGAACTGATACAGAGTGAAGGCAGAAGAGCCAAGAAAACAATGAATACACAATGATGATAATGTAATGTAAAGAAGAAAATCAGTGTTGCAGAATTACAAAGAAGGTCTTTGTAAGGTACAAAGGTACTTTGAAGGTACAAAAAATGAAGGGAAGAGACATGAGGAGAGACATCCCCCACCCCCACCTTTTGCAGAGGTTTTGGAGTAAAACAATGAGTGTGAACCATTGTGCAGATTGTCAAATTTTAAAGGCTGACCAGTTTTTCTGCTTTTCTCCCCTCCTTTCTCTTTTCACTTTAAAATTTTGTTTTAGGAGAGTGGGATACAGAGAAAAATTTAGGTAGTGAAAAAAGACCAGTAAAAATCTATTTTAAAAACCAAATGAGTGATCTTTGAGGGTAAAGACTGTTTTATTTTTGGTTTTGTATTCCTAGCCCCTAACACAGTGCCTGGCACATAAAATGTGCTTAACAAATGTTTTTTTGATGGATTGATGCTACCTACATGGCTGTTGATAGGAAAGAAACAAAACCATTTCCTGCCCTCAAGGACTATTTATTCAAATGAGAGGCTGGCACGGTGCTTCATAGTTTATTAGCCTTTGCTCTCCTGTCTTGAGTCTCACCACTGGAGGGAGGCCAGATAGCAATGACCAATCCCCTTTCATAGAGGAGAAGACTGAGGCTTAGAAAAGAAGACCCTTGTCCAAGGTTCTGGATGGTTTATGGAGAAGCTGGGATTAGTTGCCTCTTGATTTAACAGCTTCAAGGTCTACACTGCAGCTGTCAAAAACTGGATCCCAGATCCAGTGGAAGATTTACTGCAGTGGATGCCTCACCAGTCGCAAATCACTCCCAGGGACATGGGACAAGAAGAAAAATTTGTGGGGCTGATGTGGGGCTTGGCTCTAGGGGGCTAAATAGGGAGCAGTGAAGGGGAAAGTAGAGAGATGAACTGACGTCCTATGTAAGGAAAATGCCTTAAAAGTGTGAGCTGTCTAAAAGTGGAACCGATTGTTTTGGAAGGTAATGAATTCCACATCACTAGAAATGTTCAAATGGAGAATGAAGGACTGATTGTCTAGGAGAGGGTTGGAATACATGGCATTTGACATCCTGTTATTCTACCATCTACCTGGCTACACAATGGAGTCTCTGATCCTGAGCAACTGACTTCTTCAGGGTGTCTCATTCCTCCCCAACCCAGTCCTAGAGACTGAACCCTGAGTCCTGTGAGTGCAAAATGACAGCTCAGTTTTGGGGTCTAGCTTCCTGGGAGGGAGGATTTGGTGGGACTCCAGGACATTATCTTTCTTACTAGTTTCTGCTAAGCACTGAGATCTGCCTGCCCTGACTCCATCCCCAGAATCACAGTCTGAGCACTGGAAGGAATCTCAGCAGCCTAGCTCACCATCCATGAAAGAAACCCCTGCTATGACTTATTTGACCAGTGGTCTCCCCATCTCTGCTTAAAGACCTCCAAGGAGGGAGAAGCCATCACCTTTCATGAAGTCAGACAGAACACCGTAGGGGCAAGAGCACCCGATTTGGTGGGAAGATCTGGCCCGCCATCTCACTTTCTTGATTTGATAACTGGGCAACCTTGGGCAAATCCCTCAACCTTTATGAGGCTCATGAAATGAGAGGTTTCAATTAGATGACCTCTGGAGTCCAAAATTACCCATATATTAGCATGTGCCAAATGCCACTCAACGCTGGGGACATACAAAGTTTAGTGAAGAACCATCTTAACTGATATAGATTCTAGGACAGCACAAGGCAGAGGATGCCCTCCTGAGGACTAGTGCCTGTGGGGGAGCCTGGGGCTGAAGGGGGCTGGGCAGAGAGTGAGCCCTGCAAGGGGGCCTGGCCCATGTACAGTCTCGGGGAAATCGATGTGGACAGGACAGCCAAGCCTGCAGGCAGCCCACCCTCCGTGATGCAGATCACATTCCCTCCACTGCGTCTGAACAGTGTAAACACATTGTGGGGATGGGCAGTGTTTCCTGAGGCTCTCCACAGGCAAGCAGCCATGGTGGGGAGGTGCGGGCCAACTGGGGGCTGACAATTTGATATAAACCACAGGGCAGTGTCCAGCATGCTGGGAGATTCAGTTCCTGCTTCCCCCCTCCCAACCTAATCCCCCAACCTATCAGCTGCAACCAATTATCTTCCTCCTTGGAATCAGAGAATGTCATAATGCAAGGCAACCTTAGAGATTATCAAGTCTTGATGGGGAAACTGAGGCCCAGAAGAAGGAAATGATTTGTCCAAGGTTACATAGCCAGGACTAGAACTCAGGGCTTTTGACTATGTATCCAATTCAGTTCCGTTCACAGCAGCACTTAATAAATGTTTTTGTTGTTGTTTAGTCATGTGAGTCATATCCAACTCTGTGACTCCATTTGAGATTTTCTTGGCAATGATATTGGAGTGGCTTGCCATTTCCTTCTCTAGTTCATTTTACAGATGAGGAAAGTGAAGCCAAAACATGACTTACCCATGGTCACACAACTCTTCAGCGTCTGAGGCCAGATTTCAACTCAAGAAGATGAGTCTTCCTGATTTCAGGCCCACTGTCCTATCCAACATATCACTTAGCTGGGTTTTTTCTTTTGCTTGTTAGATTGAATTAAATTGGATACATATTTATTAAGTACCTGCTATATGAAAATAATAGAGAAGGAAAGAAGGCTGAGAACCCAGTCTTGGAGAAAGTCATCGCATGGGAGGCAGCCAGAGGAAGTTCAGAATTTGTGGAACTAGAGCTGGGAGACCATCCTCTCCAACTCCTTCATCTTACTGATGGGATGGCTGAGCATCAGGGAAGAGCTGTGACTTGCCTGGGGTCAGCAAGTAGCAAGGGTCCAGCACCCCTCTTCCCACTCTTCTACGCCTTGAATGAAGGTCCCCAAGTAGAAGTTGGGGGAATCAGGCAGCCTGGTACTGTGTGCTACAGTGACTGGAGGCAGAGCATTGGAATCATGTCTTTAATGCCGTGTGACTTAGTCTGGACACAACCTTCCTGAATCTGTTTCTCCATCGGTAAGATGGGGGGTTGGGTCAGTTGGCTTTTGGGGTCCCTTCCAGCTCTTGGTTTGTGATTTTTGTGATCCTTATAGGAGAGAGTCATGTCTCTGAAGCCAAGGGAGGAGGGAGAACCAGGATAGAAGGGTCAAGTGATGGTGTCAAATGTTGGGGAATGACTGTGGAAGGACCTGAGAGGGGGATATTTGAACAGAACAAGGAACCAGCAGCCTTTTGCAGGAGGGTGGGGAAGTAGAGGCAGGGAAGGTAGGGAGGAGGAGAAGAGGGAGGGGACCATCTCTGGAAGAGTGAGGGGAAGGTTTTCTTGGGCATGCTTGCAGGTAGAGGGAGATGGAGCAATAGAAAGGGGAGCGGAGAGCCCAAGGCTGGAGAAGGCTCCGTAGGGATAGAACAATGTTCCTGGAACCCTGGAGAGGAAGAGATGGGTGATGACAGTGGAGGGGCAAAAGGGCAGGTTCATCCTCAGAGGAGAGAGATAAGCACAGAGGGGATGAGGGAACTTACAGTGGAGGGCCTCCATCTCCTCAACAACATGGGCGGCAAGTTCATCCCATAGGTGTGTGGGGTGGGGAGGGGCAGGGTTGAGAGTTGGGTAGATAGATCTATGAGGAGGTTTGGGGTGGGGGAGATCAGCATGGCCTCTACAAGGATTCAGCTTAGATGTCCACCCCTTTGTCAGTGCTTGATCTAGATCTCCATGGCTGTGGGCACTGCATCCACCCATGCCCTCTTACAGTTACAGGCCTTGGGGATGTCCTCCCCAGCACTGGGGTCCTTCCTCACAGTTGTCTGACATGGTGTGAAGTCAGTGGAATGCAGTGACCTGCTTCTCTGTGCACTCTCCCTCTCTCTCCCTCCTTCCTTCTCTCTGTCTCCCTCCCCTCTCTGCCATGTTGCTCTAGTCATGTCCTGTTCAACAGAGTTCTCAAAAACTTTGATATCACCCTGGGAAACTGAGAAACTAAGTGACTTGCCCAAGGTTGCACACACATACACACACACACACATCCACTATGTGTCTGAGAAAGGACTGGAACCTGCTCCATGCTGTCTCTCTGTTGCTGTTCAAAATACAGGCTTTTATTTCAGGGACAGGCTCAAGGTTGCTAAGACAAAACATAAAACAAACCCAACCAAAAAACCAAAAACCAAACCCAGGCAATTTCCCAAAGCCAGTCCAGCTTGCCCTCCTCCTCCCTTTCACAGTATCTATCTGAATTACATGTTCTGTTGGATCAACTCCACAGGCTCTTCTTCCAATCACATACTAAAGCCCAGAGAGCAGGCATTTGCTTTTTTTTTCCTGTGAGGATAGTCAGGCAGGGATCTTTTGAGTGGTTCTAAGTATCTTGGAAGACAGTAGCAGTTCCAGGCTTGAGGCAATCAATAGCACAATGTCACCTGCAAGCCGGTGAACCACATCATGCAGGAAATCTCCCTTTGATCTGGGCCCTGCCCTAGATTTTCTCGCAAGAGGGAGGCAAATGTCTTTGGTGCACAGATGATATCCTGATTTGGGTAAAGCATCATAATCTTCATACATGAGCTCTGAACTTCCTCTGACTAGTTACTAAATGATGACTTTCTCCAGGATTTGGTTCCCAACCTTTTTTTTCTCTTACTTTCACATAGTAGGTACTCAATACATACGTATAGAATTGCAACCCAATCTAAAAAGCATTGATTAAGTGCTACTGTGAACTGAATTGAACTGAATTGGATAGAGTCAAAAACCCTGGGTTCTAGTCTGTCTGTGTGACCTCAGACAGGCACTGAGAAGGGAACACACAGATTTTTGCAAATTATATTCTATATCTGGTCTCATCTCTAACACTACCTAACTGACTGAAAATGAACAAGAAGACATGATCCCATGATTGATTACTGTGCCGGTCATTTGTTACTGTTAAACATATTATTTGATCTCCTTTATAAAATAGTCCTTTTTCCCACTGGAGCATCTCCCAGGCATCTGGTAAGATCATACAGACCTCCTTGAATTATACAACAACGGAAAAGGCTTCCTAACAAGGAGAGCTATGGATAGTGGAAGGCGGTGCCTTGAGAGATAGCTCCTCCTCCTTGAAGGTCTCCAGGAAGAGGTTGGATGTCCACTCACCAGGGCCATGGGGTGGGGATGGAAGGTTCTGAGGCCCTGCCCAACTCTTTGATTCTGTGAAAACAGAATACGTGTACTCACCGATCTGAGTATACAGTTCCATGGAGGTGTAACATTGGGATACAATATGAAATGAACGGAAAGATGGAGAAACCCCAGTGACTAGTTTGAGCCTAGCTGGAGAAGGTTGCATGAAATTCTCTGAGGAGTTAGTTAACCTTGAAGTGGGAGCAGGAAGAGTGGAGAGGTTGGGGGAGGGAGTGTGAGTGGGGCTGGTTATTCAGAAAGAAAGGATTCTGGGGTGGGGAGATGGGTGTGAGCCTGGTTGGAATGACTACCATAGAATCCTTCTTGGGAGCCAGGAGTCAGGTCCTGGGGGACCACAAAGAAGGGTATCCTGGAGGTCAGATGTTGTCCTCCTAATCCTTGGCAGCTAGGTGGTACAGTGAATAGAGTGCTGGGCTCAGGAAGACCTGAGTTCAAATCTGACCTCAGACACTTCTAGCTTTTGAAGTCTGGGCAAGTCACTTCACCCTGTTTGCCTCGTTTCCTCATTTGTAAAATGAACTGGAGTCAGAAATGGCAAACCAGTCTAGTACCTCTGCCAAGAAAAACTCAAAGGGAGTCATGAGAAGCCTGATAACCAAAAAATGACTGAATAACATCCTCATAGTCACCAACAAAGGTTGTGAATGTCACACTGTTTCCCAAGGCAAAAGTTACTCAATGAGGTGTTTGGTTTTTTTGAGGGTTTCAGAAATCCCAGAACCCCAAAATATCAGAGATGGAATGAAAGACCCACTGCCTCTCCAGGCAGCCCCTCTGGGTCAGCTTTTTTTGTGAGAAAGTTTGTCCTGACACCAGGCTTCCCTGTCCAGGGTTCCTAGATTTGCCCCAAGGCCAAGAAGAACAAGACTAATTTCTGTCCACAGGACCCCTTCAAAGTACCTGAAACCTGCCATTGTGTTTCCTCCATCTTCCCTTGTCTAGGAGGAACGTCCTCCATCCCTCAGTGGACCCTTATGAGTCATAACTTCCAGGTCCACCCTTAGCTTGGCTTTCTCACTCTGGATACTCTCCAGTTTATAAAATGCTTCCTAAAATGCAGCCCCTAGAATTGAACCCAGAACTCGGATGGTCTGATCATGGAGAACACTGGGACTTCCACTTGTTTCCTTATTGCAGGCCATTATGCATCCCTTGATGCTGCCCAAGATCATATGAGTGAGCTAAGGCATCATCCTGCTGACCTGCGTTGAGCTGCTGGTCTACTTATACCCCCAGATCATTTTCAGATGAATTGTTCTGAAACGGTTGAAAGGTTGGTTGAAACCTCTGACTGCTTTCTTTGGCTTCTGCTCTTCACCAGGGTTTTTTGCTGCCTGGAAACTGGTCTTGCTTCTGAAATTCCTCAAGAGTTAGCAGCTTGTTGCTACATAGGGATGCCTCGAAGGAAATTAAGTAAAGAAATCTGCAATGATTGTCCAGATGAATTGCTCTCATATTTCACCAACCTAGCCCTCTGACTTGGGCCTGAGATTCTGGACAGAGAATGGCCCTGGAGGGCTCAGCTCAGGCCCATATGTCCTGAATGAGAGGTCTCCGTCTCCACAGATGGTGTGTTCGTCCTTCATTGCCGAAGAAGACCACGCCATCAAAGAAATGATGACATGACTTGTACTTGACTTTGTTTTGAGTGAGAGAGGGCTGTCCAGGTCACTAGCCTCACTTCTCCTCCAGAGTCATCTGAATCCAGGGACCAGATATTCATCAGGATGACTGGAGATGACTCAGGATGAGGCAATTGGGGTTAAGTGACTTGCCCAAGGTCACACTGCTAGTGAGTGTCAAGTGTCTGAGATGAGACTTGAACTCAGGTCTTCCTGACTCCTGCACTGATGTTCTATCCACTGCACCACCTAGTTGTCCCCAACCACAGATGGTAGGTCTTAGGCTAACACCCTTCCTTGGGGATACTGGAATCAATTATGATTGGGACAACTTTAAATTCCTCTCTGTATTCCTGCCTCAGTCTCTCCAAGGACTTCTGGGCAGTCTCAGCATGTTGGCTGACCCTTCTTCTGTCCTCCACTTTACCCCACCCCATAGTACACCCTGGATGGAAGTAAGAACCAAAGGGCCAGGCCCTCTGTGGGCCTGTAGTCAAGTCATGGTAAATACTAGTGCAAAGGTTTGGTGGGCAGTTATTGACCCAAGCCACTCTGGGCAGAAGGAGCAGGCCCCAGGAACTGCCAGGCTTACTGAAGCTGGACCCAGTCCCCTTCTTCCTCACTATAGCTCCCAGGAGCACCTTTGGAGAGAGTTAAAGAATGAGAGGAATGTTCCAAGTCTCCCGTTTTTCCCTCCCCCATTTTTACATCTCTCCTGGGGTTGGGGCTTTGAAATGTGCTAAGAACAAAGGAGGACAGACCCCAGGACCCCAAGAGAGCCATGAATCCTGAGTCGCTTCAGCAGCTGGCCTGATCTGACCGGGTTATGGAAGGAGCTTTCCTGGAGGGAAACAAGAGCAAGAAATAGAGGGTGGTGAGACACATATGCACATGCGCATGTATAGACACACGTAGATTAGTCTCAAGATATGGATATACATGTGGGGCTCTACACATATGTGTACTTATATGGAAGTTTTTGTAAATCACATACATAGTCAGTGAATGGGCATCTGTGTCCTCCATGACTGGAGCATACGTCCTCTTCCCCTCCCCCTGCTAGGATGCCTCATTTCCATCGTAAGTCTTTCTTGATCCCTCCCCAAATTTCCTTGTTTTTTTTTAATTTCCATATCCATACGTGTGCTCTTTGATGGAATGTAAGCTCTCTGAGAGTTAAGATGTTTTCACTTTTCTCTATGTATCTCCAGCACCTAGCACAGTCCTTGGCACATAATACAGTTGCTTCAAAATGCTTGTTGATGGACTCTTTTGGTATGTATATACATGTACACACATGAGGACACAATGCATGTTCATAGGCTTAGGCATACTTCCATGGATTGTGTGCATAGCTAAGTGGGACTATGGCTGTGTTCCATGTACAGGATGGCTACTCAACAAGTGTACCAACTTCCCCGATCTCCATGCTACTGACTCATTTCCTTAAGTCCTTCTCTGAGTTTAAAGAAGTCTGGGAGGTAGACATCTCTCAGAGGTGCCTAAAATGATAGAAAATCTGTCTAATCAGCCTGTGTACACTTCAGTCTGGGTTGAGAAAATTCTCCATATTGGGTTGATTTCTCCTTTCTTGTTCTCAAACCTTGCACTTACTGGTCTGGATTAGGGTCATGATAAGTTACTACATACTTCACTAGCAATTTCAAATAGAGGAATTTAAATAACTATGTAAAGGAGCAGACATCCATTCCTTGTTAACCACAGTAGCTATGGGGGGATTCACCCCCTTTACTCTGGAAATAAATTGGTGGGATGTATGAAATGAAACTGGAGTTTTCCTTGAGATCAAGGGGAAGCAACAGAACTACGGACTGAATTCTGCTGGCCTAGAACACATCGCTCCATGCCTTCTGGAATGCTCCAAAGTACCATGAGGTACACTTTCTTTCCATTTTTCCTGTCACAGAGAAGCATCCAATTCCCCCATTCCCTGATGGCTCAGTGGAGACATGGAGAAAGGAGTCCTGGTCTCGCCATGTTCCTTCTTCTCGGCCTCTCAGTATTACTTCTCTGACCTTCAACTGCACAAATTCTTGGCAGAAGGAAGTTGCTTCCGAAGTAAGCCAATGCCTCAGAATTTGGGGGAACGCTGAGCAAAATTCTGTGAGCCTACTCACAAATCCTCCCTTGGCCCATCAAGTTTTTATGGCAACACTTCTGGTTAGAGGGACTACAAGTGTTTATGAATAAAGTATATTAACATGTACATACAAATGGAAAGAATATTTATTAACTGAATATGTACATTGTGTGAAGTGTTGGAGATTGAAATACAGAAATAGGACAATGCCTGCCCTTAAGAAGCTCATACGCTAATAAGGGGAGAGACAAAATACATATAGGAGAGTAGCGGCCAGAGAAGGGGGTTTTGTTCTGAGATAATGAGTGTGTTAGCCAGGATCTGCTTCTCTTCCAGGAAGGTTTGCAGAGTGTCTCCTTCATATTGGCTTTTGGGGTAATTTGGCCAAAGTATGCTTATCCTCATTTTACAGATGAGGTAGATGAAGTCGTAAGAACTCCTAAGTGTCAGAGAGGCAGGATGTACATCCAGGTCTTTCCTGACACCAGATTCAGTCTTTCCATTAGTCATAGTGTAAGGATGCAGGTTATCATTAAGAGATGCTTCAGATTTACTAAAATTCCTTCCTTCCTTCCTTCCTTCCTCCCTAAAACATTCTTAAGTGACAGGGTATGTGTTTGGTGCTAGAAAGGACAAGACAAAACTGCCTCTGTTCCTGCCTTCATGGAGTATATTTCATTCTGCTGGGGAGATGAGAGGGAGGAAAGAGTCAGCTGTCACTCCAAGGTTGTGAACCTGAGTGATTGAAGACATGGTGCCCAAGACAGAAATAGTGAATTTGGAAGAAATGAGAGTTTTACTGCCTTCATGAAATTTTTAAAAAATCTTATCATTTAACAATTGTAGATTTAAAAAATCTTGGAGCTAGGAAGATCTGCCTTAGACACTTGATAGCTTTGTGGCCCTGGGCTCTCAGGGCCTCAGTTTCTTTGTCTGTATAAGGGTATAATAAAATAACCCCACAGAGTTGTGAGGTTCACGAGTTCAGGCTTGTGAAGTGTTTTGAAACTTTCAAGGCGTCCCCAATGCAAACTATTAGGATTCCATTAACAAAGACTTTGACCCTCAGCATTGAGAAGCTTAGACTGCAGATGTGGTTGAACGGGCAGAAGACAGAGGGATTCTCCCTTCTCTTGCTCTGGACTATGGACTTCTCTGGATCTCTAAAACATTGAGGATACTAACTGTGAGGGGCTCATAGACCAGCATTGGGAAGGAGATCTGTCCTCCATCTCCCTCCCCCCTCCACTTCCCCCTTGGGAGATGCTTCCCTAGTTCCAGGTTCTGGGAATGGAATCCAGGTCAGAGGGGGAAGTGGGACCCTTGTCCTAGTTGGGATGGAAAGGGCAGGACAGGGTTCGAGCCAGCTGGAGTAGCTACTTCTGGCCCTTGCTCTGTTCCCACCACATTCTTTGGGAATGCTGAACGTGTGTCCAGCAGTGGGCACACACAAGGCCCCATCGGCCAGACCGAGGTCCTTGAGGTCAACTGAGAGAAAATTGGGGGCAGATGAGTGAAGAGAGCTGGATTATTTTTAGAGAAGGGGAGCAAACACTGACTGAAGAAAGAAAGGCAGGCTTTTGTTGGGATGCCATGTGTGTGCACTACTGGGCAGCAGGAGCAACAAGATTGGTTCCAGGAAGCAGATGAAAAGACTGAGAAGGCTCTTAGGGGGAGGGGGCACATGGAGCCTTGGCTCCTGGGGAATCCTTGACTGGCCCCATCCCCATGACCTGACTGCTCCCCATAGCCCCCCTCACCCTTGAGAAAGCAAGAGAGACCAAATTCATTTTGCTGGGATAAATCATACGCAAATGAACAAATGGATAAATAAATAGTGAGCCATTCCAGAGCCCAATAGAGAAGATTTGTAGACCCTAGTGAGAGGCAGTATAGTTTGGTAGAAGGTTGGTGGAGTGGGTAGAGGGCTGGATTTGGAGTAGGAAGACTAAGTCTAAAAGTCCTTAGCCATTATTAATAGCTGTGTATGTTGCTGTTGAGTGGTACCAACTCTTTGTGACCCCACTGAGGGTTTCTTGACAAAGGAGTTGCCATTCTCTTCTCCAAATTATTTAACAGATGAGGAAACAGAGGCAAACAGGGTGAAGTGACTTGCCCAGGGTCACACAGCCAGGAAGATATCTTCCTGACTCCAGCCTTGGAGCTCTGTGCACTATGGTTCCCCCTAGCTTCCCCAATCCCTTCATTTTACAGGTGAATTAATGGAGACCCAGAAAGGAGGGTCCCACCTAGAGGGACACAATGCACAAGCAGGAGCAGACTCAGGCTTTTTACCTCCCTCCTGTAACCCATGCACCAGAACCTTAGAATCTGAGTGAGTTCTAGAAGGGAGTCAGGTAGTAACAATGTAATCATAGTTGACACCTATGAAGCACATTAAAAGTTACACTACATGTGTTTTTATTTGATCCCTCAACAACTCTGTGGAGTAGGTGCTATGGATGTTACTGTCCAAATGAGGATGGAAACAGAGGCTCATAGTAGTTGTATGACTTACCCAGGGTCATACAGCTACTAAATGCTGGAAGCAGAATTGGAACCCAGATTACCCCTGCCCCAGGGTCTGGCCATCTTTCCACTATTAGACCACATCAAGCTCAAAGTCTTTCATCAGGAAGAGCCCCCATTTTGTGGGAGCTGGCAAGTGGAGGGAAGAGGGCTGCGTGTACGTCCAGAGGTTCACCAAGAGGGGCCTCAGGAGACCTGTTAGTGAATGTTGTGGTGTTTGAAAGTTATTGTAGAGATATTTGGGGTTTTTGTTTGAAAATTCTGGGAAGTCAGATACTCTTGAGTAATGTGTAAATCACAGGGAAGCCGTGCACTGGTTTTGGCCCAGAGCAAGCCCCTTTGCATGGATGGTGTAATGAGGTCAGTAGATAAAGATGGTGACCATGGAAAACCTGGTGTGTGTCCCCATGCTTGTGTTTTTTATAGACTATAAGCTCTTCGAGGGCAGGCAATGTTTCACTCTTATCTCTGTGTCTCCAGTGCCTGGCACAGAATAGGTGCCCAGTAAATGCTTACTGTGGAATTGCTTAATTCACTACGTGTTAACCACAGAATCAAAGGCTCTGAGCAGGAAAGCCCTAGAGCGCATCTAGTGTTCTCCCCCCACTTCCTACCCCCAAGGCAGCATCCTCTCTGTAATTCAGCAATGATCTACCTTTGCAATAGTAGGAAAACCCTCCGCTTTTCTGGGCCCAATCTTTCCTTTGCTAGGTTGTCTGTACTGTAGGGACCCCCTCCTCCTGCCTGATACCCTCATCGTACACCTTCTCTGGAGTCCTCCTTCTATGGAATTTTTTTCTGCTAGAAACTTCCATACCCTATTTACCTTTACTAATCAGTGCCTCTGGTCCATGGCATCAGAGAAGGGAAATCCATCAGCCAAAATTGCCAGAGATTCTACCCCTTTTTATGAAACACCTGGGGTCACTGGTTTTTCTAAGAAGCCATGCTGTGTGGGACAGCCCAGACATATGAGTATCAGAGTGGGTGAGAGAGCTGGCTTAACTCCCAGGCCATGGCAATGAGTACTCTCTACAGAGGGAGGAGGGACAGCAGGGACCAAGGGTACAGAGGATAAATATTCCATTCCTGAAAGGAGGAAGCTCAGTCTCCACTGATGGGGAGCTCTTAGCTCCGTGGAGTAGCCCCTTTCAGGGTTAGCTGACTGCAATGATTGGATGTAACTGGGCTCAAATCTCTGTCTCTCTCATTCATTGGTGTATAAATCTGGGTTATTCCATTCAGAACCATCAGAGACTCGTGAGGAATGAGTCATGGTTGGAAGATCCTGGGTCTCTTGGTCTCCCTATGGCCTCCCTCGGGGGGTGGTCTGATACAGCAAAGTCTGTAGGATTTGGAACTGGGGCTCAAAGACATTTTAAATCCTGGCTGTTCTGTTTACTGGCTAGGCAGGTATCTGTACCCTTTAGCACTCTGACATCCCATGCTCTATGTTCTAAGCTCTGATATTCTACATTCTAAATTTCATTCTAAGTGCCATGTTCTAAGATTCCTTCATTTCCAGCATTGATATTCTGTGTTCGATGTTTTAAGATAAGATTCTGTGAATAAATATTTCTTGGATGAATTATCCATTGTTCCTAGCCCTGTGCTGATTATCTGGAGGAGGGGGGAGCGAGGGAGAGATAAGAGGTTGGAAGGCCTACTGCAAGCTCAGAACAGTATTTCATAGAAGATCTGTTAGCTGTGAGAGGAGGGGGTCAGGGAGACACCTCAGTTCAGTCATATACTTGATGGGAGTCCACCCTGATGGTTCACAGTCAGACACAGCCAATCCCTCATCGTCTCCCTTCCAACAAGAAAGCTCTGGAGAATTGACCTGCCTCATTTCTTTGCTCATATTCTTTTCTGAGGCTTACAGGGTTTGAATGAATGAAATAATTGTCTCCATTTGTCACTTCTCTGTCTGTAAGGCGACTCAGCCTGGCAGAGCCCTACCTTTTTTTGAGAGACAGGTATTTACTTGGTTCCCATTTCAGAATCTCAGAGAGGTTAAGTATCATGCCTGTGGTGACCATGAGGTCCCACAGCATGCCTCATAGTAAGGCCTAGAATAGGTGTTTGACCACCTTGCCAGTCCTCGATTTTAGGGACCACATAGTGGCACTGATATGTGAACTGCTCATTGGGAGTCATCACATGAGACTTCCTGAGGAAGAAATGGTTCCTGGATCGTAGAAAGTGCCCCTTCCCTACATCCCTCCCCCTGCAATCCTCTGCAGAGACTCTTCATGGCCAGGCAGGGCTGTTGTGATGTACCCTAATTGTGTCTGACAGTTAGTTACTCTCTGGCTAACTGCTTTGGGACAGCTATGGCTCCCCAGGCCTGCTAGGGATCCCAGCTACTAAATAATTTGCTTTGGCCTTCCCTGGTGCCTGTTGAATGACACAGGGCAGGCTCCCCAACCACCAGGCTCGTTGAGCTGAGAGACAGGCCTCCTGGCCTCCATCCCCTCCCCCCTACACCCCACACTAGTGGGGTGGGGAGTGGTAAACAGACTGTCAGCTATGGTGGTCTATCCCTCCCTCTCTCCTGGTCACATTGGAAACATTAGGGAGCTGCTCTTGGAGCATGGAGGTTCAGCTTCCATCCTGGAGACCATGCCTAAGTCTTAACACATTGTGTCTGCCTGTGTGTGCTCAGGGGAGGCGAAGGGGCCAGGGCCTCGTGACAGTCTGGGCCCCAGTCTGGGCCTAGGGGCTGCCAGCTTGGGGGACATCCGCAGGAAGTGGTTAACTCAGCCAGCACTGCTGGGGTCCCAGCCCCAGCCTTTCTTGCCTTGACGAAATAATGACAACTCTCATTTCTATAGTGATGCCAATATTTACAAAGCACCTCCTTCATGTTAGCCGTGGAAGGGGAGTAACGCAATGGGCATTGTTTCCATTTGGCAGATGAGGAAACTGAGGTTCAGATCAGGAAGGTATGGGGAACTGGGGAAATGCTGGACTCAGAGTCCAATAACTTTATTTCTCTGTCGTATCCTAGCTGTGTGATCATGGGCACATCACATCCTTCTCTGAGGCTGTTTCCCCATCTGTCAAGTGAACAGACTAGACAAGGTGACCTCTGAGGTCTCCCTCAGCTCTGATGAGCTGTGATGTGACTTGCTCATGGTCTAGTAGCTGGAATTCAGTCAGCTTTCTACCCCATGCTGCCTGTTCAGAAGGCACTGCCTCAGTCAAACTGAGACCCAAGAAAGACTTAGCTTAAAAAGGCCAAGCTTAAAAAAAGGCCACTGCACCCAGGGTCATCTCTAGTCGTCCTGATCTGTATCCTGCCACTGGACCAGATGTCTCTGGAGGAGAAACTGAGGCTGGTGACTTTACACAGACCTGCCTCACTTAAGTCCAGTTCATTTGTCTGTCACGGCATCACCTCCCTGATGTCAAACGATAACAACCTACTCAGAAAAGTGCCCACTGTCAGGCCTGGGCCTTAACACAGACATGGATGCACAGATCTGTCAATGGGGAGGAAACAGTTCCCTTTGCTCCACTCTCGGACACTTTCCCATTTTTTCTTTAGGGAGCCTTGGTGAAAAGAGACGGTAAAGGAATGAAAAGATGTGGATCAAGTGCTTACTTACTATGATCAAATGACCCAATCATCATAAAGCACTTAGCCCAGAGCCTGACACAGAGTAAAATCTATATAAATGTAAGATGTTTTTACTACTACTACTACTACCACCATCACCATCACCACCACCACCACCACGCACCAGGCCCTGTGCTAAGCAATGCAGACACAACCACAAAAGAAGATAGTTCCTACCCTCAGAGAACTGACAATCTAAGGGAGGAGTCCACACATTAATATGTACATCATATAGTTATCATTCTCTCCACCCATGAGGAGTCTTATGAAATGACTCCAGGCTTGAAGTCAGAGTTACAAATAGGTGTGAATGTACAGACCTACACATATGTGCATATATAATTATAAAGTGTGTTCGTATACAGACATATATGTGTGCATACACATGCCTGTATGCTATTTTATAGAAAACCCACTGGGTGGGGGTGGCTAAATTTTCTCAACCATTCTAACACTGAGGACGCATACTTAATCCAGTCTTTTATTGGGTGACTGACTGAGACATGTTCTCACTTCTGTGAAGTGGCAGGGTATTTATCCCATGCTTTCAGGGGGGATGGAGCGGACCAGTCTATACCCTGCTCTTGTGTGAACAGACAAAATAAACACAAGATGATCCCTAGGTTACCTTGAAGGAAAGGTGTTGGCAGCTGGAGGGGAGCCATGGAATCCTCTGTATACCTTGTGGCCTCCAGGTTCTCTAATTCTGTGTTGGTTGGGACAGAGCTTCTGATGGAGGTCTCAGGGACCCTTGGGAATTGAGGGACCTGGGAAAAAGGCTTTCTGATGGGAAGGTAAAGTAGCCATTGAGTATCCAGTGGCTCTTTCCGAGTCCTTACTGCTGGGACAAAAGGCCCACAGGAAGGAATCAGAGATATGGGGACCCGATTGCTCTAAAAATATCCTCTAGGCTTTGAGAAGACAAGGAGTAAGTACTATGTGTATCACTGTCAGACTGACACAGCACATCTGAAAGAACCCAAGGCAAGGAGCATTCATTAAGGACCTACTGTGTTCCAAGAACTATGCCTAAACCAGAGAACACAAAGAAAGGCAAAAGACAGTCCCTGCCCTCAAGGAGCTCGCAAACTAATGGGGGAAACAACCTGTAAACTCCGTATATACAAACCATAGGCAGGATTAATTAGAGATGAGGGACAGAGGGCAGGCATTGCATTGTGGGGAATCCGTTAAGACTTGGAGAAAGTGGGATTTGAGCTGGGGATCTGAAGGAAGCCAGGGTGGTCCAGAGGCAGAGCCTTCCAGACATGGCACATGGAGGGAGAGGCTTAGAGCTAGGAAAGACCTCTTCTCCTTTTCACTAGACCCTCCAAATCTTCCAAGACAGAACAGAGAAAGCAGGGAGGAGCACATTCCTCTGGGCAGTCCCACCGGAGACCTGTAGTCAAACTGTCATAAAATCATTAGAGAGTTCAGTGAATGCAGCCATCGACCCCATTCTACTCAGAGAACAGAAAAACCAAGTGTGTGTGTGGCGGGGAGGGCGAATGTCACAAGAGAGAAGACTGAAGCTAGATATCAGGACAGCACCCTTTCTGTGAGAACTGCTCCAGAGGGCACTGGGGGGCTCCCTTTCACTGGGCGTCTCCAAACTGAGATTGCCTTGAAGTTTGGGCTAGACTGGAAACACTAGAGTCCTTTTCAACACTCAAACGTTATGATTTTGTGATCTCTGGTCTCAGCTGGTACCCAAACAGGAATCCCCAATGGCCTCACCTGATTGTCCAGCCCACCTACAGGTCCCCAGACCCAGGCATCCATCTTGCTGTTTGTTGTAGCTCATCCCCCTGGGCTTGGGGAGAAGGGAGAGATTCACTTGCTGGAGGAAGATGCTTGGCATATCCACCTCCTGGCATCCAGAGCCATCTCCCCAAGAAGTTTTCATGGGTGGGATTCCTAGAGTTGCCAGTGGCAGTGCTCTCCTACCCCTTTCCTTCTCTTCTATCCTTTTTTCCCTCTCTACTTAGGTCTATTTTCTTTCCTTTCTTTTGGGTGTGTTCTCCTCTCTGATCTTCCACTCCCCGGTCACCCATTCCATTCTCCCCCATGAGCCTTTCATAGGGTCATAGATTTCGAGCTGGGAAGGACCTCAGAGACCACACCCTTGTTTTCTAGATGAGGAAAGTAAAACTCTAAATGATTAGGCTGGAGTTCTGTGGGTGGGTCCCAGGCTAGGGAGAGGTGCCTTAGGTTCCTTCTCCCAACAGACTCCCATCATGGGATGGGATTAGACAGGGACACCAGCAATTACTAGAGGGTGCAGGATGTACGTAAGAGAGGCACACACAAAGGGGTGGGGGATGTCTTAGGAGAGAGACCCCCCTCAATACTACCGGCCCCCTGGGAGATCCTGGAAGGCTTCTCAGAGGAGGCAGTATTTGAGCTGGGACTCTAAGGAGGAGGAAAAGGAAGAAAGAAGAGAGCATTAAATTGCAAAGACCAACATAGTCAATGGGATGCAGAGTCTGAGGATGAGTGGGGAACCTATGTCCAGGTCTGGCTTTGGATCCAAGAGGGATGGGTGCTTTGAACTGGGAATGGGATGACCTGCGTTTGAAATGTAAAGGCTGTGTGACCTTAGACAAATCACTTTACCATTCTGTTCCCCAGGTACCTCATCCATAAAAGGGGCCTAAGAAAACTGGCATTGCCTAGCTGAGGACCCAAAGCAGAGAAACCCCAGCCCCTCCCATTGTGTGTGCTCTATCCCTCTCTCCCTAAATGTTCCATAGAAGATGCCCCCTATGGCCTAGACTCCTTCCTCTGGGTTGTTAAATATTTCTCAAGAGCCAGCAGAACCTGAGCTGTTTACATAAAAAACAAAATTGCATTCCCTGTGTGACCCTAAGCAAGTCACTTTTCCTCTCTCAGACTCAGTTTCCTCATCTAAAAAAATTGGGGATATAATAGCACCTATCTTTCAGGCTTATTGTGAAGTTCAAAAGAGAAGTGATTTATGACCTCCTCCACTGCTTGTCATTCTGTACTTTGGGGCCAAATGGAACCATGATGAGATTTGGATTACCTCTCCTCTCATAGCCATTCGGCTAGAATGGTGAGGTGTTGGTCATCTGAGACTCTGATGCAGGGGATAGAGTTCTGGACCTGGCATCAGGGAAGACCTCACATGCTTCAGATGCTCATGCCATCTGTGACCCTTGACAAGCTAATTCAAGTAGCTTAGCCTCAGTCTGTCAAATGCTGGGGCGTGAACTAGTGGCCTCCAAGATCCCCTCCAGCGGTAGAGCCATGAACCTGTGTTTAAACTGCTTTGTGAATCTTAGAGCTCCGTGTCAGCATTGGCTACTATCATCATTCTCATCTAACTCCCTTATCTTTCAGAAGAGGAAACTGAGTCCTAGAGAGGATGAGGCATTTTCCCAATGTTGGTCAGAATGTCAGTGGAAGGATGCCGCAGTTCTCTCTATTTTGTCCTGTTGCCTGCTCTGTTTGGCCCTGGAAGACACCCAGGAAGGGACGGCGGGAGCAAGAGATCACTCCGGTAGCAGAGCATGGGCCTAGCCCTGGGACTTTGTCCCTTCTCCCTGTCCTGTCTGGGGGCAGTCTGTGTGTCTGGCATGTGGGGGCTGGCTCACTGAAGAAGGGGGCCTCCTAGTGCTCACACCAGACTGGATCCTTCTGTCTTGACAAAACGCATCTGTGTCCCCTCAGCCTCCCCCGGCCAGGCCGGGAAATACAATCCCTCGATAATGGTCTAATATTTATACAGCGCCTTTCCACCAGATGCATCTCAACCAGCTTTACAAGACTGGAGGACGGGCCGAGCAATGTATTCCAGATTCCCTCTCAGCAACGCCCCCTGCCCCCCATTCCCCTTGGACTCTGTGGCCTCTGTGATGCTGGGCAAGAGGGGAACCAGCTCAGGGGGAGGAGCTGCCAGCTGGGGACCCTCCCCATCCCCACCCCCTTTCCCAAAGCCTGGGCCGGACACAAGCAGTTGGAGCCAGGAGGCCTGGGAGAAAGGGCCGGCCAGGGCTCAGCCCAGCCGGGGCTCCAAGTTGGAACTTGAGCCAAGAGCAACAAGGAGCCTGCTCGGGAGCAGCCAACCCTCTCCGTGTGCTCCTCCAGCAGGGTGGCGGGCTGGCGGGCGGGCCTCCGCACTACCAGGCGCATAAGTATTAGTCTCCAGCTGTTTCCTCAGCTCCCTCCAACATGCATGAAGACCTGTGTCTCCTTCTCCCTTGGTCACAGGGGCGGGCTCTGTGTCGGAGTCCCTGAGCGCAGGTAGCAAAAAACACTGGCTTTGTGGTCACCAAGCAGGAGACAAATGAGGGCTTTCTCCCTCTCTCCTCCCCCCCCCAACTCTCTCTCTCTGTTTCTGTCTCTGTGTGTGTCTCTCTGTCTCTGTCTCTCTCTCTTTGTCTCTCTGTCTGTCTCTGTCTCTCTGTCTCTCTCTGTCTCTGTCTCTCTGTCGCTCTCTCTGTCTCTCTCTCTCTCTGTGTCTCTCTCTCTCTGTCTCTGTCTCTCTGTCTCTGTCTCTCTCTCTCTCTCTGTGTCTCTCTGTCTCTCTGTCGCTCTCTCTGTCTCTCTGTCTCTGTCTCTGTCTCTCTTTCTCTGTGTCTCTCTGTCTCTGTCTCTCTCTCTCTGTCTCTCCCTCTCTCTGTCTCTTCATTATCTGTCTGTCTCTTGCTCCCACCCTTACTATCTTTCCCAGTGTCTCCTGGACAGAAATCCCTTGTTCCTTCCTTTCTTCCAACAATCTCGACTTTGTTCCCCGGGAAGGAAGCTGCTCTGAGAAACACTTCCCCGAAAGCAGGCAGGAGCAAACGGCTCAGGAGGAGGAATGAGAGGAGACAGAGGTTACAGGAACCCTTGGACAGCTTTTGTTGAATTAAACCATTAGGGGTGACCCCCAAACCCGAGGCAGGGACGGCAAACAACTGGATACATTTAGGTCACGGAAGACAGCCAAGGGAGGAGCTGAAACCAATTACCGTAAATGAATGTTTCTCTTCTCTGCTCGACCACCGGGCCTGCTCCCAGGATGCTCTGGGGCGGATTAGAAAAACAGATGAACTATTTGGTTTGGTGCTGAGCGTTATTAGCTAATGCAACCGTTGGGCAATTTATCAAATCGGAGCACACGCCGTGATTAATGAACACGGAGGATTAATCACTTTGAACGAACCAGGCCCCGTCCTTGGGATGACAGGCCCACTGCCCACCGCAGTCCCAGACTGGTGAACTTGGTATGAGGGGATACTTTGTAACATTTGTTTCTAAAAACAACAACCCTCAGCAAGAGACCCCCTTGGAAGGCCCTTTCAGAGCCTTGCAGACGCCCAGCGCCTAAGGCTGGCCTAGGGAGCAGGCAGAGAGTTTAGACAGTCCCTGTTGTAAGGCCCCGCCCAGCTCTGAAAGTCCCAGTCTTCAGACCCCTCCCAGCTGTGACATTCTGGTCCCAGGCTCCTCCCAGCCCTGACATTCCTTGTTCTAAGACCCCTCCCAACTCTGACATCCCCTGTTCTTAGGCCCCTCCCAGTCCTGACATCCCCTGTTCTAAGGCCCCTCCCAGTCCTGACAGTCCCTGTACTCAGGCCCCTCCCAGTCCTGACATTCCCTGTTCTAAGGCATCATAGTGGGAATTTCAGGGATACAGAGAAGCTTCTTCTGCCCCAGATGTAGCAGAACAATCCATGGATTATGAATCAGGTCTCTAGTCCTGCTTCTTCCACTAACTCACTGTGTGAGCCAGTGAAGGTACTTTTTCCTCTGAGACTCAGTTTCCTCCTAAGGAAAATGAAATTTCCCCACTGACCATATTAATAGAGAGACTGGACAAGCAAGAGACAACATGTCCAGCTGGAAGTCAAGAAGGACATGCTTGGAGCAAATAAAAGATCTCCGAAGAAAAGGCAACTGAGTATTCAGAGGTGGAATGGACCAGGTTACAACCTTGTGATCTTCGAAAAGTCTGGAGGTACTGAGTATTGCTAGCAGAATCCATGAGAGCTGGTAGCACCATCTCTGAGAAGCAGTAGCTGATGGCAGACTCTGTACTGGGTTCCAGGAGAGACATAAAGGTCCAGCTAGACTGAGTGAGGTAGTTTCAGTTTCTATAAGGTTACTGGCTCTTGTAGCCTAGTAAAAAAATTGCAGTTAGGGAGAATTTCATGAGTTCATGAAGCGGGGAAAGCACTTCCATTAACCAAGAACTGTGAATTTCCCTTGTGGAACATGGGTTCCCTATGTGTGTGTTTCACTACCATTTTTAAGATATGTTTGAGCCTACACTTTCCAAGGACCTTGTATGTGTGCTCCTAATTTGAGGAAGAATTATTTCTATAACAACTGCCCTTGCTATATTTACTTAGCAAATACCCTTCCTAAAGATTAAGTCTGATAACCAATGGGAAATATGCTAATGGGGGCTTATGAGCAATGCTATTAGAAACCTCAGCCTTTCAATCCAACCTTTAGAAGAATGAGTGGTGGAGTAGTCAGACAATCCCTGACAACATGAGATTTGGGGATTAGCCCTGTAGGAGATTCTTTAATAGTTTAAAACTGCACTAAGAATTTTGGGACACTCGGTATATTTATATAACTTTATAAAATAATTTAAATATGTAATCATATTTAGAACGTATGATAGCCCTGTGATACAGGAAGATAGGAATTATTCTCCTTTTTTGACAGAGGAGGAAACTGAGGTTCAGAGAGGGGAGAAATAACTTGAAGTCCATGACAGATCTAGGACTCCAAATCTTCCAAGTCCAGGGCTCTTTCTTCCAAGTCCAGACTGCTTCCCTAAACATCACTCCTTGTGTTCTAATAGGGGATAAAGCCTTAATTACCCAATGGCAATGAAGAGTAGGATGAGAAGACAAAATGCTCCTGACACAGAGAGCTCAGTCTTGAAGGGAATATTCTAAAAAAGGGGAACCTGAAGTATGACGGAGAGGGAACAGACAGTTCCATTCACTTGGATTCAATGTTGGTCTGTTTTAAGAATGGTGGGGGGTGTGGAGCATAGTTAGTGTTTACAGACTGATTAGATGGACACATATGACTCCAGATTGCTTCCCCACCACTCTAGTAAGGGGAATCAGATGCCCTCTCCCCTGCACTATGGTTCTTGGAGTTGCACTCAAAGGAACTCCATGTGGGAGGCCAGGATAATCAAGAAAGCCAGGTAATATTAGGTGGTCCTTAAAATACTTTTCATCTCTGAGTCTTTGATTTTGAGATTATCTATTTCTTTAATTTATGAGACCTTTTTATAATCAGATTTGGATTTGGTGAGTATAGAACAAAGAAATGAATAGATTAGAATGTAACAGATCTTAATAGATTTGATCAATAACTATTGGTTACCTTTTTAAAGGCAATTTTCAAATCAACTACTTGTGTAGGATTAGGACTTTGACTTGTTAGAATAAAAATTAAATTAGAAGAAAAAAAGTAAAGATCAAAGTCCATTAATAAATATTTTCTAAGTACCTATTATGTGGCAGTCACTGTATTGTGCTTGAGATAGAATGGTTTAAAAAAATCCTGAAAAGATATGATACAATTAAAAGAACTCCAACTTGACCTATTTGTGCCATTGATGTTAAGATATGGGAACTGGATCAAGACACAGACATAGATACAGTAACATCCTCAGGAACCTTAATCAGTATAAATATACCACTGTAAGAGAGTCTTCCAAGGATACTTTATGCTTTCTGTTTTTTTTTCATCTCATTCATTTCTGAAGAAATCTCTTCCTATTCCTTAACCAATAATCCTTTTCTTTTAACAATTAAAAAAAAGGTTCAACCAAACCAATGAGCATATTAACTATTCATGACAGTGTGTACAGTACTCCACACTCATGGTTCATCTTTGGAATGAAGGGAGGGAGATGAGATTTCATTACTCTTCTCGGGGCCATCTCTCATCGTAATTATAAAGCATTCTGTTTTGTTTTATTTTGCTTTACGTATGCATTATGGAAGTCATAATGTATATTATTTTTCTGGTTCTGCTTATTTATTCTTCACTTCATATAAATCTTCTTATATCTCCTCTGAATTCTTCATTTTTGTCCTTTCTTATGGCAAGGACAATCATTTTTAGCCATTCCTCAATTACTGGGAAGAGAGAGAAAAGAACAAGTATTTATTAGTTTTCTACCACATTATCAGGCACTGCACTAAGTGCTTTAAAGATATTATCTCATTTGTCCCAAGAACATTTAAAGATGAACCCAGGAGGAGGATAACGAAGAGATGGAAAATAGAAAAAAGATCTGCCAGCACTTCTATAACAAATCATCTGTTCCATCAGGGAAAATGAAACTACTACATGTGGATTCTGACATCACAGTCCCTCATAGGTTGAATGAGAAAATGAGAGCAGAACTGAAGGAAATAAAGACTTGTGCCACACCAAATACATGTAAAGAAGGAAAAGATTGAATGAGATAAAGCTTTGAGGGTATCAAGGGATCAATTTTTTTGATATTAAAAAGAGGGGGAAGCTATGAAATGTCTTAAACAAATCATGGAACTTGGTACAAAAATAAGATGACCCCCCCCCAAAAATCACTACCTGCTGTTCCATATGTCTATTTTCTCACCTATACAAGTTTTTTTTTAATTTTTAATTTATTTATTTTTAGTTTTCACTATTCACTTCCATAAGATTTTAAGTTTCAAATTTTCTCTCTATCCCTCCCCTCCTGCCACCACAAGACAGCATGCCATCTGATACAGGCTCTACATACACATTCATATTACAAATATTTTCATATTAGTCACGTTGTAAAGAAGAATTAGAATCAATGGAAGAAACTACAAGAAAGAGGAAACAACAACAAAAAAGATAGAGAGCAAATAGTATACTTTGACCTCCATTTAGAATCCAAAATTCTTTTTCTGGACATGGATAGCATTTTCCATCATGAGTCATTTGTAGCAGTCTTAGATACTTCATTGTTAAGCAGAGCTAAGTCTATCAAAGTTAGTTATTGCACAATGTTCCTGTTACTATGTAAAATGTTCTCCTGGTTCTAATCACTTCACTTAGCATCGGTTCATGTAAATTTTTCCAGGTTTTTCTGAAGTCTTCCTGCTCATTATTTCTTATGGAACAATAGTATACTATTACATTTATATACCATAACTTGTTCAGCCGTTTCCCAATTGATAGACATCCCCTCAATTTCCAATTCTTGGCCACCATCAAAAGAGCTCCTATAAATACTGTTGTATGTGTGGGTCCTTTTCCTGTTTTTATTATCTCTTTGGGATACAGACCTAGAAATGGTACTGCTGGGTCAAAGGGTATGCCTTTAAGCATAGTTCAAAACTGCTCTCCAGAATGATTGGATCTGTTCACAACTCCACCGACAATACACTAGTGTTCCAATTATCCCAGGTCTTCTTCACCATTTATCATTTTCCTGTTTTGTCTTGTTAGCCAATCTAATAGGTATGATGTGGTACCTCAAAGTTGTTTTGATTTGCATTTCTCTACTCAATAGCGAGTTAGAGCATTTTTCCCACAAAACTATAAATAGTTAATTTCTTCATCTGAAAACTGCTCGTTCATATATTTTGATAGTTTATCAATTGGGGAATGATTTGTGTTTTTATAAATTTGACTCAATTACATATTTTAGAAATGATGCCTTTGTCAGAGACACCGGTTGTAAATTTTTTTTCCCAGTTTTCTGCTTCCCTTCTAATCTTGGTTGCATTTGCTTTGTTTGTGTAAAATTTTTCAATTTAATGTAATCAAAATTATCCATTTTGCGCTTCATAATGTTCTCCATCTCTTGTTTGGTCATAAATTCTTCCGTTCTCTATAAATCTGGAGGGTAAACTATTCTTTGCTCTCCCAGTTTGCTTATAGTATCAACATTTATATCCAAAGCATGTGCCCATTTCAAAATTTTTATAAGAATAGTTGCTCTCTCTGTGCATTTGAATGTGCATTCTCAATGAGAGTTTGGAAATGGAACAGGCGGGCTTTCACAAATGATTTTTATAATAGACCTCATCTTTGTAATTACAAAGTTGCCAGAAAGGAGCTTAGAATACACCTTTGTGTTTGTTGACCATAAGAAAGCATTTCATTGGTGTAAGGTTAATGGTATATAAGATCTTCTCTGTCCAGTAAAAGATCTCCCATGGAGTCCTGGGTCGAAGGATGTGCATATTTTAGTAACTTTCTGGCTATAGTGCCAAAATGAAACATCAGTATTCTTCCAATAGTATTTCATGGCTGTGAATCATGAATTCTTGGAATAATGAAGATTGTGGCTCATCCAAAGGGAGAAGGGGAGATGCATGGAAGGTGTCATTGGAGCATATTGGAGAACTGAGGCAAGAAGCAGGTTTATGTGTGATAGTCAATGAGATACATGCCCAGAAAAAGAGAAAGGCCTGCCATGCAACAAGTGAATGGGAGAACAGAAAGGGCAGCTGGAGAGTTGGAATGGTAGCTATGGCATTCTGCCTGTCTGTGAAGGGTTTGCAGCGAGAACTGCCTAGATGATCAGATGATGTGCTCACATCAACGAGATCACTGACCTACTGAAGTATTGAAGGAAGGCTCTGCTCATCTTTAATCCCATCCACAGCTCCTGGGGTAGGAGAGGTGGGAAGGGGCGGGGCAGAAAGAGGACAGAGATAGAGACCCAGGAAAAGTCAGAGACACTGAGACAATTAGAGAGAAGAGAAAGAGAGAGAGATTAAAGAGACAGACAAGGACAACAGAGACAGAGAAGGAGACAGACAGAGACAGAGACACAGTCAGAGAGAAGAGAGAGGAGAGGAGAGAATAAAGAGACAGACAAATAGAGAGAATAGGGAGAGGGGCTGGGGGGAGAAAGAGGCAGAGAAAGATATAGAGACGGGGACAAAGAGAGAGAGAAGGGGAGGGAGGGAGGGGAAGAGAGAGAGAGAGAGAGAGACAGAGAGAGAGACAGAGAGAGACAAAAGGAGACGGAGAGAACTGAACATTTAGGTTCTAGTTAGAAGTTTAGATACAATCCTACTCTTCATTCACTGTGTGAACTTGACAAATCCTCTCCCTCTCTTAGGGCCTTAGTTTCTCCATTTGCAAAATGTGTAGTGGGGTGATATAGTCACTAAGGCCCTTGGGTTGCTCCAAGCTCTGGCATTTTGTTCTGTAATCTTAGTGAGACTTAAAGAAATGTAAGTTTGGAAAGGGAAGGGAATGCCAGGGCCCCAGACCTCCAAGTGCACCAGGCATTTGTCCCCTGGAGGCCTTGGGCTTAGGAATTCAGGAATTCTGACTGGGCCTTGAGTGGGGTCAGAGCAGGCTTGTGCCTTCACCTTGACGCCCTGGTGGGTGACCCCCTAAATAACACCGAGGAATGCGTGCAAATGCGATTTCACTGGAAATGAAGCCTTGTGGAAGGGGTAGGGAGGGATGTAACTGGATCCTCCTGGTCCATTTTGGTCAGACCCTGTTGGGAACAGCAGCATGATGTCTCACCTGTCTGTATGCATACAACACTGTTATTGTACTGTCTAAGGCAGAGTCCCAACCCTGAAAGATTCTCCTCTCCTCCAGCCCAGTTTTACCCTGTGCCTCAGTTTTCCCCTCTGAAAATGGTGGGTTTAGGCTGGTTGGCTTTCTTGGGTCCTCCAGCTCTAAAGTTCTGTGTTCTGGTGCCCTGAGGATCCATCCAGTCTTGAACTGCAGTGATATAGATGAAGGCATTAGGTTGCACACTGGTGATAGAAAACCAGGAGAGAGAGTCAACATTATCTAATAGAATTGGGATCCTAAAGAATCCTGGCTCGAATTCAGGCTATAACATTGTACTGAAAGGCATAAGAAGAAACTGAATGAAAATAAACAAAAAGATTAATATTTGAATTCAATAAGTCAACTTCACAAGCACCAGATTGGGGCGAGATGGCCAGACAGTAATTTTTTTTGGGAAGAAAAATCTGAGGTTTTAGTAGTTTTAGTGCATGCTTAGCATGAGTCAGTAGCATGATACAGCTACCAAGAAAGCTAATGAAATCTGAGGCTACATCGAGAGCCATATTATCCAATAAGAAAGGAGGTAATCATTCATCTGTCCTCTTCCCCAATCTAATCTCACCTGGAATACTGTGTCTGCTGTGGGATGCTATGGTTTATGAAGAACTTTGAAAAGCAGGAGAAAAAGGTCCAAAGAGGGCAACCAGAAGAGTAAATGATCTTGACATCAATTGACTCTTAAACTTGGGGTGTCTAGTAAGGTCCCTGAAGTCAAGGGCTGTTCCATTTTTGCCTTTGTATTTCTAGCGTCCAACAAGGCACCTTCAAACAGTAAGCATATAATCAATGTTGGTTGAATTAGTCCGGTGTTCTCTCAACTGAATCCTTCAAAGAAACCTTGTAGAGGGAAAGTCTGGGGGTTCCCAAACCCTGGGAAGGTCCATGGAAGACCAGGATTTTAGGAATTACCTAAATGATGGAAAAGACAGAATCACAGTATCTTGGAAGCTTGGATTTGTAAGGGAGCTCTGAGACCATATCATCTAATTCACACTTGAATGAAAATTCCCTACTGAAAAACAGATATGGTGTCCCTACTGAAAAACAGATATGGTGTCCCTAATGAGCTTTCTCTTTTTTAGGCTAAACACATGCATTTTCTTCAAGCAATCATCATATTACAAGAGAACTAAAAGTGATCCTGGACCCCTGTCAGGAGCCATCACTAAGAGACTTAGGGAAGAGAAGGGTTCCCTGAAGGAGGGTTTCCATAGGGCATGCTGGTCAACCTACCATTATGCAAGGATGGTATCCCAAAGCAGACATAATATTCCAGGTGAGATTTGATTGGGCCAGAGGACAGAGGAATGATTGCCTCCATTATTATTGGATTCTATGGCTCTCAATGTAACCTCAGAGACCACAACATATGTGAATAAGTTGAATGAAATAGGGAAGTTTAACCTGGGGAAGGGGAGACTCAGGGGAGAAACATCTAAAGACTTGCCCCATGGAAGAAGGATGAGACTTGCTCTGCTTGGCCATAGAGGGCAGAGGTAGGAGCAATAGGTGCAGTGGCTGAGAAGCAGTTTTCACCATCATGTAAAGACAAACTTCCTCCCAGAGTTGTCCCAAAGAGGAATGGGCTGCCAGCTAGTTCCCCCTTACTAGAGGGAAAGGCTAGATCACTTGTTCAAGATGCTATTGAGGGGATACTAGGTGAGGTACAAATTGGAAGGTCTTTGAGGTCCTCTCACATTGGACAGTTCATGATTCTTAGGTTCTACCGCACCCAGTTAAAAGTGGTCCCATCATCTCCAAAATCTTTCCTCCAAAGGTAGCTTAGCCATCTATCTATCTATCTATCTGTCTAACTATCTATCTATCTATCTAATCTATATATTTCTATTACCTATCATCTATCAATCA
Source organism: Potorous gilbertii (assembly GCA_028658325.1). NCBI lineage: Eukaryota > Metazoa > Chordata > Mammalia > Diprotodontia > Potoroidae > Potorous > Potorous gilbertii. The sequence goes on from CM053770.1 coordinate 668,958,998, forward strand.
GCTATCTATCTACATATTATCTCTCTATATATATCTATATCTAGATAGATATAGATGTATAAATATATAGATATATGAGTCTTGGACCCTGGTGGGGCCTTCTCTGGATAGCTATTCCCTCCCTGTCTCATTGAAAGTAGCTGAAATGCAGAAAAGGGTGAGTCTAGCTTTGAGACTGAAATCTTTACTGTGAATGTTGGCTGGCTCCTTTGTCTCAGAGGTCTGTCACTTTCTAATTAGTTGAGTACCAAGTGAGAATTGATGGCCGACCAGTTTGGAGCACAGAGAGGAGGGAGCAGGGCTTGTGACAGACCCCAACAGTTCCTGGATTCATCCATCAGAGTCCCCTCAATCCCCCCTCCCCTTTTCTGCCCTGCGATTAGCAGGTCCTTGGCCTTTGCTTTTCTCCCGACAGGTGCTAATTGGTTCTCCAAAGGGCAGGTGTGGATATGAGAGAGCAGACAGTAGAGACAAGAAGCAAGACAAATATTTTGATAAACACCGAAACAAAGTTGCTAAGCCCTAAGTGCTGAACCTGTGAAGGCTGGAAACATGGGGAAATGTATCCATGGCTGAGACTCTTAAAATCCAGCAAACATAGTCATCTTGCCCAGCTACCAGTGTGAGCGAGATTTGTGTTCACAGAGGGAGTTCTGGGCACTCAACAGCAACACCAATGTATACTTTGAGCCTTAGAGTATGATAGCAGAATTTGGATTTATTATATTAGTTGAATGACTAATGACTGATTGATTATGGAGAAGGCAGAGTGGAACACACACTGGGCTGGGTTCCAGGATACCTGGATCCTCTCCTTGGTTCTGCTTCTGGATTGCTGAACATATTACCTTCTCTCACCAGGCCTATTTTTATATGAGTAAAGCAAGTAGATTGGACTAAAATGTCCAGGAAGCCCTCCTGCTAGTTTTCAGGTCTTCTGATTTCTAGTACAGCTCAAAATTGTCTGTCAACATTTGTTACAGGCAACTAGGTGGTGCAGTGGATAGAGTGCAGGGCCTGGAGTCAGGAAGACCTGACCTTAAATCTGGCTTCAGACACCTACTTTGACCCTGGGTAAGTCATTTAACTCTGTTGGTCTCAATTTCCTCATTTGTGAAATGAACAGGAGAAGGAGATGACAAATGCAATATCATTGCCAAAAAAACCCCATATGAAATCACAAAGAGTGATATGACTGAAACGACTGAACAAAAAACCTCCCTTATATGCTCCTCTCTAAACCTTGATGCTCCAATTGACTCTTAGCCACTCTTGGACTAAGTCATCTTTCCAGCCACCTGGAGAAAACACATCTTTATATTTTCAGTCTTATTTCCCTCTCCTCTGACTGTCTATGATCTGCTTTGAAAAAGGATGTAAGTAATTTAACTAATTCCACCCCCTCCCAGTAGACTGTCCCAGTTCCCTAATGACTCAAGAGCCTTCCTTGTGGGTAAAATATCCTTTTATCTGGCCTATTAAATGGGCCACACTCTTATCTTTTCTAACTTGTTGAGGCTAAAAATATGGATGAAATGTCCATCTCAAAAGAGGAGGATGTGGTGGAGAGAAGAGGTCTGAAGCTGCACAGAAGCTGCAGGAGATGCTAGGGAAACATCTTGGTATTTGGGGAATAAGTGGTCTGAGAGGTTTCCGGGCCACAGCAGAAATTGGAGATACCCCTGAGTTCTCAAATGCTCTTTTTGCGATAAAGGTCCAGATGATAAGTGACATATCCATCACTCAAGGACAACCCTAGATGGCTCCAGAAAGGTCCAGAGCATCAGAAGCTTTCTCACTTAGGGATGAATTCTTTGTCCAGAGTACTCCATGAAGCAAGACAAAGAAAGCATGGTCCTTAGAGCTGTTTCCTTTCTCTTCTTCGTCATCAGTGTCAGAGGGTGGGGTAGAGAGCTCCTATACTTTTAGACTGGCTAAGTATTTTCACTGGGTTGTGAGTTATCTAGAAGTGAGATCCTTGTTTGATGGTCATATGTTGAGCATTTCACTGGAGGAGATGAATCATCTCTTCACATTCTTTCTGGAAGCCAATAGGATGTAGCTGATCCATGAGTCACAGAGGGTCATCTTGCAGGTCCTCCTTGAAGAGGTCATAGAAAGAGTGAGTGGAGTTGATTTCACATCACATCCAAAGATTCCCTGACAGGAACATTTATCTTTGTTTGAAAGGTTACTGGATTTGGAGTTGGAGGGCCTGAGTTCAAATCCCAGCTTTGTTACTTGTGATCTGAGTGATGCTGAGGTAGCCACTCATTCAGGGGTAAGAGGTATTGGCCATGTTCTGTTTTTTGCTCTGGGCGATAGAACCTGAAGCAATGGGGGGATGTTACCAAGACGTATCTTTAGGTTGGATGTCAAGAAACACCCTCTAACAATGAGAGCCACCCGAGATTGGAATGAATTTTCTTAGGAGGTGGTGGGTTTCTCTTCGTTAGAGGTCTCTGAGCAAAGACAACATTGAGTGTGTTGTAAAGATTTATTGTCTAACACAAGCTAAGAGAGGACCTAAAATTCCTTCCAGCTCTTAAATTCTATCATTCTATGCTCTCTGGGTCTGTTTTCTCCTCTGTAGAATGAGGTGTTGGACTACTGGTTTCTGGGTTCTCTTCCTGCACTAAATCTGTAAGCCTATGATCTAAGGCTGAATCTGAACTCTTACTACCCTTGTAGCCTTGGGAAATCACTTAGCCCCCTTGGGTCTCAGTTTTCTTTTCTTAAAATAAGAGGGGTTGGATTGGATAACTTCCGAGGACCCTTCTAGCTCAGAATATGAACAGTTCTAACTATGAATACAAATGTTTTCCAGCAATGTTGCCTGGCTGTGAATCATGGGACACTACAGTCAGGGAAGAAGGAAGCATTTATTAAACACCTTCCATGGGTCAAGTGCTGATCTAAGTTCTGGGAATACAAAGAAAGACAAAAACACCATCACTTCCCTCAAGGAGCTTATATTCTAATGGGGAAGACACTATACAAATAACTATGTACATATGAGATACGTAAAGTGTAAATGAGAGATTATTTCAGGGAAGGCACTATTGGTGTATGTGTATATATGTGCATGTGTGTGTATATGTGTATACATGTGTGTATTTGTGCGTGTGTGTCTGTAAGTAGGAAGAATGAGGAAAATCCTCTTGCAGAAGGTAAGTGTTAAACTAAGTCATAAAGGAAGCCCAGAATCTCTTTAACAATAAATTCCAAAATTTTGCTAGGAATTGAAGTAAATCTCTATAGTTTTCAGACTTCATGATTTTCTTTCTTTTGAAAATCAGGAGTTTGTCATTCTTAAATCCCAAGAAGTCACCCTTTTTTTTCTCCAATCAACTCTTTTTCTTCACTTTTTCTTTTTCTCCATGATATTTCTTTCTTTTCTTTTTTTCCAAGGCAATTGGGGTTAAGTGACTTGCCCAGGGTCACACAGCTAATAAGTGCTGTGTCTGAGGCCAGATTTGAACTCAGGTCCTCTGACTCCAAGGTCGGGGCTCTTTCCACTGTGCCACCTAACTGCCTCTCTCCATGATCTTTCATCTACTCCAATTTTAGGTCAGACCACCATGTTGTACCACACGAGTTCAAAATCAACATTAAAGATCACACCAGAAACAATACAAATTAAAAGAGAAAGAGATCAGGTACTTTTCAGAGCTCTGCCTTATCTGAACAAGACATGGAGCCAATCATTAAAGATAAGATGGTAGAGAATTTGAGTTACATGAAATGGAAAAACTTTTGCAGGAAGAAAAGCTGTCAGCTGGGGAAAAATACCAATTTTGTCTCAAATATCTCTGATAAGGGTCTGATAGCCTAGATATGCAAGCTATGCACACAGTGTTAATGCACTAAGTAACTTTGAAGACAGCTGGAACATGGAGATAATACACAAATAGAATCATAAATTTAGAGATGAAAAGGAAGTTAGAGGTCAGCAAATCCAACCCCTTCACTTTATAGATGAGGGAACTAAGCCCCAGAGAAGCTACATGACTTACTCAGAGTTGCATAGCTAAACTCCAAGTCTAGTGTTCTAGCCACTAATATCAGATGTAGGATGAAGATACCATTCCCCAAGAGATCAATGGATTCAAAAGAATTGAAAATTGTTAATGATGTGGAAGATTGCTCCTAATCATTAATAGCTTGAGTAATGAAAATCAGAATATCTCTGAGTGTTCATCTCATACCCAGGAACTGGTAAAGATTTCTATTAAAAGAATGGTTAATAACCTATTCCACTCATTATACTTTCCTAGGAGTTAAAGGATCGTTTGCTGGGCTGTGGCACAAAGATTTCACTTTCACATTGAACTTTGACCTTAACGTCCTAGAGATTCATAAGGTCTAGATCTTATAGTCAGACAGTGCATGGCTTGTGGTTGATTTAGCCAGCTAATGACAGGTGGTGTGGTGGGGGATATCTTCTCTAAGATGCTCTCTCCTCTTGTTAACACAGAAAATCAAAAAATGTTGAGGTTTTATCCTTAAGGTAGAAAAAAGTCCATTTCTTAGAATTGTTAGTCACTGGTATGAGCTCAGAGGAAAACACAATAGTAAGGCAGAAGAAAGTTGCCCATGCCTTGGTTTCACTTAGAAAGCTCGTGTTCCACTTTCTTAACCTTGTAGTTTGTATGAGTTTGTGTGAGTGTGCAAGAAAGACAGAGAGAGAGAGAGAGAGAGAGAGAGAGAGAGAGAGAGAGAGAGACAGAGAGAGAGACAGAGAGAGAGAAAGAGAGACAGAGAGACAGAGACAGAGAGAATGAGGAAACTCTCTTTCCTCTCCCCAGATGAAAGTCCAAAGGAGAGAAGTCAGGCTCCCACCAGAGAAGAGTCTGAAAAGAAAGGAATGCAATAATTTCCACCTCTCTCATAAACCTTCTGATACAGCTGCCAATTCTTTTCAACACAACCTCCTAGGCACGGGAATTAGGAAAACAATCAGGAGTTGCAATGTTATCCCAACAAGGTTGGTTCAACCAAGCGTCAGAGTCCATATCCAGCCCCAAGGGAGGTGTGCTCATGATCACCCATTATAGCAAAAGAAATGGAGGTAGTCTGTGCTAGACAGGCATCTAAAGTGTGGGTGGTGCTGTGAATTATCAATGATCCAGCTGTTCAGGAAGACCATTGGGAGTTGTGCTAATTAAGTGACTAAAATCTTCTTGCCCTTTGACCCAGAAATCCTGCTGCTAGGCATGTATTGCCAAGAGGTCAAAGTCAGAAAGAGAGGTTTCCTCTCTACCCAAATCTGCAAGGCTGTACTTTTTGTGATAGCAAAGAAGGAGTATCCACTGCTTGGGGAATGGATGATCACATGGTGGTATTTGAACGCAGTGAAATATTACTGGGCTATAAGTAGCCATGAATATGAAGAATTCAGTGAAACGTGAGAACGTCTACAAATGGATATAGAGCAAAGCAAGCAGGGCCAGGAAAACTATCTATGTGATGACTTCTATAATACAAACGGAAAGAACAAATACTTCAGAGTAAATGCTGTGCAATCATCATGGCCACATCTGGCTCTGGAGAAGACATGGGCAAATCGAGCCCCATCCCTTCTTTGCAGAGGTGGGGAGGGGGGAGCATGTTATGGATGTGTGGAATGCTCTCAGATTCAGTTGATGGGTTGGTTAATTTTGCTGAACTGTTCTTTTTTTCTTTCTTTTGGATTATCAAAGTTAGTCAATCAACAAGTATTTGTTAAATGCTTGCTGGGTTCTGGGCATGGTGGTGAGCCCTACAGATCCAAGGTAAAACCCAGCCCCTGCCCACAAGCTACCCCCATTCTAATGGGGGAGGTAACATGTAAACACTTAGAGTTGTGCAATGTATATGTCATTGTTGTCTTTCATTTTCAAAGAGGACCAGTGACATCAAGGGTGGTGTCTTGACTTACTCATGAGTTGGATTTAAGTGAGGCAATTGCACGAAGTTGTCAGCCTCACTTTTTCTTCCTAAATCATCAAAAGTTCAGTGGCAAGTCAACACAACTGATGATGGTCTGGAATACAGTGCAGTGGATGGCCTTGGCATCTCCCATGTCTGCCCAAGCTCTAAGTCCTCCACAGTGCCTGCTTCATCCTCCTTCATGGCTGCTGAAACCATTTGTTCTCATTCACCCATTCTGCAAGGGACGTCTTTACATGCTTGGGATAAACACTCTCCTCCTCAACTCCCCAACAAGTTTGAGGCCTGTTGGTTACCTCCAGCCTGGTTTAACCTGTCTTTTGAGACAATATACCAGGATGTGGCCACTGCATATGCTACAGTTTTTTGTAGCCACAGGTGAAGGTTGGGTGAAATGTGGACCCCAAAGGTGGGTGAGCAGCCCTGAAAAAGGCTCCAAAGCCCCCATACCAGAGGCACTTGTACTCCTTGAGCACCCCATACACCCAAAGTCTACACAAGGTATATAAAAGGTAATCTCAGAAGTCTCTAGCATGAAGCAGGGCTGGGAAAGGCCTCCTGAACCAAGTAAGATTTGAGCTAAATTTTAAAGGAAGCCAGGGAAGTCAAGAGGCAGAGGGGCAGGGATAGAGCAGAGAGCAGGGGCAGCCAGGGCCAAAGGTGTCAAGGCAGCTGCATTTGGAGCAGCAGATAGACCAGTTGAGCTAGGCCATAGAGCACAGCATTGATTAAGTAGTGAATACAAGACAGTCCCTTCTCTCAAGAACGTTTCCTTCTAATTGAGGAAGACAAGCCAGAGAAAGGGGAGCTGGAAGGAAGGGGGAGGAGGCCTCATCAATTCAGTCAGTAGGTCCCAGGGCCAGAGGCAGCTCAAGGGCTAGGCAGTCTCCTTGCAAGGGGTTTGGCTGGCCTAGAGAGTTGATTTAGGAGTGAAATGGGCATGGATGTGGCACCTTGTTTGATGACTGTCCCTACCAGGGACTCATCAGGCAGGAGAGCAGATTGTAAAAGCAGGAAGATGCCAGGCTGTGAAAGGCTTAGAATGTCAAACAAAGGAATTTCTACTTGGTCCTGGAGATAATAAGGAAGCACTGGAGTTTACTGAGTAGGGAAATAACCTGCCCTGGAAGAGAGTCCCTTTCGCTGCAGAGGGGATGATGGATGGGAATAGGGAGAGACCTGAGGAAAGGTGAACAAATAGGAGGCTATGGCCATAGTCTGCTCATCACAGGAAGAGGATCTGGCCCAGGGTGGGAGCAGTGGGAGTGGAGAGAAGGGGGCATGGAGGAGAGATGTTGGGAGGGAAAGTTGATGGGCCTTGGGAGCAGATTGTATATGGTAGATGAGAGTGCAGAACCCAGGAAGATCACTAGGCTTTGAACCAAGGTGACTGGGAGGAGGATGGGGCCCTTGATACTAACAAAGACATTGGAAAAAGGAGTGGTTTGGGGCAAAGAGAAGGCCTTCAGTTTTAGACACGTTGAGTCTGAGATGTCTATGGGATTTCTGATTGGAGATATCTCTGAGGCAGTTGGTGCCATGGGCCTAGAGTTAGGAGAGAGCTTTGCTCTGTCTCCATGCCTCAGCTGCCTTCTCCTCCTTGGACGCCCTTCCATTGTGCCAGCGTCCTTCTCTCCTTGGTGTATTTCTCTGGTAGCCTCCATTTCAGGGAGTGTCTCAGGGTTTCTCTCTTACATTCAATCCCTGCTCCGCTTCTGCCAGTCCAGTGTTTGACACTTTGTCCCATGGCCTACTTCTCCCCTCCCATCCCTTTCAGCTTTCTTTTCTGTATTGTCTTCCCTAGTAAAATGTAAGCTCCTTGCTGGAAGACATTCTTTTAGTTTTTTGCTTGTTTTTGTTTGATTAACGTGGTGCCTAGGATGTGCTGAGCATTTAATAAATACTTGTTGCCTTGATAAATAGATCTAAGAATCATCGGCATGATAGTGATGATGGAACCCTTGGAAACTGGTGAGAAATGAGACAGTCTTGGGGGATACCCATGGTCAGCAGATGTTACCTGGATGTTTGTTGTTTTAATGCCCCTCCCAGCTCTGACATTCTCTGTTCTAAGGCTTGATGTTGTGTGCTGTGTTGTATGTACTAGTGGTGACATTCTCTTTTTCTCTGTTCTATAGTCTCTTCCAGCTTTGGTATCCCCTGTTCTCTGTTCCTAGGTCCCTCTCATCTCTGATAGTCTATGTTCTGTGTTCTAAGGTCCTTTCTAGCTGGCATTTTATGTTTTCTGTTCTAAGATCCTCCCCAGCCCTGACTTTCTGTTTTCCCTGTACATGGCTTCTTCGAACTCTGACATTCTGTTTTCTAGATCTTCTGGCTCTGTTTTTTACCCACCTGTGAATAGACTGTGCTCTTTCCTGGCCTGGGTCATCTTCCTGTCCCCTTCTACCTGGTTGGACTTCAGCTTGTGGGCCCAGTTTAGCAGTCCCAGGTGGGTCTGTACTCTGCCCTTCTTACTGCTACAACTACAGCTGACTGCCGGGGCGCTCAGTGCTAGGACTGAACTAGACTGGAGATATTCAAGGCTTAGAAAGGCTTGGTGATGACAGTTATTCACAACTGTTTATGTGACCTGCCGTCTGGGCCAAGTGCTGCATGAGGCTGCCTGCCCTGAGATATTTTATTGGCCTGACCATGTCAAGTAGTTGAGCCTTTGTTATATACATGTCTGAGTGGGGAGCAGCTGCCCAGGCGGGTCCTGCCCTGCTACTGAACCTTCACCAGCCCAAGGAGGCAGGATCACAGAGACCTTGAATGTCTGCCCTGCCAGAGCTCTGAGAAATGGCCCAGGCATAGAATCACACACTCAGAGTAGGAAAGGCCTTCAGAAGACACCTTGCTCAACCAGCTACTAAAGGCATCTATTCTGTCTGTCGAATTCCCAACAAATTCTGGTCATCTGCCCTCTGATGCTTGAAGACCCAGAGCTTCCTGAGGCTACCCACCCATTTTCCTCCTTAGGAAGGTTTGCCTGCTAAAGTCCCTGCCTCTGGGGCCAAGCAGAGCAAAGCTAATTCCTCTATCTCCAAAACACAAAATGTCAGAGTTAAAAGTTCAAAAGTACTGATGGGACCTTGAATGAATGAGAATGAATGAGGGTACCCACTTCCCCACGCACTATGAGCTTGATAGTTGGGCACCGAAGGTCAGCTTCTCTGGCCAGAGGAGGCTCTCCCCTTCCTCCGGGATACCCTGTTCCACCGTAGGGCCTCTGGTTGTTTGGAAGTTTTTCCTTCTACAGAGCTGAGATCTGCGTGTCTACAGCTGCTCTCCCATCCCTCCCCCTCCCCCACCTCCTAGTTCTAACCCCTGGAATCAAAAGGAATGAGTCTTATCCCCTTTCTGGGAATAGTTTGGCAAACATTTGAAGCTGGTTCTCACATACCCCCGAGGCTTTTCTTCAGGCTAACCATCCCCAGTTCTGTCAATTGATCTACATAAGACATAGACCCTAGGTCCCTCCCCAATCTGGGTCATATCCCAGTTTGTCAATGACCTTGTTATACCTCTACCAGAAGGACCAGGAGTGAGCATAATATATGTCAAATTCCTCTAATATCAGATTGAGGAGGAGAAGACTGTGACCTAGGCATGAAACTGGATGTGTTCAGGAAGTCCACAGACCACAGCTACTCAAATTTTGATTGAGGAGTAGATCTAGACTGAGTGGATCTTAAAGGAGAAGTAACTGAGTGATGGAGGTTAGGGGGAGAAAGTGAGAGTGGCCATGATGGGCAATAAGTATTCCAACTCCCTCCCCTCAGTGAATGAATTGGATGAACGTGCAACCAGAACTGGAAAGCCAGGAATGTGTTATTAGGAGCACAGGAGGGTCAGAAGATGGAAGGAGAAGGAAAAGAAAAAACTGGAGATGAGAACAAGCTTGTTGCTTATGGAACAGGCGTTCCAGAGAGCCCAATGGGAGGGACAGGTGCATTCAGAGTGGGACACTAGGGAGCTTTAGAAGAGTGGAAATGAAGGTTTGAGAAGTGGGGGTTGGAGAATAGAATTTGAATGGTAACTTTTGGGGGTTCTATATCACTGGGATAGGGAAGGTATGACGAGGTGGGAGCTTGGTAACCATTGGGGAGTGAATTCAGGTAAGGTTTAATTGTCCATTAGGGACTTATTCTTTAAGTAGAGGCCTGAGGCAGATCCACCAAAGAGACAAGTGCTGGAAACTAAAGGAATGGCCATGCCGCCCTTATTCTAAGGCAGGAGACCAGACTGGAGACCTGGAGGGTCACCTCAAAGTCAAGAGAATGGTATGGAATGGAACGGTATTTCTCCTCTAGCTGCCTTAGCTGTAATGATATTACATCATCATCATCATCATCATTGTTAGAGTTCTTATTAATTTTAGTGTCAATTCCATTTCACCCTCTTCCTTATGTCCAATGGCCCTTATCAGTAGCAAGGTGGTGCAAGGCATGGAGTGCTAACTTGGAGCTAGAAAGAGTCAAATATGGTCTTTGACATATACTTGCTGAGTGACTCTGGGCAAGTTACTCTACTCTGCCTCATTTTCCTCCTCTGCAAAATGGTGATAATTTTAACTTCTGCATGCAGCCTCTCCCTTCTCCAAGGGTTGTTATGAGGCTCAAACGAGAGTTTTGCAAACCTTAAAGAGCTACAGAAATTCTAGACATCATTACTGTATTTTTAAAATGTTACTACAGTGACTAATAAATAAATGTTCATGACTGTCTAACTAATAGCCCTTGAAGCAAAGCTCCCCCCTACACACTTTTTTCATCCTTGGTGGTTAAATGGTTGGAAGTCATGGGAAAGCATGGCCTTCAAAGGGTTAACACAGTTGACCACCCAATGGGGAAGGGAGAAACCCATGGTGAGGTGCCATTAATGACTAAGAAGTATACCCAGGAGGACAGATTACTGTCTGGAAAGGAAGGTGAGCCAGCCACAGAACAGGGGCGAAGGATAACTGAGAACCAACCTGTGTGTTGGGATGCATGCAAGGTTAAAAAGTCCAAAGGAAGCTGCCAAGCACCTTGCCTACTCCCCAGTGGAGAATTGGTGGGATGGTGAAAGAGAAAAAGAACCAGATGGCTGAGGGTCTTGAATGCCATGCTGAGTTTTCCTGGCACAGAGTTTGTTGTTTTATTCAGTCATTTTCAGTTATGTCCGACTCTTCCTGACTCCATTTAGGGTTTTTGTGTCAAAGATGCTACAGTGAATTGCCATTTCCTTCTCCAGCTCATTTCACAGATGAGGAAACTGAAGCAAAGAGGGAAAAGTGACTTGTCCAGGGTCACACAGCTAGGAAGTATCTGAGGCTGGATTTGAACTCAGGAGGAGGGGTCAGCCTGACACCAAGCCCAGCACTCCATCCGCTCTGCCACCTCGATTCTCAGAACTAGCTCTTAGTAAAAGGTTTTTTAATTGAATTGTGGTCATAGAGAGCCATAATCAAAAGCCATTGGAGGCTTTTAAGCAGGGCAGGGACATTGCTTCGGCAGCTATGAAAGAGAAGGGAGAGGCTACATGAAGAGATGACAGGAGACAGTTTTATAGTTGTTCAAATGTACTGAAGTAAGTGCCTGATGACTCAGAGAAGGGGAGAGCTCTGTTATGTTAAGGCTGCCCCTCTGACAAGTTGGGCTGTTTGACCTTGTTCTGGTCATTACCCACTCTGGGCTTCATTTTCCCCATTTTTGAAATAAGCACACCTCCTGACCCATTTCTACTGGCTGTTTTTGCTCTGAAATTCAGGAACATGGGGCACAACGTTGAATTTGAAGTCAGAGGACCCAAATTCAAATTCTGTTCATCCTTCCTATGTGACCATATGCAATTCATTGGCCAGTTTCGAGTTGGGTAAAATGAGGGAGAGAATTGTGGTGTCTGCACTGAGATTCTGTGACACTAGGAGTGGAAGGAGGGTGGGCAAAGCTGATTCTGACCTTCAGAGTCTAAATGCCTAGCCCGGACTGCTGGACCACTTGGAAGACCAGGGAAGGGAAGAGGAAGAGCCAGTGGAGAGGAAGGCAGTGCATCCCCTCCTGTTTGGTGGGTGGCTGGCAGCTACTGGTGGATCTGCATTGGTGGGGGGAAGGAGGGGATAAAACTGGCTTCAGAAAGACGTCATTGGCCTCTCCTCTTCACAATGAGCTCATATATTGCTTGTGCCAGAAGCCGGCTGGCCTCCCACGTCTGTCCTGGGCAAGGCCACAAATAGCCCCCCCCTAATCAGTCCCACACTGTGCATCCCCACCACCAAGCCCGGGAAGGACTGGGGAGAAGGACCCCGTCTGGGAGCTGGGCCCGCCCAGGTGGAAGTGTCTAATCCAAAGCAGATTGGTTGGTGGAGGGGTCCAGAAGCCACTTCTCTGGCTTCCCAAAAGCCACCATGGCAATGGAATGGTCCAAAGCCCAGCATGGCTTGGGTATAGGGATGGACAGTCTTTCTGGGCCTGGATGTGTCCAGGAAGCTGACTTGTGTTCAGAAGAAAGGGAAGGGATGAGAAGGGATGTACAGGACACAAACTAGAAATTCTTCCCAGGGACGCACTAGTCCACAGCTTTAGTTAATAAAGTGGTTTTACAGAAAGGGTGGAAGGAAGTTCGGGATTAGGGGAGGTTTGGGGGGGTGGTGAGCAAGGGAACAAGGGCCCTCCCATGGAAACTAGGCCAAGGGAAGTGGTGCAGCCTGGGAGCTGCTGCCGCCCTGACTGTCTGCCCCCTCCCTTGGCATCAGCTCAGCTCACCTCCTTACATCTGTCCTTTGCTCCTGTGTGAGAGGGTGGTCTCATCCCCCAGTCTGAGAGCTCCCCAGGGAAAGGCCCTGGCTTGTTGGCTTTGGACCTCCTCATAGGAGCATGATCTACAACCCCAGGGAGTCCCGACAGGGGTCGGGGGCAGCCAAATAAAGTTGTTGGCCAGGTTTACCATTGATTTACAGTGTGACTGTGGGCAAGTCGCTGCCTGCTCTGTAAACCCAAGGAGGATTGGGTGAGATGACCTCTGAGGGTGTCATGTCTGGCACAGAATTGGTGCTTAGTTGAAGGCATTTGTTGAACTGAATTATCCCCATTTTTTAGATAAGAAAACTGAGTCTTAGAGACATGAATTGATCTGCCCAAGACCATACGGCTTGTCAGAAGTGGGATTTCATCCTAGGGTGTCTATCTTCAGGGGAGGCCTCTCTCCCCTCTCAGACACTTACTTGGGTCTATCCTGACTTTCATTATAGTTGGTGTTGTTAAAAGTGTGGAGCTCACTAGAAAACTGATCTGACAGTCGCCTACCCACTTCTGTAGAATTTCAGGTTTAATCTGGCAATCAATCAATAAATAGGCATGCATGAAACACCTACTGCCTGAGGGGGACAGACCTTACCCCTTAGGAGCTCACCAATAGTCAGTCACCAATAGTCAGGGTTGAGCCCAGAACAGCCATGACAGGTCGAGGGGTTCAACTCATCCAATAGGTGAAGAAATTTGGGAAGCAAGAGCTTCCCAATGAGAATAACTTTGCTTATGGGAGCATAGTCAGAGACAAGCTCATCTGACCCTTTCATTTTACACCAGAGGAAACTGAGGCACTGGGAGAAGGACTTGTCCAAGGTCACACAGGCATTAAGAGCTCAGGTCTCTTGGCATGAAGTCCATCATTATTCATCCCTTTTCTTTCTGCCTGTGGAGAAGCTCCTGCTCCACTGGGACAGGGGTGATTGATTGACAGGCCAGAACTCAGGCCCCTGGGCCACTCACTCAGAGAACTTTCTCCCTCTCCCTGCTCCGGGGTGGCCCAGCCCCATCTGAGCAGCTGAGCTGAGCTGTCCAGTGCCTGGCCTGGAGGATGTTTCCCCAGAAGCCCTGAATCCAGTCGGGATTAGAGGAAGCTGTGCTGGTGGGCGCAGGCCTGGACCGCTCGGCGAGGCCGTAATTCAAAACCTCTCCAGCTGTTTCCATTTTCCTGCCTTCAACACGGCTGCTGGGGGGCCGGCTGGCTTGTTCTCCTGCCTGCCGGGAGGCCGGGGAAGTGGCGTGTCATTCACAAGACTCGGGCCTCGTTGGGCATTGGTGTACAAGTGGGTGTGTTTCTGGAATTGTAGAAAGTGCCTGCGGTAGATGGTTTTCTGTTTGGGGAAAATACTGCACCCTCGGCACAGCCCTTAGAGGAGAGAACACAGCTCTCACGTTGTCCCGGCATCTTGGGCCCCTGTCTGACCTTCCTGGCCCTTGGACCCTGGATCCTAACAGATGAGAGTGGAAAGAAGAGGATCTGAAGCCCATCTCTGTTGGCTATTCCTCAGGAGATCTTGGGCAGATCTTTTCACCTGCCTTAAGTGATCTCTAAGGTAATTTCATACTGACGTACTCTGTACTATTAATCAATGAGTTAATCAACAAGCAATAAATGCTTATTTATTAAGCATCTGCTAGGATCCAGGCACTGTGCTAGCTAGGTGCACACGAAGGACCTTCCAATGTCTGTTACTTTTTGTTCTGGGGTCAGTTCTAATCCTGCCATCTGTGTCCTACACTCTAAGGCCCTTCTCAATGCTGACTTTCTGTTGTATGGGATTCCCAGCTTAGCTTTTCTTTCCCTTTCTAGTCAAGGGAAACTCCTCTGCCTGCACAAGTAAAGCCATTTCATCCCATCTTCTCTAACAGAATGTCACCTTTGTTACCCGTTGTCTCACTAATCTTCTGCCTCTTCCTATTTCCCGGCTCCTTCTCTTCCACCTACAAACAGGCTCATCTCTCTCCCATTCCCAAAAGCCCCTCACTTGACCTATCCATCCTCACTGGCCATCAACCTACATCATTATCCCTTTTCAAGGCTAAACTCCTTGAAACAGTCGTCTAGAATAGGTGGCTCCATTTCCCTTCCTCTCAGTCTCTTCTTAACTCTCTACATTCTGGCTTCCAACCTCATCATTCTTCCAAAATTGCTCTCTCTGGAGTTACCATGAAGTAACCATGGGGCAATGATTGAACCTTACACACTCAGTTGGGTTAGATATCTATCTTACCCTACAGGGAAATTGGAGGGGAGGAAAACGAAAGAATTGGGAGCTGGGGGCAGGAGGTTGATAGGAGGGAAAATGTATGGGGGAGGTGGAAGTCAGAAGCAAAACACTTTTGAGGAGGAACAGAGTGAAAGAAGAGACAGATAGGTAGATAGAGAGAGAGAGAGACAGAGAGATAGAGATAGAGAGACAGAGAGAAAGATAAACAGGGATGAAAAGTAGGATAGAAGGAAATATATAGTAATCATAACTGTGAATGTGAATGGGATGAACTTACCCATAAAATGGAAGCAGATAGCAGAATGGATTATACGATTTAGACATAAATGGTAATACAATAAGCAAATTAAGGGAGATGGAATAGTTTACCTATCAGATCTATGGAGAAGGGAAGAATTTATGATCAAAGATGATTTAGAGAGCATTATGGGATAAAAAATGGACAACTTTGATTATATTAAATAAAAAAGTTTTTTCATAAAGAAATCCAATACACCCAGGATTAGAAGGAAAGCAGAAAACTGGGGAAAATTTTTTACAATATATTTCTCAAATATATAGAGAACTGAGTTATATTTATAAGAATGCAAGTCATTCCCCAATTGATAAATGGTCAAAAGATATGAATAGGCGGTTTTCAGAAGAAAAAATCAAAGCTATATAAAGTCATGTGAAATGTTCTAAATTATTATTCATTAGAGAAATTAAAATGAAAACATCTCTGAGGTACTACCTCACACCTATCAGATTGTCTAATATGACAGAAAAAGAAAATAATAAATGTTGGAGGGGATATGGGAAAATTGGAACACTAAGGCACTATTGGTCGAGTTGCAAACTCGACCAGTTCTGATGAGCAATTTGGAATTATTCCCAAAGGACTAAAAAACTGTGCATATTCTTTGACTCAGCAATAGCACTACTAGGTCTATATTCCAAAGAATTTTTAAAAAAGGAAAAGTGTTTATATGTACGAAAATATTTATAGCAACTCTTTTGTGGTGGTAAAGAATTGAAAATTGAGGAGATTTCCATCAATTGGGGAATGGTTGAGCAAGTTGTGGCAAGTGATTGTGGTGGAATGCTATTTACTATAAGAAATGTTGAACTGGGCTTGTCAAATTAAATTTGATGAGCAGAATGCTTTCAGAAAAATCTGGAAAGATTTACATGAACTGATGCAAAGTGAAGTGAGCAGAACCAGAAGATTATACACAGCAACAGACTTGTGAAGGACTAGATAAGGGTTACATAAGTGGATCCAAGAATTATCAGCATAGAGATCATAATTTAATCTATAGTTGCTGATGAAATCGCTAATCAAAGTAGTGTTGAGAGAGAAGAAAAGATGGTCTAGGGAAGATTCTTTTAATAACTCATGGTTGTTGGGTTTGACTTACATGAAGATCCAGCAAAGAAGACCCAGAGGGAGTAGTTAGATACATAGGAAAAAAAAGAGAAGACCAGTATCACAAAAATCTAGAGAAATCAAGTGTCAAAGACTTCAGAGAGGTCAAGAAGGATAAGGACTGAGAAAAGGCCATTGGATTTATTAATTAGATAATGATCCAATTTCTAGATAATAATCTAACTTTTGAACATATTTTATGTTTTCCAATTATATAAAAATAACTTAATATTTATTCTTTTAAAGCCTTTCACAACCTTACTCTTTCCTACCTTACATTCTTCTTACATCCTACTGCCCTCCATGTCCTCTATAATCCAACAACTCCTTCCTCTTCCTTCTTTTCATTTTCTCTTATGCCCAGGAATCTCTTCAGGTCCTCCTGTAAGAGGCCTTTTCTGATCCCCCAATAATCTTATCTGTTCCCTCTTTACCTCTGATTTTTCCTCCATATATCTTGTTTGTCCATAGTTGTTTGTATCTTATTTCACCCATTAAATTTTGAGCTTATCTATGGCAGGGACTGGCTTTTACCTTTCTTCATATCCCCAGTGCTTAGCATGGTGCCTGGCACATAGTAGGTCCTTACTAAATGCTGACTATCTGACTTGACTAACCCTCTGTTCTAAGGTTCCCTTCTGCCACTTTTGACATTCCCAGTCATAGGGACCTCCTAGCTCCAATCTTCTATGTTCTGAGGTCCACTCCAACTCTAAGAGTTAATAATCTTTTCTAAGGTCCCTCCAGTTCTAATGTTCTATGATTCTGTGCAAGGTTGGTCAAGTGACTTGCCCTATTGGGCCTCAGTTTCCCCATCTGTAGGTTTATGGCATTCCTCTGAAGATCTGGCTCCTGTGATTCTGTAACCCCAAGTCAAAGGGACACTCCCCAGGTTTAAGAGTTTTGAGCATGGACCTTATTGGCAGACACAAAGTGCCAGGAATAAGAAAGCATAGGTTGTAGTCCTGATTCTGATGCTGACTCTATGACCTTAAACAAGTCATTCTCTGTCTCTTGGTGTCTGGTTTTTGTCTCTAAGGTGAGTAGGTTGTACTTATAATTTTTAAAATCCCACCAAGTTCTAAAGTCATTTTTTATGGCCCTGAAATCCTGAGCTCTTGGTACTAGGGAAAAAGGATTAGTTTTGCAGTTCAAAGATCTGTATTCGTCTTGACTATGTGAGCTTAAGTAAGTCCTTTACCTTGTATGAACCGCAGTTTCCTCCCTCATAAAATGAGGAGATTGGACCAGATCTTCGCTAATCTATCCAGATTTAAATAATATGACTCAAGTATGATCTTGAAAATAAGAGAAGCCTAGGGTTTCAGAACTGAGATAGGGAGGGTACTGCTTGAATGTCCTCCATTTCCTTCTCATCTCCTAAAGCCCCTCCTCCCAGCCCTAGGATGTCTTCTTCACAGCAAGGTTCTCTGCAGGAAATCATCAGTGTGCCTTGTTCTTGTCCTTCC
The DNA here is from genome assembly GCA_028658325.1 of Potorous gilbertii. Classification (NCBI taxonomy): domain Eukaryota; kingdom Metazoa; phylum Chordata; class Mammalia; order Diprotodontia; family Potoroidae; genus Potorous; species Potorous gilbertii. Next base: position 668,976,822 of record CM053770.1, read on the forward strand.
CACACAAGTACTTAGACCCACCCTGGGAGGTCTGGTGGAAGACCTTCTTAGTCAGTTCATACTCTGACATCATACTCTGGGAGCCAGGCTAGGAAGATGATGTCTTTGCTGTGGAATAATGGAAAAAACCCTGGATTGAGTCAAGAAACTTGGGTTCAAGTCCCAGTTTGGACATGACTAGCTGTGGGGTATTGGAAATGATGCAGTATCTCAGGACCTAAGTCTCTGCCTCAGTACAGTGGGTGTTAAATAGCTTTTCCTTGCTTCCTTTAGATTGTCACTTAGAAAATGGACTTTTTAAATATGAAAAAGCACCATTGAGATGTGACCCGAAAATAGTAACAATACTTTATGTGATGATTCTGGAATGAATCTATTGTGTCCCTGATGTGGGGACTCCATCTAATGATACAGATTGTGGCCTCTCCTTGTCATCTCTCCCTGTGGATTCTAATTCATTTCTACTTGTAAAATTCACAGAGAATCTGTGCAATGGAGTCGGATGAGGACTAGGGGTGACTCTGCCTCTAGTTCTGATGTGCAGATGCCAATGAAACCCAAGGACTATACAATGGCGAACTTTCCCCTTTTGCTCCTTAACTGGCCCATCTTTTCTTCTGATCAATCCCCTCCCTGAATATGTCATTGAGATCATTTTGTTTTCTATCTGTGATATTTGCAGGCTGTTGATACCACTGCATGCTTCTCCATCACTCTTTGTGTGGCCTACCATTTTAATTCTTCAGAGGCTGTGATGTTCTGTACTTCCCTGCCATATTGCATAAATGTGCATCTTGAGCCAACTGCTCCACTCCCATCATTTCGTCAGTGAAGAAACTGAGGGTTTAAAAGGTGATGAGATTTGGCCCAGCTCCCCCATGTAGAAGTGGCTGAGTTGAACTTCAGCCCAAGTCCTCTGAAGCCAAATGGAACACAATCTCCCTTGTGCCCTGATGACTTTCCTTTGTATGTTTTTGGTTTTAATATAAATAGTTTTGTTGGTTGTTCAACCATCTTTGCGTCCCTAGCATAAACCCAACTTATTATTTTTTCTTGTTATATTTTGAGTTCTGAGTTTTCTCACTTCCTTCCTCCCAATCCTACATTGGAGAAGGCCAACATTTGACTCGGATACATATATGGCACCATATAATATGTATTTCCATATATATGTTCTTTCTCCCTTTCTCAGGTGGAGAGCATTTTTCTTTGTAAGTCCTTCATAGTTGATTTGAATATTCATATAAATTAATAGCTTGGTTACTCACAGTGACTCTGGAAAAATTACTATTATTGGATACAACTTTATCTTGGTCCTACTCAAGTCACACTGCATTATTTCATGCAAGTCTTTCCATGATCCAACCAACCTGCTCATTTTTTTACAGTGCGGTAGTATTCCATCACAAGCATATACCACAATTTATTTAGCCATTCTCCAATTGATGGCCCTCTCCTCAGTTTCTAGTTCTTTGCCACCACAAAGAGATATACTGTAAATACTTTAGAACATATAAATTCTTTTTCTTTTTCCCTGATCACCTTGGGAAATAGATCTAATAGTGGTATTACTGGATCAAAGGGTATACACAGTTTTAAAATTATTTGGGTGTAATTCCAAATTCCTCTCCAGAATAGTTGGGATCAGTTCACAATTCACCAACAGCGTATTAGTGTCTTAGTTTTTCCACCTCCCTTCCAACATTTGTCATTTCCCTCTTTTATCATTTTAGCCGATCTGACAGGTGTGAGATATCTCAAAATGTTTTAATTTGCATTTCTCTAAATTAGACTATTTTTTCATATGACTATATATCACTTTGATTTTTCTTTTAAAAACTTCCTGTTCATAGCCTTTGATTATTTTAATCTTAATGAATGCTTTCTTGGATAAATTGATATAATCCATTTGATGGAATTTTATATAAAATACTTCAGTTGATAGTCATCAAGGATACTGGTCCTCAGTCCTCTCATGCTTTATCCTTTCCTGGTTTAGGTATTAGGACCCTATTTGTCTCATAAAAGAAATCCATAGGGCACTTTATCAATTTTTGAGAATAATTTGTGTAGTATGGGTACTAATTATTCTTTTAAAATTTGACAGCACTCTCCTATGAATCAATCAGGACTGAGTTTTTTCATTTAGTTCCTTTACAGATAATTCTATTTCTTTTTCTGATATTGGGTTACTTAGGATCTCCATCTGGTTTTCTGTTAGTTTAGGGACTGTATGTTTTCAAAGGTATTATTCTATTTCTTGTGTGTGCTCAATTTATCTATGAAAATAGTTAAGTACCGATAATTCTTTTTATTTCTCCTTGTTTTGTTGTGGTTTCACCTTGTTTTTTTGCTATTTTGTTGATTAGATTTTTGCCCTTTTCCTTTTAACCAGAATAACTTAAGGCTTATGAATTTCACTAGTCTAGTCTTTTCAAAGAATCAGCTTTTAGTTTTATTTATCATTCCTATGGTTTCTTTTTGTTTCCAATTTCTCTATTTTTACTCTAATTTTTAATAACTCCTCTTCCATGGCAATTTTCGGTTTAATTATTTGATGGCTATCTAATATTTTAAAATGCATATTCAGTTAATTAATTTTTCCTTTCTCTATTTTGTTAATTTTTTTTTGTATGGACATGGTTTTTCTCAAGGACTACTTTACCTGCATCTTGGAAATGTTGGCATTTCTTTTCATCATAATTTTCTTTCACATAATTATTACTTATTTCTATTATTTGTTCTTTGATTCACTCATTTAGGATTTCATTGTTAAGTCTCCATTTGAGTATTGTCTTTTGTTTATATCCCTAAACTAATTGAAGACTGTGTTTGCTACTTCTGCCTTTTTACATTTGTTTGAAATATCTCTGTGCCCTAATATATCGTCAATTTTTGTAAAAGTTGCATATGATGCAGAGAAATATTCGTATTCTTTTGCAGACTCATTTAGAAGACACCCTCAGGCTTTTAGCTTCAGTTTCTCCAGCAATTTGTTCAATTTCATATTTTCTCTTTTATTTATCTTTTTGTTATACTTATCCCAAACTAAAAGAGGGACCTTAAAATTTCCTGCTATGATTATGATCTATCTATATCTTCTGATAGTTCAATTAATGTTTCCTTTATGAATTTGAATGCTAAGGCATTTGAAATATTTCAGTTTAATAATGACATTTGTTGTTGTCTATGGGACCAATTAGCATAGTTTCCTTGTTTATCCCTTTCTATGTTTTGAAAGTTTGTTTTTGCTTTGTCTGATATCATGATGACAACTTCTGCTTTTTTAGATTTACCTGATACATAGTCATTTTTTCCAGTCCCTCATTTTTATTCTGTATATATCTTTTTATGTATTTCTTGTAAGCAACATATTGTGTGGTTTTGTTTTCTTATCTAGTCTTTCACTTTTTTGTTTGTTTTATTGGATTGTTTAATTCATTCACATTTAAAGTTATTTTCCTTCCTCTATGTTTTTTCCCCAAAATTTAAATTCTCCCTTTTTTCTCTGTAAATGCAATACTATGTCTCTTGGTTTATTTTAAGCTTAATCTATTTTAAGACAACCCTATGCCTATCAGTTCTCTTTCCCTTGTCCTCTAAACTTCTCTTCCTCTCCTGTTTATTACTTTCACCTTAGTTTTGAAGTTTTGCTTAACTTATCAATTCCTTTTCTCTTGTGTAACTTGAGTTACAAAAACCATTGGTATGGACAGAATTGATGAGAGTAGGAGAGCACAGAGAACCAGTTTGCCAACCTATTAATATTGCTGAAGGGAGAGAAAGACTCTGGGAAGAAGTCAACATGAGGAGAGCTGGCAATCTCCATCATGTCCCTATCCTTAGTTTACTATACTAAAGACTGGGGAATTGTCCTCTTAAAGCGAAATCTGAGATATTCTCTCTCTCTCTCTCTCTCTCTCTCTCTCTCTCTCTCTCTTTCCTTCATTGGAAAATTTTGCTCCCAGTAAGAGAACTCCTTTAATCTATATTATCTGAGATATGTTCTCATATATTTGTGTATAATATATATACACACCCACATCTATGTATATACACACATGCATATACACATGTATGTATACTTTCTTTGATTTCTGTTTTCCTTCTGACATATAAATGGGTTTCTTCATTATGTGTGTTCACTATGGAACTGGTATTTGATGGGAAGTGATTCAAACCTTTGATATAAATCTTGAGGCTTCTCCTTTTCCCACTGAGAAATAGCAATCAGGAATATAGTTTGAATCCCCCAATTAGCCCCTCCAGACTAACAATATTTAAAGGAGAAGATATTTAGAATTCTAGTTGAGTACTTCTCTCTGAGGAGAGCAGAGTGGGAGCCTCTGGCCCCAACCTCCTGCTTCCCCTCTTGGCAGGGTCAAAGTCTCCTTTGGGGAAGGGTAGGAGAAGAAACACTAAAGATGTCTATTCTTGACTCCCTCTGAGTCTCAATCCAATCTGTCTTCTCTGGCACTTTCATCATGATGTGTATCCCACATCAGTTTCACTCATCCTTCAGTCAGGCACAAGGCATCCATGAGGAAAGAATTCTACAGTAGTAGACTTTGGGGCATAGGTTACATTTGTTTTTATACAGTAACTTAATTTGCTCCCTCTTTTCCCCCCTCTCAGCTAAGTAGACAAGTAATATCTTTCTTCACCTCCACTTCAACTTTTGTTCATAAATCTTTTTTTTAAATTTCATTTTCTCTGCCTTTTCTTTCTAAAAAAGGATTTCTTTCTTGTGATTATACATATATAGCCTATACTCAGAAAGGGGGAAAATTTAGGCCTCAAAATCTTATAAAAATGAACTTTGAAAACTAATACGAAATATTTTTTAAAAAAAATAAAGGACTCCTTTCCCTTGTTCACGTCGTTATTTATTTCCCTTTGTCTCTATGCTAGATTATCACTCTTTGATTAATGATCTTTCTCGTTTTGCAATTCTTCTTTAGTCTCTATCTTCTTCATGCTATAAAGCTTCTCCCATTCCTATTTTGCATTCTTTCCAAAGAGTTTCTATGTTATTGTCCTGTGGGTCTTGCCTCCTATTTCCCTTTGTCTGTTAGAAATGCCAGTTCTTTCCTCAATTATAATCTTCTCATCTTGAGGATAAATTCACCTGGAAGACAATAAATTAGTAAAGAAAAAACAATAGAATTGGGTGATCTCTGCAGTGTCCCTCTCCCAGGGTGGTTGTGAAGTGAGAACCATGTAAATCTTAAATTGGGACATAATTTCTATCTGTCATTATTGTATTATTAATTAATATCACCATTACTATTGCTACTATCTGATCTTGGAATTGGGCAACCTAATTTCCAACCTTGTCTCTTACTGTTACTTTTTGCTTTCTGGGCCTCAGTCTATACAGGGAGAATGATGGTATTTAGACGAACAGTTTGCTAAGAGGAAAGTGCTGCCTAAATGTAAAAGTGAAAAAAAAGGTGAGATCTCATAGTATGATTCTCAGGGCATCTCAGTCATCCATTTGTCAGTGAACAAGCATTTATTAAAGGCTTACTACATGCCAGGGTCTACGCTAAGTAGAATACAAACAGAAAGCCAGAAGGTCCCTGCTGTCAAAGAGCTTATATTTCTAAGGTGTGTATGTGTATGTATGGGAGAAAGAGAGGGAGACACTAAATGAAAGGAAAATCTGGGGGTAGGGGGAGAGGAAGAAATTATTTGGTGAGGGGATATGATGGAGGAATTACGAGTGTAGCTGATGGCTGGCCTGAATGCCCTCTCTAAATGGAGTTTTTGGGCAGACAGTGCTTCCCCTTCTCCAGTCTTGTGGTCCCTTTCCCCTTTGTGATATTTCAGATGTCACTGACTGTGGCTATGCAGTGCCATCTCCCAGCATGGAACTCACCTGGGCCAGGGCACTTGGGCTAGCGCTGGCCTTCGACTCTCAGTCATTCTTGTTCAGAGCTGAGCTTCTCACCATCCCATTCACCCAAGCAGGGGACTCTCCCCTTTAGTAACCTAGTCTTTCCCCAACCCAATCAATCAACCAACCTTTTTTATTGTTCCTAGCTTTCCTGGCTTGGGGTTTGCTCATTCTAAATTTACTTCAAGCAATATTCTCTCAGGTTTCTGCTCTGCTTCTGTATTTGTTCTCTGTCTCCTGCTATAGCTTCTCTTTTTTTTTGGACACACCTTTTACAAATCTAATTAGGGCAGTGGGCTTCCTGAATATCCCACATCCATCAGTCTCATCAAATGATTGCCCTTTGTAGCTACAGAATATCATTCTCATGAATAAAATTTCCATCCTCCTTTCTGGACTGCTTTCTCATCTAGAATTCTGATTCTTAGCAGCCTCCTCTATCTGTCCTAGGAAACCTTTGAAATTTCCTCTTGCAAAATATAGACCTTACAATAAAGTTCCTAGAGTACCAGAGTGAGGAGCGAGCTTGGGGATTTACTAGAACAAGAACTCTTCACTTTTTTTGCCTTGTGGATCCTGGAAGAGTAAATCTAGTGAAACCCTTGGACCACTTCTCTAGATCATATTTTAAATTCATAAAATAAAATACAAAAGATTGTAAAGGAAACTCATATTCAAACACAATTATGAAAATAGGAAACAAAAGCAACCAACAGAAAAACAAAGTTCACAGAGCCTGGGTTAAGAACTTCTGATTAGGAGGGAAATAGCATGTGATGGGAGAAGTAAATCTGGATAATGAGTCAGAGGGCCTGCATTCAAATCTCAGCCATGTACCTTGCTATATGTCCTTTTGGGCAAATCAGTTCTCTTTAGGACCTGGTTCCTCTTTTGTGAAACAAGGGACCTCCAAGATCTCTTCCAGATTGAAAGCTGTGGTCTCATCTAGTTACAAATACTGTTTATAAATTTCAAATGAGATAACATTTGTAAGAGCTTAGCATGGTGCCTGGCACACCATAGGTGCTTAATAAATGCTTATTCCTTTCCTCTTTAAAGGAGAGAAATGGGTCTGAGAGAGGGGAAGGATTAGGCCCAAGATCCCTGGCCAGCGAGGGGACTGGACCCCTCTCCCCACACCTGACTGATTTCTGAACTCAACTTGTGTAACAGAGAGGGCTGAGGTGGGCATGAGGAGGCTGGGGAGGGGCACTGCCTCTGGACTTGGGACTTCTTGGGAAGTAGCTCATTACTCTGGGCTCCACCCGGCAATTAACAGCAAACATCCCCTAGCCTATTACTTCCTGTCCATAAAGATGGACAGCTACTGTAGGCAAACATGCACCATTATAAAGCAAACTGTTATAAACATAACTGAAATCTCTAAGTGCCAGAGAAAGAAATGGGCCACCTTAGTGGGGGTAGGGAGATGGGGGTGGGGAGGGTGGAAGAGAGAGGCAGAACGGACAGGGAGCACTGAGGACTCACAGATCTAGAAGCACCACAGCTATCTGCTCTAACCTTACCACATTTTACAAATTAGGAGACTGAGCTTCAGAAAGGGAAGGGGACTTGTGCAAACTAAATATTGGGATTGAAATTCAAACCCAGGTCTCTTTTCATTATATCATCACTAACCCCTTACCTACCCCAGTAAATAATTGCATCTCTGGCAAGAAACAGAGCCAGTACAGGAGAGGTCACTATTTTAATTCTCTGAAAAGTTGGCATTGGTCCCTGACCCTGTCCTCTGCTCTCCCACCAAATCCTTAGCCTCCCCTGAAGGGGTAAATCTAGTTTAAAGCAGAGAGTAGGAGCTCTGTGTCCCAACCTGGCTGTACTACAGACTCAGGTTCCTACCCTTTTCTGAAAGCTCTTTTCAGTTTTCCCATTTTGTAAAATTAAGGAGTTGGGAGACAGCGTAGTAAAAGACTTGGTTCTAGGGAAACATTGTATACAGTAGTTGTAACAATGTAATAATCCAAAGTGAAAGCCTGGTCTCCTCTGATTAAGACAATGATTTGTGACAATTCCAAAGGATCCATGCTGAAAAATGCTCTTGACTTCCAGAGAAAGAACCGATCAACTCTGATTGCAGATTGAAGTGGACTTAATTTACTTTTAAATTTTTTCTTTTTTATGTGTCTCTCTGTGTGTTTTCTTTTACAAAACAGAAAATATGGAGATGTATTTTGCATGATCTCACAATATAATCAATATCCATTCTCAAGGACTCAGAGGGCCAGGAAGGACAAAATTTGGAACTTGAATTAAAAAAAATGAAATGTCAAAATGTTTTTTATTTGTAATTGGGAAATATTTAATGAGATAGATTAAAAATATATATTTGTATGAAAGAGTTCTGCTTCTGAAGTCAGAAGAGTTGGGATCAGATGGGCTCTACCACTTACCACTGTTGTGACTTTGACAAGTGTTTTTCTCCTTTTGAACCTCAGCTTCCTCCTGTGTAAAATGAGGGGGTTAACTCTCAGTTTTATTTTTTTATGACTCGACACCCAAGAGCTCTTTTAGCCCCAAGTCTTGTTTCCTATGGGTCTTTATGTAGGAACTCCTTCATAGAGTCCTGACGTTGGTGTCCAAAACTCTGTGGGCCAAGAGCTCCATTACTGACCCTTTTGGGGCTTCAGTTTCCTCATCCATAAAATCAAGGACTTGGACTCAGTGACCTTTATCCACTCTGACATTCTGTGGTCCAAGGGCACTCTGGCTTCCTAAGACTCCCGTAAAGCAAAGAGCCTCTGGACTGGAGACAGAGCACGTGGGTTTGAAGGTTGGTCCTGCTTCTTTCTAACTTGTTACATTTGCTTCAGTTTCTTTTCTGAACAATACTCCATGCACCCTTACTCTCAAAGAATCCAAGGAGATCATGTTTATATTGCGCTCGTTATGGGCCCCTCCTGATTAAAGGCAGTGTGCTGCAGTGGAGAGAGTCCTGGTAGTGAGCTCAGACTTGGGGCAGGGTCCTGTCTGCTCTAATCTAGTAAGCTGGGTAACAATGGTGGGTTAGGGCTTTGTTATATGGCTGATCTCGTTTCCTCTTGCCAATAGCTCTGAAGAGTGTTATTCTTATTGTATAGATGAGGAAATGGATGCCCAGACATGGGGAGTGATTTGCTTAATGGTTGCAGAATTGACAGGGAGCTGGCGCTGGGATCAGGAGAGACTTGGCATCCCCCTTTCTTGGGGCCCATGCTGCTATGCTCACCTGTTCCTTGTCCCTGTTGCCTTTCCTCGCTGCCCCTTAACCTGATCCCATTAAGACAATGCTTCAGAGCCTTGTGGACTGTGGAGGGCCAGCATGATCATTTCCCCATCAGGTCCAGGACACTTTACATGCTACAAAACATTCTCCTTTTTCCTTTCTCATTTGAAACCCAACTCAGAGTCTGACCATTATCCCATTTTACAGTAGAGACACTGAGGCCCAGAAAGGAGAAGGGGTTAACCAAAGACACCCAACTAGTACAGGATGGAGCCTCATAGTATTCTGGGAAGTCAGAAGTGAATATTTTCACCCCTATTTTACAGAGAAGCAAACTGAGGCCAGAGAAAGGACCCAATTTGCCCAAGGGAGTGACAGAGGCAGGCTTCTGACTCTCATACCAAGACAAAGGTCTTGGGATAAATAAGCCTGGAAATGAAAGGCGCCAAGAAGCCAAAAGTACAGAGCTTTGAGGACCGTCTACAGAAAGACAGGGTGGCCCACGGGCAAGCTGGGATGGTGAGGGCCAGGAGGGATCTCCAGACAGGAAAAAAGGGAGCAGAAAAGGGAGATTGCTGAGGGTTGGGCCTGTTAAAAAATAACCATAAAAAGGAACCTACTGCCGGTCAATCCCCATTGCCACCTCCTTTCTCCTGCCCCCCACCCCACCCTCTGCCCCGCCCGCACCGAAAAAACCTTTGGACGTTGTAATCGCTTTTTCTGCCACTAGGGGGCTGGGAGATGAAGTCACCTAGTGTGTGATTGGGTAACCTCTAGTGTTGGAAAGGATTACTACAACTCCCCAGCCTGGCCCTGGAATAAGGATTGCAATAATTAACAGTAAGAGTGCTTTGATGAGTATGACGTTCATCGTGAAGTAGAGATTGCTGTCCCCATTTTACAGATGGAAGGACTGAGGCTTATAGAGGGGAATCAAGTGGCCCAAGGTCACCCAGGTCATTGGATGATAGATGTTTCTGAAAGAGAACTTAGTCCAAATCCTCATTTGACAGACAAGGAAACTGATCCCAGAGAACCAGGTCCGTGAAAGAGCTGGGGTTTGACCCCTGACCTCTGACTCCAAATACAACAATCTTTTGGCCGTTCCCTTCTGACACCCCAATATGATGATGAGGGGCCAAATTAGGAGGACAGCCCATGCGGGCTGGCTCCAAAGTCACAGATCTCTCCAATCACCAGGCAAGGGTGCACTCTCACCTCGACTGCTGCCTCCTTCCCTGGCAAGACTGTCATTGGTTAACAATAACCGACAGGGACAGAACGGTCCTCAAGTAGTCTTGTCCACTTATGTCAGGCCTAGAGATTCAGTTTGCCCTCCCAGCCGTTCCCCAGAGAAGAAAGGCATGGGCACTGCACTTAGCTCTGACCTGGAGATTTAGTTTACCCTCCCAGCTGTTCCCAGGAACACAGGGTCTAGAGAGATCCATAAGAGGTAGAACTATAAGGAACTGGGCCATAACCATCAGCAACTCCTGATGGAGGCCAGACTGGGAAGGGGCTTGTCCAAGATTATGTAGGGAATGAGATGCAAAGCCAGGATTTGAAACTGAATCTGGTAACTCAGGCTGGACACAAGAACTCATGTTGATCAGTATTCTTCTAGTGTTCTTGTGACCTTCTAGTATTTAATGGGCTATCAGATGAAAGAGAGGTTAGCTTTGTTCTATTTGGCTCCAGGGGGCAGAACTATGGGCAAGTAGGGGAAGTTACAGAGAGGTCAACTGAGGCTGGAGGTCAGGAAAAACTTCCTACCAATCACAGCTGCCCTACCATACAAGGAACTGTCTCAGGAGGTCACTAGCCTTCAAGGAGAAGCTAGTGGGCCACTTGTTGGTATAGTAGGGGTGGGCTTCTTTTGGGGGTGTGGGTTATGTTGGTTGGCTGCCAGGTCCCTGCAACTCTCCAATTCCATAGTTTGGTGACTAAATCCTGCTCTCAGCTACCTCAGCAGAGCAATGAGTCAGGGAGGGTGTCCCTTCTCAGGATTGTTGTAGAAACTTAGCTCAGTACATCTTTGGGCACTAGGGAAATTGGCTTACTGTTGTTTTGCAAAGGCCAAGAGCTTGGCCATATTCTCTTAGGCCAGGCTCAACTATTCTTCCTCTGTCTCTATGTACCTTCCTCTTTCCATTCTTTTTCTGCCTCTTCTTTCTCCTTTCTCTTTGTCCCAGGCTTGGCTTAGGCTCCCTGTGGTGACTCAGGGCAAAGAGGGCAGACTACTTGATTGATGAATCAGAGACTGCCTGGCTTAGGGCCAGGGCCAGGATAAGGGGTCTGCAAGGGGAGTTACCCCCTAAGGAGACCAGGGGATCATGAGCCCTGACAGGTGGGGGGTGGCTGACATGTAGACCCAGCTGGTGGTCTGTGGCCTGCTGTGAGTTGGCAGGTGGGGCTTGTTCCTTGGCCTGGAGAAATGAGTTCTCAGTCTAGGGGGCTGTGGGGGCCAGATTGTAACAGCAACCCCCCTCACCACCTAGTGAGAGCTTGAGAATTTCTCTCTGAGGGGGTTGGAGGGAACTGGAATCTTTGGAATCATGGGTCAGATGCATTTCCAGGGCTTACCATGAGTGAATGGCCATCACAATAGGGACAGACGAGGGGTGTGAAGGGCCGATTTGTGTGTGTGATTGGGGGAGGGTGGTGGGAGAAAGGAGAAAAGGTACTCAGGAATGGAATATCACCATTGAAAATCTTAAAGAGTTAGAACTAAAAGGAACCTTAGATGTCATCATGACTACTTCTTTAAAGAGAAGGAAATGAAAGTAACTTTTTCAGGGTTATACAGTCAGGAAATGCCATTCAGAATTCGAACTCAGGTCTTCTGAGTCCAAATCTGGCATGCTTCCCTTTTTATAGTTAAGCTTCTCCCCTTAGAACCATCTCACTTTGGGACGGATGGCTGGAGTTTTTTCTTTACATTAAACCCAAATTTGTATCTCTGCCATCTAGACTCCATGCCACCAAACTCTGCCCACCACGGCCAAGCAGAATAAGTCAAGTAAGTCCGTCTTTGTCAAGACAGCCCTTCAATAATTCAGACAGCTGTCCTATTCCCCTACGGTGCCAGACTAGACAGAAGGTAGAGAGAAGAAGCTCTTGAATTTGGAGATACAGAGAGAAAATCTAGGTTTTGATCTTGATTTACCCATTTAATAGAGTACCTTGGGAAATCATGTAACCTTAAGGGTCTCAGTTTCCTCATCTGTAAAATGAGAACCTTGGACTACATAACTTCTAAGGTCCCTTTCAGTTCTAAATTTATGAACCTATGGATATCCCAGTTCTTTTCATTCATCTTTAATCACGATCATCAGAAATGACAGCTAGCATTTATATCACACTTTAAGGTTCTCAAATACTTTAACCTCTATAATCTCATTGGATGAAAAGGCATGGCTTCACTCTTATATTGCTTACTCACAGAATGTAGACCAGTTTGTTAAGATGTTTCCTTCAATATGATACCCATGTCTTTGGACAGTACTCCAGATGTGATCTGGTCAGGGCGCTGAGCCGTGGGACTGTCTTCTTTGTCCTGAGCACTAGACCTCTTCTCTCTGAGCCTAGAACCCTATCTACTTCTTGGCTGACCCTTCCCACTGTTGATGCAGCCCCCTAAGACTTGTCCCAATCCACCAGTATTTTTTATATGGGCTCACATCCTCCCCTTGTGAAATTGAACTTAATAGCAAGAATTTATACTTATCACTACTAAATTTCATCTTATTATATATACAGTCCAAGCTTCTAGCCTTGGTCTTTTAGATTCTGGCTCTGCTCTCCACCCATCCCACTTTGGTGTCAAATTTGACAAAGAATCTCACCTGCACCTTCATGATTCCTTGATAACTTTTGGTTCAGCTAGTCAGTGACTCTGAATCCACCTAATTTCATGTTGTCTCACCTAGATTTCTCCATATTTTTCTACAGGAATGACCATGGTTGACTTGGTCAGATTTGTTGTTTTTCAAATTCTAGATAAACCCTATGAATAGCATTACTCCGAGATAATGTGTATGAAGAGCTTTGTAAGTCTCCTGCTGAGAAGATGATAAGCCATCATCACCATCATCTTCATCATGGTTATTAGTAGCTGCCCGACTCCCACTAGCTCTATAGCTGGGGTCCCGCAGCATGACTGCTTCTTGTCTTTCTCAGTGTTCTAGCTGTACCGCTGAGGGTCAATGGTCTTCTTCTAATGCTGTTGACTCAAGCCCTGACTCAGGTGTGCACTCACTAATTTCAATCACCTAGAGACAGTTAGGATAGCCTCAGTATTATCAATACCATTGGTAAATGTTCCACTATTAATTTAGCCAGTTGATATCTGCTTGATATCAGTAACAAATAATTAATATCAATTCACTTTTACAAAGAGTTGTTTATAGACTGTTTATATAGATATATATACATACTATATATATCTATATAAACATAAACAAACTGTGTGTGTGTGTATATATATATTATATAAGCATATAAACACATCCATCCCAAATGGAGGCATCCTCTTTCTTCTTTTACCTGGGTCACTAGGGAGAGTAGGTTCAGACGTCAAACAGCTGCCACTGAACTGGACCCATCAAATTCACTTCCAGGTATGGCCTCACTGATGTATGAGTTGTTGGTCTGACTTAGGAAATAGCGTCTGGCCTACGAGGGTGATCTGCTGCTGAAAGGGGTCAAGCAAATTACTATTTCCTGGGTTGGACCATCAGATGTCTAATAACTCTTCTGGCCTCTTCAGATCTCACAAAATTCTGTATCAAAGAAAAGACACACACAAAAGGCAGCCCCATCTCAGACACAGGCATGCCTAAAAACCTGGTGTTTACGACCTGGCTAGGGCAGGCGAAGGGCACCACCTCATTGTCCCTTCAAAGCTTAGCAACTCATCCATAGTAACAGCGATGACCTTGGCCCCACTGCCTGAAGGCCAGGTACTTCACATACAATATGCCATGCTACTATACAGGGACTGAACCAAATAATGAACCTATTCCCTCTCCCACCTCCAGTATCATTAAGGAGATTTGGAGGGTCATTGGCTTTAGGCCTAGCAGATGATGTCCCACCAATTCTAAAGGTCCCCTGAACACAGTTCTCTCTAACCACTTATGGGTGCTTATAAGAAGATAATATAAGGTTATATAAAATAACATATATAAAAGGTTATGTAGAAGATAATCTTTTACTCAAGAATATACTAAAGTATAGAGAGAACAAACATACTCTGCCTCCAACACCTTGGGTGGGGCATAATCTCTTGTACCACTGCAGATACTGAGGAGAGGATGGAGATCTGGGGCACAGCTTGACTCAGTCCATATATAGTATCAGTCCCACCAAGCTCTAAGTCCAAAGCTCTCCTGGGTGCTTCCCAGCACCCTGGTTTCTTAGTCCTTCCCTGCTGGACTGGCAGCAATATCTGGCCTAGAATTCTGCCTCCAAGGGTGCCAAGGTTTGAGACTGGGTCCAAGGATTCTACTGAGTTGTTACCAGAATTGAACATGACACATGAAATAGACCAGAGAAAAACCCTGAGTTCATTTTTGGGGTGAGGACACAGAGCACAGGTGGAGGGGGAGGGGAAGGTAGATCTTCCCATCCCCTCCCCTGCCCAGCAGTTTAGTTCAGGATGCCAGGGTTGTGGGTAAGTAGGACCCTCTCCCTTTCTGGAGATTTTTGGGAAAAGAAAATGAGACTGTCCCAGTCTACTAGTTTTAAAATGACAATGTGTTCTGCTACACCCCCAGTGGAAAGAGACTGCTTCCATTCATGAGGTAAGAGAACATAGCCTTCTCCAGAAGCAGATACCTCCATCTTGTATGATCTATACTTATGTACCAAGCCTCCATTATAACTATACCCTGTGGTTAGCAAGAAGAGAGAGGTTCAATTCCTCTGTTGGAGCTTTTGGGATGCATTGTCATTTCTGGCTTTGGAGCTAAGTAAATGGTTTCTTCTTCTTCAACAGAAAAGTCACAGAATATCTGTGGGTGCCCTATATTGGGGTAGGACCCTCCATTCCATGTTCTTTATTATATCTAGAAATCAGATCAACATCTTCCTCCAACTTCTAAGAGAGCTGGTAACATGCAGAGCTCCCTGTACCTGCTCCTAGAATCCCTTCACTCCCGTTGGCCACTCCTGATTACATGTGGAACTCTGTTGTTCATCCTTTGCTCTTGAAGAGGAGCAATGATGTCATGAGTGACTTTTGAGTGAATTGGATTTAAGTGAGGCAGAGCTGCACAAAGTTGCCAGCCTCACTCTTTCCTCAATAGTCATTGATGCCCAGTGGCAAGACAAAGATCAAAATGAATGGCAATGCTCCAGGATGCAGTGGATGACTTGAGCTTTTTTAAATTAAGGTCTTCCCCAGACTTCAAGTTTGTCTGAGGCAACACCCATTCAATGGCTTAGGGCTAGGTAAGAACTGAGACAAAAGATGACCTAGTTTGCATCACAAAAATATCAGTCTGACAGGGGAAGACCTTCAGAGTTTCTGGCCAGAATGGAAAACAGTTGAAGTCCATGGGGAGGTAAGTGGGAGGTAAGATGTATGAAGAGGCCATTACCATGTCCAGGTGGGGCTGGGGCAGTGAGGTCCCATCCTAGGTGAGGAGACCATGGGAACACAGAAGAGAAAATGAGTACAAAAGAGACTATGTGACAGGTATCAACAGGAATTAGCATTAATTATCTTTATACTGGTAAAATACAGAGTGAACCTAACTGGAGGTTCTTGTTGAGGAGGGAGAAGGGCACTCCCCATCCTGGCCCACTGAGAGTGGGCAAGTTGTTGGAAGGAACTTTGACCAGTCATGTACCCAACCCTTTAATTCTAAAACCTGATTGCTTTGGATCCATCTAAGAATTATACCCACTCTGCTGGTACAAGGAATGCTGGGCTTACAATCAAAGAGCCTGTTTCTGAAATCTTATAACCTGTGTGACCTTGGGCAAATCATTCAACCCCTCTGAGTCCCCTAAAAGAGAAAATTATAGCCCAATGTCATTAATGAACATGATTGTAAAATATTAAATAACATACTCATAGACATAACATGGCAACAAATCCAATTATGGCTAAGTGGGATTTCTCATGGGAACACCAGGAGGGTTTGCTATTAAGATTGTGATTAATTTAGCTACATCAACAAGGGAAAAATAAAAACTATTTTCTTATAGTATTATGTGTTAAGAGGATTCTGGTAAAAATAAAATATTCTGGTATGTTAAAAGCCCTAAGAATAAGGAAAGACTTTTCTTTAAAATCATGAGAGAGATCCATTTGAGATCGTGAGTCAGTATTATATGAAATGGAGATATATTAGAGTAGCTCCATTAAAAATAGACAAGTATCAATCAGAGTTTCACTGTTCTATCTGACATAACCACCAGGTATACCCAAGAATTAAGTCACTAAGCTTTAGCAGCAGCCAAGTTAAACTATATCTAAGCAAATGACATGATTATGTGCCTAGGAAACTTGAGATACTCAACTAAAAATGAATTGTTTTAAAAATGACTTTAGCAAAGTGGTGGGTAGAAGATGAAGCATCGGTGGTAAACGACTTCAATACCACTAACAATTTTTTTTAATTATAGAAAGACAGAACAATTTTGATAAACAATATTCTACTATTCTTGCGGAAAAGATAGGATTGTGTGCCCTGAATGGATGTAGAATTGACTGAATGGCCAGATTGGGAATAGTGGTTAATGTATTGTTCCAGGTCATCTTGGCAAAAGGTCTCCATGGTGTGCCCTAGGGATCCATACTTAGCCCTGCACTGTTTGACATTTTTATCATTTACTTGGACAGAATCACAGATGGCATACTTATAGAATTTGTGGATGGTCCAAAGTGGTATAGTTAACCAACTGAATGACAGAATCCAAAAGGATTTTGATAGACTCAACCGTTGGGCCAAATCTAATAAAATAAAGTTCAGTCATATAAAGTATTAAATTTGAGTTTGGAAATTTGATTTTACAAGCACAAAATGAGGGTGGGTGTAGTGAGTGGTTTGAAAAAGATCTGGGGTTTTTAAGAGATCCCAAATTTAACAAGAGTTAGCAGTATGTCATGGAGGCCAAGCAAGCTAATATTATAAGTAATATTGTCAGAGGTCAAACTTTCAGGAATAAAGAGATGGTCAATTCTCTACACTCCATTCATCTGGAAGATTGTGTCTACCTTTGGGTATTACATCTTAATGAGGCAATTAATGTAAAGTGGTTTACCAACCTCAGAGCACTATATAAATGCTATTTTTGTTGTGATGGTTGTATGATGGAGACCATTCAGAGGAAGGTAGGCAGTATGGTGAAAGGTCTTTAGTTCATGTCCTGTGAATAGCATTTGAAAGCACTGAGATGCTTAGATTGGAAAAGAGAAAAATGATGATGGGGTGACCATGATGGACAGAGTCAGGGTTTAGGAGACCAGTCCACTGTAGTGCAGTACACTTAAGATTTCTTCTACTTGGTTACAGAATGAAGGACTGGGAGCAATGAATGGAGGCTGTGAAGACTCAAACTTGGCCTGGTGTCAGGTGGAACTAATAATGAGACCAATCCCAATGTAGAAGGGGCTGCCTCCAGATGTGATGGGTGCCCCTTTGTTGTGTTCTTCCAGTAGAGGCTAGATCAGCACTTGTTGGAGATGATGTAAAGTAGGGTTTGCCATAATGTCATAATAAATTGGGATCCTAAATGCCCTCGGGATCCCTCCATACTCAGAAATTCTATTATCCTGGGAACTTCATACCTCCTCAAGGGTTGACAAAATGTGGACACTTCATTGCACTTAATTTAAAATCTTTTTTTTTTTTTACTTTATTAAAAAAAGCAATTGTTGGAATCTGTGTTTTTTTCACAACATGATTAATATGGAAATGTATTTTTTTATTTTTTATTTTTTTATTTTTTAAATAAATTTATTTAAGTTTTTACATTTATTTTCACAAGATTTTGGGTTCCAAAATTTTCTTCCCATTTGTCCCCTTCCCCCCTCCCCGATACACTGGACATTCTAATTACCCATATCACCAATCTGCCTTCTCTTCTATCATCCCTCCCTTCCCTTACCCCACCTTCTCTTTTGTCCTGTAGGGCCAGATAACTTTCTA
>CM053770.1:668995604-669016554 GCA_028658325.1 Potorous gilbertii
GATATTTGGGATACAGAGGCTTCGACTCCCATGTCTTTACCTGGTGGTAAGCAGACCTCCTCGTCGTCAAATGGAGGAATGATCTTCTCAAGGAAATAACCATCTATGGTCTTAGTTTTTTTTCCCTTTTCTGGGCATTTTCCCAGCCAGTTACTTGATTTCTGAGAGTCCTCTCCACCCCCTAACCTAGATCCGCCCCACTAGTGCTTGGGGTCTGGGATTCAAATGCTGCTCCCCAGCCTCAGGGCTTTTGGTGACAGGCCTGACTGCTCTTCAGTGGGAGCTTATCTGCTGGTTCTCAGGTGGGGGCAGGGCCGCCTCTCAGGCTCAGTTCCCTCAGGGAGTTTATACAGAGATCCTTTGTAGTGGAGCTGGGGTGGAGCTGGGGTGGAGCTCCAGCTCTCTCTGGGAGTCTCTGGCTGAGCTGCCTCTGCCTCTGGCCAAGCTGCCTCAGCGTGTGCCGCAGCGGCCGCTTCCCAGGGGGTCCGAGTCCGGGATATACCCCGCTCCCCTCTCAGCCCGTCTCTCTCACTGACCTGTGCATCTGTGGGTGGAGGGACCTTCTCGCCGCCACTGGGAGATTCAGGTCCCTGACACCTGATGGGCTCTGCTCGCTCCTCTCAGTGCCGCGTGGCCGGGACGGGGGAGGGGAGCGCTCGGCTGGGCAGGACTCTGCTCCCGTCCTGGGTACCTTTGTGGTCGGTTTTTCAGGGCTCTCTGCAACGGAAATCTCCTTCACTATGTTGCTGCGCGGCTTCCACTGTTCCAGAATTTGTCAGGAGTTCTTTTTACAGGAATCTATGGGCTGTGGGTTCGGACCTAGCATAGGTGAGTCTTTCTACTCCGCCATCTTGGCTCCGCCCCCCCAGGAGTTCTTTTTACAGGAAATCTATGGGCTGTGGATTCGGAGCTAGCAAATGTGAGTCTTTCTACTCCGCCATCTTGGCTCTGCCCCCTTAATTTAAAATCTTAACACCTTGCTGTCTATGTTGTTTGTTCCCCTCCCTCCATCCCCTTTATAATTTTATTAACTTGATTACTCAGGGGAAGTCAACAAGTAGTGTCCTGTTCAGTTCCCTTCATCCTTTAGAATTGTTGACCAAAAATAGTATCATGACTGTAGCATACTTGGGGAATAGAACTGCATGTTAGAACCTTAGACCTGCAGAGTGACAAAGGCCTTTAAGACATCCAGAGACCATAGGGTTCAAACCCTAGCCTTCAGATAGGTGAATGATGTAGAATCACATAATAAGGTGTCACCTAGTCTAACCCTCCACCCCAACAAGAATCTCTTCTAAAGCTGCCTTGACAGGAAGTCAACTCTCCAGACTCTGTGCGATGATTTCCAGAGCAGGGAAGCTAGATTCAAAGTCAGGAGCCTAAGATTAAGGTCCTGACCATGTCAGTTACTAGCTTTTTTGACGATGGGGAAGTGGCTCCATCTCTCAGTTTCCTCATCTGTAAAATGAGGGTTGTCACGTTTTTCTCTCTAAACAACAGGGTTTATGTAGGGAAGGGGCTTTGCTAGTCTTAAAGTGCTATGGAAATAATCCTCACTGGCTCTTGGGGAAGCCCTGTTCACCTCTGAGCTACTCTCATTGGAAAAGAGAAATTTTTCTGACATCATTACAATGTTTGTTTGTAATTCCCAGCTACTGATCCCAGGTATATTTTGTGGGGCCAAGCAATAAAAAGTCTCATTCATCTTCTACGTGACAGCCATTCCAAGACTAGAAGACAGCTGCTATGTTCCCTCTTACATCCTCTCTCCAGATTCAATATCCTCCATTTCTCTAACCAATTCTTATTTCTGGGTTATAGTCCATAGTCCTCTCCCTATCTTGGTCACACTCTCTTGGATGTACTTAAGTTTGTCATTGTCCTTTCAAATATGAAGTGTTCAAGAGTAAAGGACCCAAGGCTGGCTCTGGTGTCCCAAAGGAGGTGCCCCAAGAACCAATCATCCTTTGGGAATGATGTTGGGTGCATTCAATCGCATTCATCACTGATATTTGGAAAATGCTTTCCTCAGGAGAAACTTTCATCTCAACTTCCCCAATCCATGTGACTTTGGAAACTGTTCCATCATCCTTGACAAAGAGTCATTAAACATCAGAGCTTGGAGGGACCTTGGAACATCAAAAAGGGAATATCAGAACTTTGTGCGATCTTGTGGTATGGAACAGAGACTGTCAGAGCAGGGAAGGACTTTAGAACAGAGGACAGAAAATACCAGAGCTAAAAGGGACCTTTGAAAATGAGACCTTAGCACATGAGACTTACAAGAGATCTTAGATTTCATCTCATCCAACCACCTCATTTTGTAGAAGTGGAGTCTGAAACCAGAAAGAGGAAGTGATTTACCTAACATCACACAGATAGTAAGCAACCTAGTCAAGATTTAACTGAGGTCTTCTGACTCCACATTCTTTTCTCTTTCATTGCTAAACCCTGAAACTGTTGTACTCTTTGTCCCCCTTCCCCCTCTTCCCCTAATACTTTATTTCATTACCAAATCAGGGTGGAAAGTTTGTGACCGAGCAAGGGAAAGGGGAAATGAGGGTTGCTTTCAAACCAAATGTTGGGGAAGTGCCTGAGTGTGTTGGGATCATGTGGCAGCCAAGGGATGGTTAGCTCTTCACATGGGAAAGTCATCATCTCCAACCCAATTTTCCTGCTGGCAGCCAGGCTGTACCAGTGGCTTTCCACAATATCTTATAGTCTTTTTCTCAATTCCCCCTTCCCTCCTCCACTTAAATAACAATGATATATGCATGGTGCTTGAAAGTTTACAAAGCATCTTATTTGTTTTACCTTATTTGAGCCTTAATGAATTCTGTGAAATGAGTATTACAGGAATTATTAATCCCATTTCACAGATGAGCAAACTGAGTTTCAGTAAAGTCAAAGGACTTGCCCATGACCAACCAGCTACTAAGTAGCTAAGGCAGGGTTTGAAGCCAGGTCCTCTTGACTCCCTGACTATGCCACTTTTCCTCTAGAGTTTTGTGGGAGCCCTAAGTGACCCATGACAGGTATCTCTGAGACTCAGTTTTCTCCTCTGAATATAAGGCAAATTATATTTGCACTACAGGCTTCATAACACCAGTATGAGAAGAGGCAAACAGTCAAGTATATATATATATATATATATATATATATATATATATATATATATATATTTGCTTTTATTTTTAATTATATGTTATTTATTTTGTTAAATATTTGCCAAGTACGTGTAAAATTTTTTTCTTACACTCTTTTTTTTTTAATTTTGAGTTCCAAATTCTCTCCCTCCTTCCTGCCCCTCCCCCACCTCTTGAAAATCAGTATACAGTTATTAAAGTCTACTGTGTGCAGGCACAAAGAAAGGCAAAATAAAAAAAACCAATCAAACAACTACAAAAGCTCTCAAAGAGCTTGTAGTTTAACGGTAGAGACAACATACAAACAATTATGTTTAAACAAGACACATAGGGGATAAACTGGAGATAATCAAGAGAGGGAAAGCTCTAGAATTAAGAGGGCTTAGGAAGCACTTCCAACAGAAGGAAGGAACTTACCTGGGATTGGAAGGAAGCTAGAGAAGCTAGGAAGCAGAGATGAAGAGGGAGAGTATTCCAGGTGTGTGTGTATGGGGGGGCATACAGAGAAAATTCCCAGAGCATCTTTTGTGAGAAGCAGGAAAGATTACCAAGTAGGAGAGTATTTGCAAACTTCCAAGTGCCATAGAGATGAGAATTTTTATTACTGGGCCTTAGAACCCACTCAAAAGGGAATCACTTGCCCTGTTTCTCACATCACTCAGTGAGGGTCTGTTGAAGATAACCCCCTTGCAGTGGAAGGCAAGACCAAATGCTGGGGGGATGCAGTATAATATTAGTTCACTCTAGCCAGGATCACTTCACCCTCCTCCTCACAGGCCACAATGATTCCTGTTACTATAATTGTGCTTAGGCTACTGTCCATGCATTTAAATGCCTTCCCTCAGCTCCCCACATCTCGCAGTCTCTTTCAGTACCAACAGAAGTCTGGACAATTGAAGCTCATACACTGCAATATCATTCTTCCCTGCCAGGTTTGTGGTGTTTTCTCAGCTTTGCATCTAATTCCTCCTTCTGTTCAGGTGGTCTGTAGTCCATTTCTAAGCAACATTCACTCTCTTTCTGCCTCTGTTTATCTTTCCTGAAATGTGCTCTTGTTTCTCTGCACATGTTTCTGAATTTCAAGATATAGTATTCATAATATATACTTATATATACATGAGAATGAATTGAGTATATAGTGCTACTCTGTCACTCCCTTTTTAATCTAATCTCTCTTTTTTAATAATAAAGGGCGAGAGTCAAATTCTACCCAGGTTCTATCACACTAAATTTCATTGATTTCAATGAAGCCAAATTTACTGGTGAGTATTAGGATCTCCATTTGATCCTGTTTACAAAATTTGTGTGTTATAGATTTGCATATATGCAAAGGAAACCATGGGTTTTATTACTGGTTCACTTTTTGTTAGGATCCTCTCCTCTATTTTTCTTCTTCCTACGTTCTATCTGCTGCTGCCTGTGTGGCCGTACCTCTCAGAACCATGCTGGAAGTTTTCCCCTTCCTTCTCCCTTTTCATATTAAAGCTACCTTAATTAGATTCACAAGACATAAGTCATATATGTTTTTACTGGCCCTTGTTAGGTGCATTCCATCCCTTGTTGAGAGCCCCTCATTCCTCAGTTTTAATCTGTGGTCCAGAAACCCAAATCTCATTTTCAGACACAATCTTCTTAGCCAGTTGTTCCCCTCCCAAGTCTGCTTCTCTCTCCTGAACATCTTGCTTTTGATGGAGAGCAGTGATGGAAACACCATCTGCTTCCCCCAGCTCTTCAGTTTTCATAATTCTGAGCATGACTTTCTAGGTTCCTTCTAGTGGTCTAACTTGTTTCCACAGGAATCTCCAGAAATGGGTTGTGGTCAGCACAATACTGACAATACTTAGGAGGCTTCAATCATATGCCAGAACAGTCCAAGCCTCAGTTTTCTCATCTGTAAAATCAGGAAGTTAGAAAGACTAAGCATCGCTAACTCATGAACACCTGGAATAAAACAACCCTCTGTTGTTTAAATCAGGCTGACGAATAGCAGCCTCCTTACCTCTCAGCAGAAACCCCCTCACCCATCACTTCTCTCCTCTCCTCTTTGTTGCCCAGGAGGGGTCTGATTTTTTTAGTCTACCTTTATATCGATGTCCAGTAGTAAGACGATTGGATCAAAAAATAAAGACAATTTTGTGACTTTTCTTGTGTTATTCCAAATTGTTTTTTGAATAGTTTTTTAAATCAGTTCTTACCCTCCAAATTCATGTAGGTAACTAGGTAGTGCAGGAGATAGAGTTTTGGGCCTGATGTCAGAAAGACCTGGGTTCAAATCCAGCTTCAGACATTTATTAGTTGACCTGGGCAAACCACTTAACCTCTGTTGTCTTAGTTGTTCTCTACTGGAAAATTGGGGTGATAATAGCATCTCTTTTCCTGGGTTGTGAAGGTCAAATGAGATACTATTTGTAAGGTGCTTAGCACAATGTAAGCGTTACATAAATTGTATATACTATCACTGCTACTGTTGCTGCTGCTGCTACTACTCAAGAGCATATTGATATGTGCATTTCCCCATCCAAATGTACTCTTTCTCAAGTTGATTAATGAACTACTACTTCATGCATTGTTATGAGGTTGAGGGAAAACTCCACAGTACATATATATATATATATATATATATATATATATATATATGTACACACACATATATATATATATATTCATCATTATATATTATATTGTGAGCCATTTGTGACTACTTCAGTTGAGTTGGTGAGAACTTCTTCTAATCCGTTCTTATTTGATGCATGTTGTTTTACTTTGCATATTTCTTATTATTGTTTTAGGACATTTTTTCATATAGTTGTTGATCATTCACCTTAAAAAAAAACTGTTTGATCCTATCTTTTGACCACTTGTCTAATAGGTAAATGCTCATTGGTTTGTGTCAATTTCCTATACGTCTTGGTCTTTAGATTTTCATCAGAGATGTTTAATGTAAATATTTTTTCCCCCAGTTTGAAAGCTTCTCTTCCTATTACAATCATACTGGTTTCATAAGTGCAAAGGTTTTTACATTTTGTATAACAAAAATAGTCTGTTGTTTTTTATGATATCTTTACCACTTTTGAGGGGGTTTTTATAAATTTTTCCCTTGACAATGATTCTGAAAGGTATTTCCTTCCATTGATATATGTGTGTGTATGTATTCATATATATTATTTATGTGTATATATAGTGTGTATATATTTCGGTGATGTGACCTTTTACATTTAGGTCACTTATTTGAAGTTGTTTATGGTATATTATATAAAATGCTGATCTAAAATTCTTTTCTCTCAAATTGCTTTCAATTTTCCTAGAAGTCATTGTTAAATAGAGTCCTTTATAGTCCTTAACTTTGTTATTTGGTTTACTGAACACTGAGTTACTGCGTTTGTTTGTGACCTACATTTCAACTTTTTACCCAGGATCAAATAATTTTAATGATTACTATTTCGTAGGATAGTTAGAGATTTGGTAATACTAAACTTCTTTCACTCCTTTCCTCCATGATTCCCTTTGAGAATCTATCAAACAATACATTTTTTTATTAAGTGCCTGCTAGTACAAGGTGCTGAGTATACAAAGGCAGGAGTGAAACAATCCTTGCCCTTGAGGACCTTACAATTTAGCTACAAGGAGTAATTCATACATATATAGATATATACAAAATAGAGAAAAGATAAATTTTGAGAGGAGGATGAATTAGCAGCTGGAGAGGGAGAGGGGTTCTAGAAAAGGCTTTCTATAGAAAGTAGTGATTCAGCTGAACCCTGAAGGAAATCAGGGCTTCTAGAAAGTAGACAGTGCATTCCAAATGATCCTTCCAATCACTTGTGTTATTTTCAGTTAGTTTCACAAAATGTCATAGCAGTTGATATAGTTAGATTTTATATGGAGAAACAAAATAAATAATAACAAAGTGTTATATAAATGCTGGTTAAATTTCTACTTCCATTCTTTGATAACCTAGGCAATAGAAACGTGTTCCTCTAACCCTTGAACTTTCCCCTCTAGAATGGAAATCAACTCATGCACATCAATAGGTACAGAATAATAGTAACTGGAAACTAAACACAGCCTGCTTTTTGTAGCTCAGAGAGGACTCCTTCTTGCTCTCCATGCTTGTTTAAGCCTCTTATTTGGTAATTTTCCTGGCCAGTGTTAACAGTGGTACCCAATGGTGTGTTGGTAGAAGTGTCCATGTGATGATATTTGTGCCTCTTATTTTACTATGACATTTTTCTGCAGGTCCTTACCTCTACTTTCCTGGATACTAGACTTCCTGGTCCTACTTGGATAATATGATTTAATTTATTTAGCAGGAAGAAATTGACAAGACACAAGCATGCAATACAAAACCTCCCATTATCAAATGAAGTACACATGCCTTGTTTGGCTCCACCTTTTTCCTTCAGAATCTTCTCTTAGCTCCCCTCAGTGCAGAAGTTCTTTGTGATACTCACTTGTGTTTGGGGAGCCAGGATGATTTACAGATTGGGCTTATCTCTAGGAGCCTCAGGATTTTTTATAACCTTCCTCCTTATCTCTTTACCCATCACTTCCTCGAGTCATTGCCCAGCCTCCCAGAACAGGACTGTGTGCTCTTCCCCATCCTGTCCCTTTCCTCCACCCCCCAGGTCATAGATCATAGCTAGCTGATTTCACCCTTGGGTGGTCTCTGGTATGCAGTAGAATCATACTTATCTTCTACGTGACCCCTGCATGTATACTGGCTTCCAACATGCTCTCTTTTCTCCTTGGAAAGTAGGATGAGTAGGGATAAGTGTTTGTGTTTAAAAATGTCTTAAATAGAAGGACAAATAGTGACAGTCAGTGACCTAGACACCCAGAGTTTAAGGTATATTCATCTAATGGTGGCGCTATAGGCAGGGATTCTGTTTTGTTGGGTGTAGAGTATTATGCCTAGAACTTTAGCCCTTCTCAGGGATGCCTCAGCTTGCCTTCACAACTCCATAAAAAGGTGGGTGCCAGGATGACAGACCTTGTGGCTCTGTGGAAGGTTGAGGCACCTTCTCACTTTCAGGTAACCTCAGGGCCAATAGACTTTCCCTTGACTCACCTCCAACCTCTTTGAACAGAAGCTTTCTGTTAACCCAAACCAGAGGAGGACTGAAATAAGACTAATTGATTTCCATTCTAGGGGTTCACATTGATGGCAAGGAATAATTCAGCTCTGGAACCCAGAGGGGAAAGAAGATTTAGGATCTGAGAGGTATGTAGGGGCATGAGTGTGGGGCATACACTTATGTATATATGTGATCCTTGTGGCCATATATGTATTAATGAATATTTAAATATTTCTGAAGGTGTTGGTTGTGTGGACAGGTGGAGGCCACATTGGTATATATGATCCTGTGATGTATGGGTACACATATACACACACACATGCACACACTTTTTCTTTTTTTAATATTAATTTATTTTTAGTTTTCAACATTCACTTCCATAAGATTTTGAGTTCCAAATTTTCTTCCCCTCTTTCTCCTCCCCCAAGATGGAATGCTATCTGATATAGGCTCTATGTATACATTCATATTAAACATATTTTCACATTAGTCATGTTACAAGGAATATTTAGAACCAATAAGAGGAAACATGAGAAAGAAGGAATGAGAGAAAGAAAGAGAGAGAGAGAGAGAGAGAGAGAGAGAGAACAAATAGTATGCTTCAATCTGCACTCAAACTCCATAGTTCTTTTTCTAGATGTAGATAGCATTTTCCATCATTAGTCATTTGGAATAGTTTTAGATCCTTGCATTGCTAAACAGATATAAGTCTATCAAAGTTAGTCTTTTCACAATGTTGCTGTTACTGCTATTTAACAATATAAAATGTTCTTCTAGTTCTGATCACTTAACTCAGCATCAGTTCGTGTAAGTTTTTCCAGGTTTTTCTCGAGTTTGCCTGGTCATCATGTTTTAATGGAACAATAATATTCTATTACATTCATATACCATAACTTTTTCAACCATTCCCCAATTGATGGACATCCCCTCAATTTCCAATTCTTGGCCACCACAAAAAAGAGTTGCTATAAATATTTTTGTGCTTGTGGGTCTTTTCCCTGTATTTATGATCTCTCTGGGATACAGACCTAGAAGTGGTATTACTGGGTCAAAGGGTATGCGCAATGTAATAGCCCTTTGGGCATAGTTCCAAATTGCTCTCCAGAATGGTTGCATCAGTTCATTAGTGTTTAAATTTTTCCACATCTTTTCCAGCATTTATCATTTTCCTGTGTTATCATATTATCCAACCTGATATGTGTGATGTGGTACTTTGATTTGAATTTCTCTAATCAATAGTGATTTAGATCATTTTTTCCATCACTATAGACAGCTTTATTTTCTTCATAAAAAAACTGACTGTTCATATCCTTTGACCATTTATCAATTAGGAAATTACCTGTATTCTTATAAATTTGACTCAGTTCTCTATGTATTTTAGAAAGGACATTGAGAGACTGGTTGTCAAAATTGTTTCCCAGCTTTCTGCTTCCCTTCTAATCTTGGTTGCATTGGCTTTGTGCAAAAACTTTTCAATTTAATGTAATCAAAATTATTCATTTTGCATTTCTTAACATTCTCTAACTCTTGTTTGGTCATAAATTTTTTCTATTCTCCAAAAATCTGACAGTTAAACTATTCCATGCTCTCCTGATTTGCTTGTAATATCAGCCTATATATCTAAATTGTATTCCCATTTTGACTTTATCTTGGTATATGGTGTAAGATATTGGTCTGTGCTTAGTTTCTACCATACTATTTTCCAGTTTCCCCAGCAGTTTTTGTTCAATAGTGAGTTCTTATCTCCCACACTTTTTCTATGGTATATGACCTTTCGAGACTATGTTTACAGAACTTACACTGTTCCAGGGAAGACCATTAGTACAAACAGCCAGGAAAATCTGGTGAATATGGCTGGTGGTGAATGCCTTACAATCTTTGCTCTTTGGTTTGTTGTGCTTTTTATAAAACCAAATTCTGGTACTCATTTCCAGTAAGTGGAATTTGGGAATACAGAATGGGAATAGAGATATTAACTCAAAATCACTTTTTTCTTGAGTTGGAAAAAAGATAAGTAGGTACCTGCCTTCATTATTTTGCTTACTCTAGGTCTAGTGCCCTCAATACACTCTGTGACCTTGGGTAAGTTACTTGAATCTTCCTTGCCTCAGTTTCTTCTTATGAAAAAATTGGATCAGGCTAGGTATTCTTCAATGTACTCTCCTGCTCTAATATCCTATGACCCTATAAAACATCCTCAAAGGTTCAACTCTAATCCCATGTCCTCCATGAAATGCTGAATGACTAGACCCAAAAAGGAGTTAGTTGTGAGTGCTTCTGTGTCATATCTATCCAACTTGTAGATGACTCAAAGCTGGAAGGTAGAAATACCCACTGGACGGTAGAATCAGGATACAAAAAATTCCCAAGAGGGCAGAAGATTCTGCTGAATTGAATAAGATAAAATTTAATAGGGATAAGTATAAAATCTTACAACTGGGTTAGAAAAATGAATTCCAAAAGTAAAAGATGGCCGAGACAAATCTAAGTGTGTTTAGTGCTCTAGTGTTTCTGACACTGTTATTACAACACTATACCGACACTTTTATTTTCATTCTCTGTTGGTTGTCCCTGAGCCAACATTCTGTCCATATCACTTTAAGATCTAAGTTGCTTGGTGGTTTGTCTGTGCATCTATATTGGTTTCTTCCAAGAACTTCTATTTTTTTTCCTCTCCTCACTGGAGTTGTGTTACTTTGTGTCTTCAGAGTTTCGTTCTTTGACATGTTTTTGAGTTGACTGTCTAGGGTTTTCCAAGTAAACCTTCAAATCATTTGAAGAAAGTGCTAGTTTTACTTCCTCATTGCCCATGCATTACTTTCAATATCTATTTCTTTTCTTGTTGCTATAGCCAGCATTTGTAATACAATACTGAATAGTCAAAGTGACAATAGACATCCTAGTTTCACTCCTGATCTTACTGGAAACCTTCTAGTTCATCCCCATTACAGATGTTAGCTCTTGGTTTTAGATAGATTCTACTTCTCATTATAAGAAAAGGTCCATTTATTCCTATGATTTCTGGTTTGTTTTTTAATAAGAATGTTTGTGTGTTTTGTCAATTCTTCATTTGACAATTTTTGACATTATCAATTCTTTTGGCATCTCTTAAAATAATTACATGATTTTTTGTTAATATGATCAATTATGCTTATGGTTTTCTTAATATTGCACCATAAATCTAGTCTGACCATAGGATGTGATATCTGTGATACATTGCTGTAATCTTGTTACTGTATAGTATTTTAAAAATTTGCATCAATATTCATTAAGGAAATTGGTCTATAGCTGTCCTTTTCTGTTTTGACTCTCCCTGGTATGGGTATCAAGACTATGTCTGAGTAATAGAAGAACTTTGGTAGGAATCCTTTACTTATTTTTTTTTGAGCAGTTTACATAGTATTGGAATTAACTATTCATTAAATGTTTGGCAGAATTTACTCATAAATCCATCTGGTCTTGGCATTTTTTTCCCCTCAGGGAGTTCATTTATAGCTTATTCAATTTATTTTTCTATGAAAGTGTTATTTAAGTATTCTATTTCCTGTTCTGTTAATCTGGGCAATTTATGTTTTCATAAATATTCATCCATTTCATTTAAATTGTCGGTCTCATTGGCATATTATTGCTTAAAATAGTTCCTAATAATTGTTTTTATCAAAACTTCGTTGGCTGTTGATTCATGTTTTCCATTTTTGATACTAGTAATTGGGTGTTTTCTTTCTTTTTAAAACTCAAAATAGCCCATAGTGTGTTTATTTTATTATTAAACACAGCTCCTACTATTATTTATTAGTTCATTTTTTTAAACTTACAATTTTGTTCACCTTTCCTTTGATTTTCTAGATTGTTATTTCATGGGCTTTAATTTTTAGTTTCTATTTTTTGTCATTGCTTGCTCAATTTTTTGATCTATTCTTTCTCTCTTTTATCGATATAAATATTTAGAGATATAAAATTTCCCATAAGTAAATTTTGGTATGTTAACTCATTGTTAACACTAACTTTAATGATATTATTGATTGTTTCTATAATTTGTTCTTTCCCTCAACCATTCTTTAAGATTAAGTTATTTAGTCTTTTTGTTAATTTTTAATTTATGTTTCAGAGGCCCTTTATTGAATATAATCTTAATGCATTATGGTAGAAAAATATGCACTCAATATTTCTGCTTTTCTGCATATGTTTGTGAAGTTCTTATGTCCTAATATGTGATCAGTTTTTTGTGAAGGAACCATATAGAGCTAGGAGATCAGTATATTCCTTTCTATTCCCCATTCAATATTCTCCAAAGGTCTACCATATCTAATTTTTCTAATATTCTATTCATCTCTTTCTTGCTAATTTTATGATTAGATTTATCTAGGTCTGAGAGGGGCTAAATTGAGATGCCCTACGATTATAGTTTTACTCTCTTTCCTCCTGTATCTCATTTAATTTTTTTTAAAAAGTATTTAGATGCTATGCCATATGTTCAGTATTGGAATCAATTTATTGTCTATGGGACATTTTGGGCAAAATGTAATTTCCCTGTTTATCACTTTTAATTCGGTTTGTTTTTCATTTGTGTCATCTGAAATTATAATTGTTACCCTTGCATGTTTTTGTTGTTCAGCTAAAGCATAATAGATTCTGATTCAATTCCGTATTTTAACTTCATGTGCACTTCTGTGGTTCAAGTGTATTTCTTGTAAACAACATGTTCTTAGATTCTGATTTCTAATCTATTTTACTATCCTCTTCTGTTTTGTGGGTGAACTCATCCCATTCAAATTCACAGTATATTCACATTAATCTTCTTCTTCTATTTCTTCTTCTCTCTATCTTTTTAAACCTTGTCCTCTCTTTAAGAGTCTGTTTTACTTGCGGCCACTGCTTTTCTTAATCTACCCTCCTTCTAATTACCTTTATTCCCTTCCTCCTTTTCTTTAACCCCTTTTCCTTCTACTTCCCTATAGGGTAAGGTGAATTCATATACTCAACTCTGTGTGTGTTCATTCTTAGTTCCTTGAACCAGTTCAGATGAAAGTGAGGCTAAGTGATGCCCACTCCTTCCCCTTCACAGTATAAACTCTTCCTTATGTGCCCCACTTATGTGAGATAATTTCCCCATTCTTCTTTTCCCTTCCTCTCTTCTCCAAGTGAATCAACTGAACATAATAGGATCGCACTGTGGCCTTCTGTCTAATTATACAATTCTAATTGTGGTTACATGTATCATCTTCCCATACAAGAATGTAAACAATTTAATCTTATTTAGTTCTTTATGATTTCTCATTTTTGTTTACCTTTTTACATTTTTCTTTAGTCTTGTGCTTGAATATTAAACTTTCTGTTCAGTTCTGGTCTTTTGATCAGGAATGCTTGAAATTCTTCTAATTCATTAAATGTCCATTTTCCCCTTGGTATGATCAGACTCAATTTTGCTGAGGAAGTTATTCTTGGTTGTAATACTAGGTTTTCTACTTTCTAGAATATCATAGTCCTCCTTTCCTTTATAGAGGGAACTGCTTAATGTTGTGAGATCCTGACGGTGGTTCCATGATATTTGAATTATTTCCTTCTGGCTACTTGCACTATTTTCTTGATTTAGGATCTCTGGATTAGGACTATGATATTCCTAGAAGGTTTTTTTTCCCCAAGAAAGAAATAAGTGAATTCACCCTGTTTCTAAGATATCTGGACAATTTTCCCTAAAGTTTCTTGAAACATGGTATCTAGGATCTCTTTTTGAGGTAGTTCAATAGTGATTAAATTGTGTCTCTTGGATCTATTTTCCAGGTCAACAGTTTTTCCTAGGAGGTATCTCACATTTTCTTTTATCTTTTCCATGTTTTGACTTTCTATTCTTTCTTGATGCCTCATGGAGTAATTAGCTTTCATTTGACCAACTCTGATTTTCAAGGAGTTATTTTCTTTAGCAAGGTTTTGAATCTCTTTTACTAAGTGGTTAATTGTCTTTTCATATCTTTCTTCATAACCCTCATTTCTTTAATTCTTCTACAGAATCTTATTGGATTTAAATCCAATTTGCATTTTCCTTCCAGGTTTTACCTAAGAATGTTTTCAAGTCATTCTGTTCTTCCCTGTTTGAATTTTTAGCTTCCTTGCACCATAGTAGGTCTTTATGGTTGGATTATTTCTTGGCTTTCTTTTTTATCCAACCTCCTTCCTGACTTTAGACTTAATGTTAGAGTTGATATGTTCACTTTTGGAGGGGGGAGTGTTTGGACTGGACATCTATTCTTTTATGTCTTTCTGCTTCTCTTAAAGCTCATTTTGGGGGACTGAAAGTTTTCAGTGCTTCCAAAGTGGGATAGTCTGAGGAGACATCTGATCACTGCCTTTCTGATCTGAACTCTGTAAGTTGGGTCTGTTGAGTTGTGTATAGTTGAGTTTTAGTAGACTGTTGCTGGATTCAGTCACTGTTAGCACTGGGAGATTTCTACAAGTTCAGAGTAATTGAGCTACTGACTTTCCTTTGATCTTGATCTCCTGCCCTAGTTACTCCACTGCAGACTTATAAGATGGACCAAAAAGTAAGAATTGAATCACCATTCTGCTCATGGACTCAAAGTCACACAATGAATTTTCTGGAACTTCTGTGCTTAGTATTTAGCTAGGGCACCATTTGCTTTTGGTTGCTTCTTTCTGCCCCTGCAACTGTGAATGAGAACTGGGTAATGGGTGACAAAACTGCTAAGTGGAACCTGTTCTTGTTCCTAGTGCTAGTTCAGGTGTCCCTTAGATTTTCTTTCCACCCCAGTGCTTCCTGTCCTTATGCCTTGTTTTAGCTGTTTTCTATCTCTAGGTGCTAAAATGCTTCCTATCCCTGCCACCACTGCCATCAAGCACTCTTGATCAGTCCAAACCCCAGTATCAGCAGACCTCTGTCTGTCTTCCCAAACTACCCTTAGGAAAAATGACTCACTGTGACTGTTTCTTGGTTTTTCTCATTCAGACTTAAGTCTGGATCATTTTTTAGGTTATGGTGAAGGAGGTATGCTAGGGAGCCAAGACAAACATACTTCCTCTCGTTCCACCATCTTGTCTCTACTTTGAGAGTTTCATTCATGAGAATTCGTCATCTTTCCTATGTTGTCTTCCCTTGATGCATGTTAGTTGGTGGAGGTAGTTATTATTGAAATATTCTCTTTCAATATCTGTGGTACATGTCAGATTATGAATATATAGCACAGGTGGCTATGGATGCAAATCCCCTGTTTCTCCTTATTTCTCTCTGGGCTGTGATGGGTTTGTTCACCCAAATGGTCAGGAATTCCCAGTGAAGTGGTCACATTGTAACCACTCATTCTCAGGATCATAGGGGTCACTTTGAAGAGACTGTAGCTCCTGAATCCCCACCAGTATGCTTACCATTTAACAAATCAGTCAATATGGCAACCTTAACCCTTAAGCAGAAATATTTACTAAACAGATGTCAAAGCAAGAATAATTATGACATAATATTCCATCCAAATGTCTGGGAGCAATGCACTCAGTGTCTATGGGAGAAAATAGGCACATACTTATAAAATCATAGCACGCTTACAACAGAGGGACACATGAACTTGGATCAATTAATAACTCTGAACTGAGGGTCTGAATGTCCTTGGCCTCCCTCAGGAATAGTCTGTACAACAGTTCACCAATGGGTAGGGTTGCTTCTCTTCTGGACCTCTCCACTCATCTGTTACATTGGGCCTGTTTTTTTCTGAGATGCCAAGACAGTATTAAACACTTTCGGTCAAAAGAGAAATTCTAACCCTTAGAACAACAAAACCTTTTTGGATCTGTTTCCTTGTCTTAACTCTGAGGCATTTTCATTTGTTAGGTAGTAGATAGAAGCCAGCTCTTCCAAGAAGTAGTGGCAATGTAGACTTGTAGGTCTTCCTGGGATTCGTTTCTAGATTTCTCCTCCCAGATCCACTTGGAAGTGTACTGATCTTGACCAGCTTAAGTAGTGGTTCTTGAATGAATGATTCACCTCTGTTTTATGGTGAGAAACCAAAATGGTCTTTTCAGTCAGCCAAGTCATAAATAAGCAATATGCAAACATCCCATAGTCACCAACTAATTCTAGATATCAGCGTTTCCCAGGTTTTAAAGTCCTCATGTCAGTCACATGTAAAATCAGTGTTGGAAATAGGACACTTCAGCTTTATTTACTCTAAGTCAGTGCCTTTTCTCTGTGGGACCGTTTGCACAGTGTTTTTCATATAACTTTCTTTGTTCTGTCCCTTTCAATCAATTAACATTTTCTCACTCAGAAAGGAGGATAACCTCACACTTAACTTTCCTTTCCTTTTCTATCACAAACTAAAGTTCATATCCTTTACATCATGACATATACATCATACTTATATCTCAGTTCATGAGACAACTCCAGAAAAGAACTGATCAAGGAGAGGATGAGGAGGAAACTCGGGAAGGAGCACAGGGAAAAGTGGGCAGGTCTACCTTAATAGGGGTTGGGCAGGAATAAAGACAAGGCAATAGGCTTCACATTTTTGTTCTGAGGGCCAGGCTTCTTGTGAATCCCACTGGCATCCCAGACTCTGGCTTCAACCCTTCCCAATGGAGATTTGTTGAAGTCCACTCATTTCAAAATGAGTCTGCTAGCCCTTCTGGGAACTCTTAAAAAGATAATAAATCTGAAGACAGATGGATCTATTAGGTTTTGTCTTATGATGAGATTCTGATAGAAATGATGTGTCAAAGGGGCCAGTGGGACCAAAGTGAGGTGTGTGTGTGTGTGTGTGTGTGTGTGTGTGTGTATGTGTGTATGTATGTGTGTTGGAAAGAAATTTTTCTGAGAGTGAGGCTGTCTCGTTTCACATCGCTTGTGAATAACTACCAATCACTTGCTTGGGCTGAGTAATAGTGCTGAGCGTGACTAATTGGGCATCACAATCCACTGTCTTAACTCTAGTGCACATTTGCTGTGTGACATTTTCTCTGTGTTGATGAATATCAGTTTTGTTTGTTTGGCCCCCAGCTCTCTACTATTCTCCAACCTTCTATCTCTAACTCTATTGAATGTGTCATACTGGTTAACCTGTAGACATCTTAAACTCAACACATCCACAACAGAACTTATTATATTTCCCCCAAATCCTGCCTTCTTTCTAACTTTCCTATTACTGTGGAAGGCATAACTATCCTCCCCCAGGCTCAAAACCTAGGCAACATGCTTGACTGCTCACTATCTCTCACCCTCCATATCAGATCAGTTGCCAAGACCTGTCTATCTCACCTTTGCAACACCTTCCTAATACATCCCCTTCTCTCCTCTGACACTGTCACCATCCTGATGCAGACCCTCGTCACTTCACACCTGGATTATTGCAACAACTGCTGGTGTGTTTACCTGCCTTAAATTTCTCTCCTCATTTCAATCCATTCTCCACTCAATTGTCAAAGTGATCTGGTCTATACTTTAACCTACCTCACTCCTGTGCCCTTTTACTCCTTAGGTTGCTCTCAGGATGTGCTGGTAAATGTTTAACAGCCAGCTGTCCAAATCCAAAATGTGCTAATGAAACCCTTTCAAGTTTAATGGTATTATTAACATCTTCTCCACCACATTCTTAAATCTAGAAAAAGCAACAAAATAATAAGTCAAGTCCTAATGTAGCCTTCAATGATTTCTGAGTTGTAAATGTTCATCCTGAAAATTTAACAATCAGCTTTCGTGAGCTGGTCTAGTCTGGCACTCCACTGAGCAGCTTCCCATTGCCTCCTAGATCAAATATAAGATCCTGTTTAGCTTTTAAAGTCCTTCGTACCTGGATCCTTCTCACTTTTTCAATTTTCTCACAACTTACCTCCCATCCCCCAATCAGGTATTCTATCCAGTGACACAGGCCTCATCCATTTCCTCAAACAAAACCCTCATCCCCCAAGTCTGATCATTTTCTCTGACTGTGCCCCCTGCCTGGTATGGCCTTCCTCCTCATCTTGGCCACCCAACTTCCCTGGTTTCCTTCAAGTCCCAGCTAAAATCTCCCCTTCTACAGGAAGCCATTCCAAACCCCATTAATTTTCCTGTCCTCTCTTTGAGGTTATCCCCAATTTATCCTGTCTCTATCTGGTTTGTATGTAATTATTAACAGGTTGTCCCCCCTTTATACTGTGAGCATCCTGAGAGCAATTAATTTTGGTTTTTGTTGTTTTCTTTTTACCTTTATTTACCCCTAGTCCTCAGCACAGTGCTTGCTTGGCACATAGTAGGTACATAATAAATGCTTGTTTCTTTGACTTGATTTGCAAGCTGTCTCCCAGCTCTGACATTCTCTGTTCTAAGGCCTCCCAGCTCTGACATTCTGCGTTCAGTAATTCTATAAAGAACTAAATGCAGGGCCACTTTGCATAGGAAAATAGCAAATGGGAAAGACAAACATCGGAAACTTAGTCAGTGACCCCATGGGCCTCCCCTGGGAAGAAGAAATCCAAACCTTGCTCATGGAAAAACGATAAATGCAGCCGTAGTGTGCCTGAATGACTCTGCCCCACAACCCGATGGCAGCTAAATGATGATAATGACCCTTGGGGCCTGGGGGGCAATGTCTTTCCACTATTTTTAGATTTCTATCTGATGCTAAGGCATTCTTTGCTATTTTTGTATTGGTCTGGCAGGGTGTTTGACTTCCTGCAAAGTCACATAACTGAGGGAGGCTTGGACCTCCCTTCCCATCAGGGTAATGGGATTATCACAGAACTCCATGCCCTGCAAGAGGCTGAACAGGGGAGGGTGTGGGAAAGGGGCCCAGGAAGGCAGTTCAGGACAACCTCAATTAACCAAAAGATCCTACAGAGCTGGGAGGTATTTTAGGACAGAAAATGTCAGAGCTGGGAGGAGCCTTGTAACAGAAAATGTCAGGGGTGGGAGGGGCCTTAGAATATAAGTAAGAAGATTGAATGATACAGTAAAAGTTTACTACATCTGAAATCAGAATTCATATCTTTGATTCCTGGTTTTGCCACTCACTTCTTATAGGATCTTACCTAAATCACTCCTTAGCCTCAGTTTCTCTCTTTGTAAAATGAAGGAACTCCATTATCACCGCTATTATTAAATATAGTACTAGAAATGTTAGCTATAGCAATTAGACAAGATAAAGAAATTGAAGGAATTAGAATAGGCAAAGAAACTAAGTTATGACTCTTTGCAGATGATATGGTGATATACTTAGAAAATCCCAGAGATTCAAGTAAAAAACTGCTTGAAATAATAGACAACTTTGGCAACACTGTAGATTACAAAATAAACCCACACAAATCTTCTGCATTTCTATATATTAGTAACAAAGCCCAACAGCAAGAGACAGAAAGAGAAATCCCAGTTAAAGCTAGAGTAGACACTATAAAATATTTGGGAGCTTACCTGCCAAAACAAAACCAGGGACTATATGAACACAAGTACAAGACACTTTTTACACAAATAAAGTCAGATCTAAGTAAGTGGAAAAACATCAGTTGCTCATGGGTAGGCCAAGTCAATATAATAAAAATGACAATTTTACTTAAATTAATTTACTTATTTAGTACCATACTAATTAAACTATCAGATAATTATTTTCTAGAACTGGAAAAATAGTATCAAAATTCATCTGGAAGAACAAAAGCTCCAGAATATCAAGGAAACTAATGAAAAAAAATGCTAGGGAAGGTGGCCTAGCTCTACCAGATCTCAAATTGTATTATAAAGCAGCCATTATCAAAACCACTTGGTACTGGCTAAGAAACAAAAAGGTAGACAAGTGGAATATGCTAGGTACTCAAGACACAGTTGACAATGAATATAGTAATCTATTGTCTGATAAACCAGCTTCTGGGATAAGAACTCACTCTTCAATAAAAATTACTGAGAAAACTGGATAAGAGTGTAGCAGAAGGTAGGCATAGGCCAATGCCTGACAGCATACACAAGAATAAAATCCAAATGGATACATGATCTAGGTATAAAGATTGATACTATGGGCAAATTGGTGGAGCAAGGAATAATGTATTTATCAGATTTGTGGAGAAGGGAAGAACTTTTGGCTAAAGAAGAGATAGAAAGCATTATGAAGTGCAAGATGGATAATTTTGATTGCATCAAACTGAAAAGTTTTTGCACAACCAAACCCAATGCAACAAAAATTCGGAAGGATGAAGAAAACTGGGAAAGAATTTTTATAGCTAAAGTCGGTGATAAAGGCCTCATTTCTAGAATATGTAGAGAACTGAGTCAAATGTACAAAAATACAAGTCATTCCTCAACTGATAAATGGTCAAAGGATATGAACAGGCAATTTTCAGAGGAAGAAATTAAAGATATCTATAGTCATATGAAAAAATGCTCTAAATCACTTTTGATTACAGAGATGCAAATCAAAACAACTTGGAGGTACCACATCACACCTATCAGATTGGCAAACATGATAGATAAATGTTGGAGAGGATGTGGGAGAGTTGGGACACTAATTCATTGTTGGTGGAGTTGTGAGGTTTTCTTTTTTTTCTTTTCTTTTTTTTTTAAATAAATTTATTTAACTTTTTACATTCATTTTCACAAGATTTTGGGTTCCAAAATTTTCTCCCCATTTGTCCCCTCCCCCCTCCCCAATACACTGGACATTCTAATTACCCATATCACCAATCTGCCCTCTCTTCTATCATCCCTCCCTTCCCTTACCCCATCTTCTCCTTTGTCCTGTAGGGCTAGATAACTTTCTATTCCCC
>CM053770.1:669017054-669077054 GCA_028658325.1 Potorous gilbertii
TAGACAAGAATACCGGATTTGATGTCAGAGAACCTGAGCTTAAATCCCTCTTCTGTCCCTCCTTATGTAGTCTTGAGCAAGTCGTAGGACCTCCTTGAACATCAGTTTCTTCATCTCTACCATAGGGGGTGGTTAAGAGCAGATGGTCTGTATTTCCCAAGATCTGAAGTCAGGGAGGTGTTTCCTACCCTGAGGAAGCCACCATCTTGGTGATCCAGGAGGCTCAGGACTGGGAGTGTGGCTGTGGGGATAAGCAGAGTGGTGGGGGCTGCCAGCCGAGCCCTCCTCTCTCTGGGCCTCAGCTGCTGAGTGATCATTTTCCTAAGTCAAGTGTGAGGCCCAGTGGGCCGGCAGCCTAATTGTCGGCCCTTGGGAGCAGATTGCATTTGCTGGAGTGGATAATGTGTTTGCATTTTCTCCCTTAGCCCCTGACCAGCCAGGACCACGTGACAGTGCCCGGGGACCAGCCTCCTGCCTCCAGACTGGAGTGAGGGGACATCGGTTGCCCCAGACTTCAGATTGGTAAAGGGGCTCCTCTGTGCTCCAGCTAAGTACCAAGAGCATCTTTTTGTTCCTCCTCCATATCCTCAGCCCTGGGGGGAGGCAATGATGGCATTAGGATGCCCAATTCAGAGAGGAAGCTCATGAGAGGGCAGGGCCCATGGCTCTTCTCCCCCACCCCAGCAGGGTCTACATGCAGTAGGTGTTTAATAAATATTACTGTGGGTATTTATTTTTAAGCCCCTTAGTAGAAGCTTTGGAAAGTGCATTCCCAGTTTGCAGGGACCTAGGTATGATGCAATACAGACAGTCAGCCAATCAATAAGCATTTCTTAAGGGTCTACTATGTGTCTGGCAGTGCACTAAACCTAAGTGCTAAGACAAGATATGAGCCCCTCCCTGGTACCTGGGGATGCCCCAGGATCTGGGGTAGGCCTCAGAGAAGTGGGCACCTTCCTCCTCTACCTATACCCATCTTGTCCTCCATCACAAAGGCAGCTACAAATGGCCTCATTGCATCCTGGATTGCTCAGCTATCCATTCCCACACGTGTTCAGTCACATACCAACTCACCACTCCTCCATCCACAGCAAATCCCAGATATGCCCCTTCTCTCTGCTTCACTTGAGGTCAAATCCTCCATCCCCTCACCTGGGTTACTGGGGACGTTTCCTAACTGGTCTCCTTTAACTTTATTCTCTCTCCTCTCTACCTATCCTCTACCTGTGTAACATTCTGAAGTCACTCCCTCACTCAAGAAGGGCCAGTGACTCCCAATTGTCCTTAAGATCTCATGGGAGATCCTCACTGGCAGTTAGGGCCCTTGGCCACCCATGCTCTATGGCCCTTCTGGACAATCTGGCCTTTCATGATGCTCATCTCTCATCATTAAGCCTTCATACGGGATGTCCTTAATGTCTGCTGTGTTCCTCTTTATCTTTTCCTTCTAGAAACTACAGCTATCTTAGAAATCGAAAGGCCTCAGTGAGGTTTTCCTGCTCTCCCTAGCTTTCCTGTTAAGTCTTCCCTCCCCCAATTTCCTACCTACCCACCAGTACAGACTCTCTCTCTGTGCCTCTCTGTCACTGTCTCTCTGTTTCTATTTCCCTCCCTCCTTCTTTCTCCCTTCCCCCCCTCTAGTTCTATCCACATCTATCTATCTATCTATCTATCTATCTATCTATCTATCTATCTACCTGTCTGTCTGTCTATCCATCTATCTATTTATCTGTTCATCTATCCATCTAGCTATCTTCACCTTCCAATTCTATCTGCTGTCCCTGGAATATATCCTACATCTGCCCAACTTCAGATTTTGCACACTTGACCCCACCTCAGCCTCTCTCTGTCTCTCTTTGTCTGTTTCTGTCTGTCTGTCTCTCATTTGTCTGTCCCAAAGTGGAACTCATTGCCTCATAAGAGAGAGATTTCACCATCATTTACTGGCCTCCTTCTTATGGGATTTGGGGAGAATAAGGACAGAGTCCCAGACTTGGAAGCAAGGGATCCGGCTTTGAAAACAAGCTTTGTAACACATTCTTTAAGGGACCTTAGAAAAACCCCTTCCCTTTGTGCCTCTTTCTCACCTGTAAAGTAAGGACTTGGACTCAGTGCTCACCTGGGTGATCCTGGGCAAGCCACTTCAACCTGCTTGCCTCAGTTTCCTCATCTGTAAAATGAGTTGGAGAAGGAAATGACAAACCACTCTGGTATCTTTGCCAAGAAAACCTAGATGGGGTCATGAAGATTTGGACACAAGTGAAATGACTGGACAACTTGGTCCAAAAGAAAGAGGGGTGACCTTGGGGCTGGTGATCTGGGGTTCTGTCTTATATGTGATCCTTAGTAGTTGTGTGCTAATTATTAAGTGCTTGTTGTCTGAGTGGCCTTGAGTAAATCACTTGACTCCTGACTATTAAGGTGGCAACAGGAGGTAAAATTTCCATGGTGCCTAGCATTTGCGAAGCCCATACTATTATTTCATTGGCGCTTCATAATCACTTTGTCAGGTGAAGAGGGATAAGTGTTCTTATCCCTGTTTTATAAAGGAGAAAACTGAGACCAAGAGAAGTGAAGAAGAGCTGAGAAAGGAGCTCTAGAGTCAGAAAACCTTAGTTTAATCCCAGCTCTGATATGTCGAGGGGGTTCCATGGGTGGGGCACTGGATTAAAAATCAAGTGAGGTTTTGGGTTCAAATACTTCTCATATACTTGGCAGCTGTGTGACCCTGGGCTAGTTATTTAAAGTTTGCAAAAGTACTTTCTTCATGGGATACATGGAATGATGATGGAAAAGAGGGGAGGCCCTTGAGTTAGACGACCAGGGTTCAAGTCCCACTGGCTCTGCCACTTACCTGTAATAACCTTTCAGCTTTAAATCTATGTTCCTGGAATTCCCTTGCTAGTTTGTTGACCTTGGACAAGTCAAGGGATCATAAAAGACTTCAGAGGCCACTGGGTTCAATGCTTTATTCCACAGACGGAAAAACTGAGACCCAGAGAAGGGAGCAAACTTACCAAGGTTGTACAGGGAGCAAGTTATAGAATCAGAAGGGACCACTGGATCTAACTCCCTCATTTTACGGAAGACGAAAATGCAGCTCAGGTAAGTGAAGGGACTGGCTTAAGGTCAAAGAGGTAGTGAGTGGCAGAGCCACTGGGATTAGACCCCAGCTTCTCTGACTTTCCACCCCCTTTATCTCCCCTCCTTCCTCCCCCCCAACTCCCAACCCCCCCTTTCTTTTTCCTGCCCCTTACTGCCTCCCAGGACTGGACTGAGGAAAGCACTTTGCGAGCCTCCGGGGCCTATAGAAGTGGCAGTTACTGTTAGCCTCCCTGGCCATTAAGGGGGGCACAGAGGGGACAAGCCCTTCAGCCACCACCACCCAGCCTGTGAGCTGGGGGTTTTAGACCAATTTCCCAGCCCCATCAGACACCTCTTAAACGTGTGGAAAGAAAGAGAAACCATTAGTTGCTCTATTAGGACATAATTACAGCTGGGGAGCAGGACAAAGGGGTCAGTGCCCTGGGAGGCCCAGGATTGTGGCGTCTCTCTCACGGTGGGGCCACCCGGGGCCTCTGGGAGCCACAGCTACCTGAAGAGTGGGCCGCCCAAGGACCAGGTGCACTATGTAGACAAAGGCCTGGACAAAGGCAGGGATTATTGCACAGGCTGGGGCTAAGTGCCTGCTGGGCTGCTCTCTGGACCCCCCCCCCCACCTCCTCCCCTCTGAGCTGACCCAGGCCCTCCCATGATGTGGGGCGGGGTAGGCAACCCAGGGGAGGGGAGCTCCTGCTCGGATTGCTATCATTCCAAGGTCTGCTAATGAGGGCCAGTTTTCCTCCACTTTAGATACAAACTCTCTTTCTCCCCATTTCCCAGCCTCTCTCTCTTTTTCCTGCTCCTTATGTTCCACCCATCCTCCTTTGGGGTGGGCTGCTAGCTTCTGAGCAGGGGCCCATTTAGGGATGGGGAAACTGAGGCACACAGTTTGCTAGTTCAAAACATTAAATATCTGCAGGTGGACAGGGAAAGAGTGAGTAGAAAGAGAAACACCTG
The DNA here is from genome assembly GCA_028658325.1 of Potorous gilbertii. Taxonomy (NCBI): domain Eukaryota; kingdom Metazoa; phylum Chordata; class Mammalia; order Diprotodontia; family Potoroidae; genus Potorous; species Potorous gilbertii. The sequence goes on from CM053770.1 coordinate 669,021,114, forward strand.
TACTCCATTCCTGTCAGGTCCCATCAAACTCCAGCATTGCCTGGTCTCTGCTCTACAAACCCTTTCAGCTCTGTGTTCTGTGTCCTAAGTCCTCATTCCATTCTAGTACTCTTCTGTCCGAGGCACTGTGCGAGGAGGGGAGGAGGGGGGAAGGATGGGGCAGGGGGAGTGATAGAAAGAAAAAAAGTCAAACTGAACCAATGCAAAATCCCTACTGTGTTCAGTAATTTGTGGTCCAGTGGGGCGTTTTCACACAGAGGAGTTATCACTTTGTATGTGTGCTTTTATGTGTGCATACATGTGCACAGTGCATGTATGTGTACACATTTCTGTGTGCATGTTCACTCCCATGTTTGAGCATATGTATATGCATTATTTGCACACGTGTGTTGAGTACACATGCATGTGTGTGTGTGTGTGTGTGTGTGTGTTGAGATAACAAGTTGTCTTAGAAAGAGTTTGGAGTCAGAGGACCTAGGATGAATTTCTGGCTCTGAATGACCAGCTCAAGATCACCTATATGACCTCGAACAAGTCAGGGTCAGACTCAGAGCTGGGAGAGTCCTCAGAGGTCATCTCTTCTTCTCTCTAACTGTAGCCATTCTACAGTCTCCTTAACCACTGTCATCTAGTCTCTACTTGCAGACCTCCAAGGGTGAGGAGCTCATTACCTTGCAGAGCAGGCCATTCCATGCTGAGATGACCCTCATTGTTAGGAAGTTCTTAGCTTGAATTGACCTTTTTATAATGTCCACCTGTTACTGTAACTTCTTCCCTCTTTGGCTGAGCAGAACAAGACTGGTCCTTTGGCCCTTTAAATGCTGCAAGGTGGCTTTATCATCATCCCAAGTCTCCTCTCTGAGCCTCAGGTTCCTCCTCTGTCAATTAGGGATAAAGATCCTAACACCAGAACTGCCCCCAACTGCCGGAGAATTAACTCCAGAAAAGGGCTTTGTGCCCTGAGACCATCATGGATAATGCTCCTGGCCTTGCTCAGGAAACTCACAGCCCCTACTCACAGCTCAAAGGCAGAGTGTGATGGGACTGAGGGAAAAAGGAGAAATGGTGCTACTGACAATTGAGAGAAGTCATTTCTAGGTGGAAGAAATCAAGTTAAACTTCCTGGAGGAGGCAACATTGGCACTGAGCCTTGAAATATTCATGGCAGGTGGCAGGCCCTGGGATGGACAGTGTAAGGAGGGGGACCTTCTTTAAGAGGCGCCCAGAGTGGGAGATTGCTGCCATGTAGCCAGAGGAGGCCAAGGCTAAGGGGTGGGGATGTAAAGGAAATGAAACAGAAAAGATTAGTTGCTGCTGGATCACAGGAGGCCTTGAATACCAGGTTGAGTGATTGTATGAACTCTTGTTGATAGAGGCCAAAGGGGGATTCCTGCAGACTGTGGGTTCACAGACTTCTGCTGTTGTTAGTTTCACCCACTCCCACCATCACCCCAGCAATAAAGGGAAGCCAAACTTGGAGTTCATCCAGGGCTTGGAAACCAGTCCCAAAGCTTAGGAGTCTGGTCTTGAGTGTTCTGAGGGCTATTGGGAGTAGGGGTGTGTTAGAGACAGGTTGGTGAATCACAAGACAAGTCTCTGATGAGAGAGAGAGAGGGAGGAAGAAAGAAGAAGAGAGGGGGAAGAGAGATGGAGACAGAAAGAGGGAGAGAGGAAGAGAATAGATGAAGAAAGAAAATTGGAGAGAGGAAGAGAAAATAGAGGGAAGACATTAAAAGAGAGAAGAGAGGGAGAGAAGAAAAGAAAAAGGAGAGACAAGAGGGAAGAGAGAAAGGAGGGGAAGAAGACTGTGAAGAGAGGGAGAGGAAGAGAGAGTAAAGGAAAAGAGAGGGAGAGGAAGAGAGGGGTAGAGAAATGGAAAACCATGATAGCTGAAAAAGCAAGAGAGAGAGAGAGATGGTGATTAAGAAGGAAAGAGAGAAAAAGAAAGTGGGGGAGAGAGATAAAGGGAGAGTGAATATAGGGGAAGAGAGAAAAGAGAAGGAAGGAAGGGTGAGAAGAGAGAAGAAAGGGAGAGAGGATGTAAGAAGAGAAGAAATAGGAAGAGAGGAGAGGAAAGCAGAAAGAAGGAGAGAGGAGACATAGAGGTTAGAAAGTGAAAGACTGTGGAAATTGAGAGTGTAATGGTCACTAAGAGTGGGCTTTGGCTAAGTCTGGCTGTGGAGCCATAGAAGGCTTTGGTGCAGTGGTTGAACTTTGGTTTCGAGAAGGTGGAGAAAGGTTCTGGGTGTCCCTGAAAAGACTATCCTGAACAATCCCATCTTGAGTAACTGGCCAATTGGATTCTGTACCCCTGAGCTGGGGCGGGGGGACTGGGATGAGAAGCTCCACCAGATGTCACCTTTGGATGGCACAGGTCTAGGGCCCCAAAAAGGAGTGGGAAGGGGACATCCAGAGGTCAGCATCAAGTGGCCTCAGAGCCCAGGAGTATGAGTGTGGATGGGTCCCTAATTCGTTTTGCCATGTTGTTTCAACTTCTTATAACAGGTAAAATCCCATTCCTTTGAGTGAGGAAAAGCTACCCTGAATGGTGGGTGTGGGGCACAGCCTAATTTCCTGTTTTGAGAAGTAGAAAAAGAACTAGGAAAGGCCATTAAATCCTCTGAACGCTCACCGAACATCAAATGACTCTCACCAAAACCTTTTGATCGTTTAAATGCAGGTGAATGAGAACCATGTGGGTCCCATTTCCCTTAAATAACACAGGGTTTTGGGGAAATTAAGGAGGAGAGGACAGAACCAAAGTCATCTGCTGGATTGGAAGCCCTAGAGGCAGCGCTAGAGAGAGGAGAGGGTCCTTATGGAGCCCTGAAATTTGAAAAGGCCTCCAAGCTTATCTGGGACCCCTAAGCAGGAATCCCCTTTAATATAATCCCAGAAGAGGGTCAGCCGGCCTTCTTTGGAAGACTCCAGTGATGGAGAAACCCCTGCCTCCTGAACTTCCCATTGCCTCTTGGTTAGTCATTGATTCTTTTGTTGACATTGGCCTGTCTCTACCTTCTGCTCAGTTTTTTCTTTCTTAAGGTGTCCTAGAAAAACAGCTTTGATCCCTCTCATAAGTAGCAGCCCAAGATAATTAATAAAGGGCTAACATCTTTCACCAGATCCCTCTCTTCTCCAGGCTGAATGTTCCTAGCTCCTTCTTATATCCTAATCACTAAGTCATACCCCATCCCCATCTTGACTGATCTCCTCTTGGTACTGTCCAGCTTCTCAGTGGATTCTGGGTTCATTGTGGTGCCCCCAACTGGACACCATACCCCAGTCATGGCCTTGCCAGAAAACATCTGGAGAAGAACATCACTTCCTGTGGGCCGTAGACCTCTCTCAATGAGATTCAGGAAGCCTGAAATCAAATTCTCACTTTCCCATTCACTGACTGGGTGCCCAGGACCAGGTCAGCATGCCATAGTCTTTCTGAGTAAATCAGCCTGTGGGGTTAGGTGACAGAAAGCCCCTTTCCAAAATCAGACCTTCTCTGATTTACACACTATGGCCTCTCCCCACTCAGGAAAACTCTTCATCATGAGGCTTCCCAGCCCCACTTTAAAACTTCCTCCTGAGGAAGTCACTCAGAACCATGAAGACTGCTTAACCACTCACATCAACTAGATGAGGATAGAATGACCATTCCTATTTCTTCCCCTAAGATTGGAGTCAGTCATCCAACAGCCACCAGGCAAGAGGTTACTGTCTCTGCTGCTGCCAGAAGGCTGGCCATTGTCATTTGACTAGCTGACTTAGGTTAAGAGCCATAGGCTTAGTCACTCACCCTGAGGCTTAGGATCTGGGGCCTTTCCAACTGGCCCTGTGGCCTGACCTTCCTTTATTAACTGCCTCCCCCAATAAGAGGATGGCTCTCTGACAGCATGGTTTGTATCCCCTGTGCTTAGCACAGTGTTTGAAATGTTTGTTGTTATTCAGTCATTACAGCTGTAGCTGATTCTTTATGACCCCATTTGGGGTTTTCTTGGCAGAGATACTGGAGTGGTTTGCCATTTTATTCCCCAGCTCATTTCACAGATGAGGAAACTGAGGTAAACAGGGTTAAGTGATTTGCCCAGGGTCACACAGCTACTAAGTGTCTGAGGCCATTTTTGAACTCAGGTCTACCTGACTCAGGCCTGGCTCTCTATCCACTGTAGCACCGCCTGGCTGCTGTTTAATATATAATAAGTGCCTAACAAAGGCTTTTTCATTAGTTTGTTTAGGGCAAATTCATATGTTAACAGCTTATGTTCTCAGGTACTTTCTAACTGATACTTTATGTCCTGTATTCTAAGGACCCTCATCATTCTAAGATTCACTGTTTGTTCTAAGGCCCTTGCCAGCCCTGACATCCCCTGTCCTCAGGCCACTCCCAGATCTGACATTCTCTGTTCCTAGGCCCCTCCCAGATCTGACATTCTCTGTTCTAAGTCTCCTCCCAGCTTTAAAATTCCATGATCTTGGCCTGGGATTGCAGAGTCCAAGAAAGTCTGGCCAGTTCCTACTCTGGGCTCCCTGGCTATGGTTTTGTCCCACTGGGGCTCAGAGATCCATTCCTGCACATCAGGGGTCCATTCTGTGCCTGCCTGTATCTCTATCTCTGTCTTTTGGTACGCCTCACCACAACGGAGGTGGATGGATGTTGTGGATCAGAAATAACCACATAGGGGCTTAAGTACCTAGGAAGGAAGGGAATTTAGCAAATTGCTACTAAAAGGTAAGAAATTCAACCAGCTTAAATGCCTGCCCCAGGTGGCCCATGGAGCCCAAGGGTTGGGGTTCATCCCATTCCTAGGCTGGAGGGGTGTATGTGGGGAAAGGTCAATGTCCAGGGAGCGGTTAAGGAGGCCATCCCTGAATTTCCTTTCCCATCCCCATTCCTGACTGTGCAGGATTCGTTGAGGGGGGAGGGGCGGGGAGCATGTGACTAGAAAGGAATATTGGTTTATAAGACTTAGGGCTGGAAAGAACCCTGGAGATCATCTAGTCTGAGACTAGTAGAGGGAAGGAACATAGCCAAAGGAACACAACTGGCTGATGGTAGGAACTAGTCTGATATTCAGGGCTTCTGACCCCCCCATCCCAAGTCATTTCTGAGAGCAGGCTTTGGTTAGGAGAGGGAGCTCTTAGCCAGGGATCTATAAACTTGTTACAAATAGGTAAAGAGAGTGATATGGACAGAGAGAGAAAGATGTGATTAGAGATAGATTTAGATAGATATGGATAGAGATTGAGATATGGTTAGGTATAGACAGATATGGATAGAGATCTGTGATATAGACATAGACATATGGACATAGATATATGGATATAGATCGATACTGATGGAAATATCTATGAGTATGGAGATATAGGTGGATAGATAAATATGGATAGACATATGAATATAGATATAGATAGCTATGGACAGATATGGATATAGAAATATGAATACAGGAGAGTTATGGATAGAGATATGAAGATAGATGATTGATTGATAGGTGGGTATGGATAGAGTTATAGAGATAGATAGATGATAGACAGATGTGGATAGAGTTATGGAGATAGAGAGATATGAATAGAAACTTCTATGGATACAGAGATACAAACAAATGATAGAGATGGATATTGATAGAGATACAGATAGATGATAGAAATGGATAGAGATATGCAGATATAGGAAGATTATAGATACAAATATTGATAGAGATGATAGATGTTGATAGAAGTATTGATAGATGGAGGTCCATATAATTGGCTTCCTTTGTAATCATATGTATTTTATTTTATGTCTTTACAAACTTTGTTTTATGGAAGGATCCATAGCCTTTTCCAGACTTCCAAAGAGGTCCACTACACAAAAAAGGATTAGGAAGCCCTGGTTGGATCAGAGGAGGAGAGATCCTGTGGGCAGTTTTTTGATGGAATTCCTGCATGGATCATGGGACCATCCACCTAGAGTTGAAAAGGACCTCAGAAGTCAATCCCCTCATTTACAGAGCAGGAAACTAAGGCCCAGTTAGATTAAGTGGAATGTCCCCAATCCCACAGACAATGAGAAACATAGTCAGGATTCCAGTTCTGGACCTTGGCCTCCCAAGCGCTCTTGGCCCTTTCACTACACTGTCATCCAGGCTGGAACAGGATTTTTCTGAGGTCCCTTTTGTTCTGAAAAGGAAGCTAGATGACACAATGGATAGAGCACTGGGTCTGAATTAGGGAAGATCTACCTTCAAATCTGACCTTACCCTCTGTCTGCCTCAGTTTCCTCAACTGTGAAATGTGAAATGAAATCATAGCACCTACCACCCAAGATTGTGGTGAAGCTCAAATGAGATGTTTAAGTGTTTAATACAGGGCTGTCACATAGTAGTTGCTTAATAAATAAATGCCTGTTTCCTTCTTTATCAGCATCTGAGTCCCAGCAAATGTCTGTTGCTCTCGTTATCAATCTACCCCTCTACAGGTGTGACCCTACAATCCTAGGGGAGTACTAGGCCTGCGCCTAGGAATGGTAGGCTAGTGGCAGTGGGGACACAAGGGGAAGCTAACCCTGATCTCTGAGATGCTTCCTCCTTGCAGACTGGAGTCTGGGCCAGAGGCTATGAGGGAGAAAGGTTTCCTTGTTTGGCTGCATCTTGTTGACTTTGGGAATTTAAGAGGTGTGGTAATGGTCAAGGTCTAGGGACTGGTTACACAAGCAGACCCACCTTGGGAAGGGAGGAATCAGCAATAGCCTCTTGACCTCTTCCGGAAGTAGGGAACCAGATAAGATTGAGGTATGGGGGAAAGCATCTGGGCTTTCAGATGCTGGGAGAAAAAAACCAAACAAGCCCCCTCCCACCTCTGACCCATAACCCCTCCTCATTCCCTTAGATTTAAAGGGGGTGAAAGTTGAGCTTATGCATCAGGGGATAAAGGAAGAGAATTTCAGTTGGACTTCATGACCTTGACTAGAGGATGGGATTTTCAAAGGCCAGAGGATGTGGGTGGGGGCAGAGGCTGGGGGTTGAGGTAGGTGTTACTTTATGATGTTTGCTGGATTTATTGGGCTCTGGGGCACTGGAGAAAAGAGCCAGGGTCGACAATCTGGCTGCCAGACTGACCGTGCAAAAGGAGCACAAGTTTATGGGCCTCTCTGGAAGGCCTTCAAGGTTATCATGGTCAGGATCTGGGTGGGAGCTGAGAGTCTGGGCTTAGATCAGGAGAAATGGTGGGAAGAGTACTGGGTCTGAAGGCCAAGGGCAGGGATTCTAGTCTTGGCTCAGCTATTTTCTCTCTTTGGAACCTTGGGTAAGTCCCTTCTCCTTCCTAGACCTCAGCTTTCACTTCTGTGATGAGGAAACTGGATCCAGTGATTTCTAAAATTCCTTTCTGCTCTAAAGTGAGTGATCCACCAGAATTCCCAATATTAGGGGAAACCCATGACAAATCCTACTACACCCTCTAGCTTGTCTCAGAGCTTTGCCTGACTTCATAATACTCCAAGGATAAGCATCATCTCTTAAGAACAAGGTGGAAAGGAGTTTGACTGGCCCACTGTGCATCAGTAAACATGTGAAGAACTTAGATAGTACTCATTAATTGGTTGATTGATAGTAAGAAAGAGGAAGCTTCCAGGAACAAGGAGGGGATGGTTCTTTTGTTCCCTTCCCTGGATATATAGGTGGAATATCCTGTCCAGTTCTGGGGGCCACCTTATGGGGAAAGCTGGAGAGTATCCACGGAGAGGTAACTGACATGGTGCCAGACCTTGAATCTATGCCATGTGGGGACATAGTGGGGGAACTGTCCATGTACAGCCTGGAAAAGGGAATTCTGGGGTATGTAGGGTGGAGAGGGAGGTGGGGGCATGAGAGCTATCTTTAAGTGTCTGCAGGGCCTTCATGTGGAAGGGCATTGTTTAGTTTGGCTCTAAAGAGAAGAAACAGAAGGTTCTTCCCCCACAATGGGGGGAATTGCCAAGAGGCTTCCACCTACCATCTCCATACCTTTCCACAGACTTGGAATGCATTCCTTCTCTGCCTCTACTTTTTTCCAATTTAGCTTTCTTCAATATTGCATTTACTTACCTGTGTACATGAGGTAGGCAGACCCAGAAGAAAGTCAGTTCCTTGAAGGCAGAGCCAATGTTGTTTTAATATGTGTCTCTGGTACCAAGGACAGCGCCTTGCTCATACCATCTTGGATGGAATGCTGGATTTGGAGTCAGAAAGACCTAAGTTCAAGTCTTGCCTTGGATAACATACAGAGTAACATATGTAAAGTGTGTTGTGGAAGTTAAAGCCCTGCTGTATAAATCCTGTACATAATCATAGGCTGTATGCATGTGAAATGACATTGATGGTGATAAGAATAATGTGAAGAAAGTGTTGCCACACCAAATATTCCCAACAGACAAACCCTATGTAATGGAAAGCTCTCAAAAGATAGAGACCGAGTAGAAGAAATTAAAATCCAGTGGAATGAGGATGAACTGCTGCCTTGTCTGCCACGGGAGTTGTCCCAAAGGTACTCTCTATAGTGTTTGCCTATGGTGAGCATTTGATATGGCAACATCTTCTTTATATCAGTTTATTCTGCATCCATATAACTTGTGATTATATATAGAACTTATACAGTAGGACTTCTGCAATGCATTCTACATACATTATTTTCTATGATATCCAAGGACAAGGCTCATGCTACTATTCAATTACAAAAGCAATCATTTCATCCACCTGTGCAATCATCTACTAAACATAAACCATCAAAGAATGATAACAGGAGAATGGTTTATCCCAGGACTATTTCTATCCAAATCCCCTCAAATATAAGATGAATCAAAGTAATGAGTAATAATGAAACAATGGGAAAAAACAAGGATGAGAATAATGTTTGGAGAATGAAGCCTTTCTAGGCTCGATGGCAGGAAACATTTCCTAACCATTAGAGCTGTCCAAATATGAATGGCCTGTCCCACCCGTCTGGTCTCTATCACTGGGAATCTTCAACCAGAGGCTTGATGACCATCATCAGGCACAGTGAAAGGGGGATTCCTGTTCAGGTATGGGTTGGACCAGTTGATCTCTGAGGTCCCTGCCTGCTCTTGGGTTCTAATACTCTACCATTCTCTTTGTTAAATAAAAGCTTGAGTTTCCCCTTCTTTCCCAGCAAACAGGTTAGAATCTCCACCATTGGGAATGTGAAGACAATCCCTTCCTCTCCCTACTCCCAAATTGTCCAAGCCAGCTCTAGTTCAAAGATAAACAGTTTTGCTAGTTCAATGGCCTTGCATACACTCACCCAGCCCTGCCCAGAGAGAGGCCACAGGGGCCAAGCTTGTGGCCGAGCTGTCTGGCCATCCTCCAGGCTGCATGTTATTAGGCTCAGGCCACTTGACCCACTTCAGAAATGGGCCCGTTTCCCCCAACGACACTGGCCCTGGAAACAAATATTGCACTGACTGCCCTACTTCAGGAAAATGAGAGGCTGGTTCCTGACACGGCCTTTGAGTCTCTTGGTGGCCCTGTTAGCTCGAATAAATTTTATTTCTGGGTTTAATTAGGAGATGCTCTATAAATATTCATGCGGCTGAATTAGCCGCCACTGCTGCCCGCACAAGTGGAGGCTCTGCCCACTTGGGGACAATTAACATTGTTTTGCAGCCTGTCAGTAATGAGGCTCCCAGCTCGAGAGGAGAGGCTATTTTCAACAGGCTCTTTAAGATGGAAAGGCGGACTCATTCAGAGATGCTTCTACCCAGCAGTCCTGGGGCCCCAGGGGATCAGGAGGCCTTGCCAGGCACCTGTGCAGCTTCAAGGCTGGGCCCCTCACCAACACCCCAAGGGGAACACCTCTCTTGGAGCTGGCAAATAGGTCCTGTGGACTCATCCCTGTTTCCATATCTTACACAGAGCCACAGAAAGACTCACTAGTCTTTGGGGACTGAGAGAAGCTTGTTATCCTCATAGGAGCTTAGAAACATGGAACCCCAGGATCTGAGAATTATCTCTAAAATGAGCACATATATTCCTACCTCCGGGGTGTGTGAGGATCACATTTGTTGTTGTATGGGAGATTCTTGTTCTTGGACCACAGGTGGCTGCTCTGTGGCATAGGGCAAACAATATTCCCCGAATAGGCCTCGATCTCCTCACTTTGGACCTTCTAGCAAGCTGACAATGGACAGAAGAATGTTGTTCCAATTTTTTTAAGTGGGAGATTCTGCAACTGGCACACAAGAAATCTTGACCTTGATTCTTTAACAGGGTCTTTGAATGGATTTTCAGACAGAACACTCATGAGTCTTTATGGGGAAATAATGTAGTGATGACTGAGAACAAACATCGTCTCACTAAGAGATAGTTATGCCAACCTAAGTTCATTCCCTTTTTGGTAGGGTTAAGAGTTTGATAGATCAAGAGTTTGGATGGCTCAGGAAGGGGCCATGCTGCCATACAAAAGGCATACAAGATATATAGATAGATAGATTATAGATAGATATACAGATATATATGTATATATGTATGTATATATGTGTGTATGTATATATATATATATATATATATATATATATATGTATATATGTAAACTCCCTTGGAAGACAAGAGAATAACATGTACCTTGAAGTCTGAGTGGTCCCATTGGTGACCAAGGGTTAGAAAAGATCTGTACCCTCACCATGGATGGCTGAGTAATGGTAGACCTAGACTGTTGGTTAATTATTTTCTCTCTACAAGGAGATGGCATAGATTGAATGAAGGAATGTTTATTTGTTAAGTGCCTACTGTGAGTCAGGCACTGAGAATATAAATACAGAAGTAAGACAATCTCTGTCTTCTAGAAGCTCAGATTCTAAAGGGGGAGACAATACATTTATGGGAATAATGGAGGAAGAAGGGTGTTTCAGTCTAGGGAACCACAGTCATGAAAAGTGGAGTCAGAGTTCAGTAGGTTATCAGATTCTTTCCAACTAAATTAACTCTAATATAACAATAAATTGCTATATAGTCTACCTACCTCTGTAATTGATTCTAGCCTCCATCCCAGGAAAAATATCTCCTAGTCCTTTAAGGGTCTCAGGCCCTCTGCTCATCCTTGACCCAACCATTCAATGAGCAAACATCTTGGGATGATCACCATCAAATTCTATAAGAACCATTGAAATGGTCAGAGGCTAAAAGACAGAAAGAGTCATCCCAAAGTCAAAGGACAAACTGGATATCTCTCTCTTCTGTCTCTTCTCCTTTGATTCGAAAGGGGAAAATTCAGAAGGATGGACCAGCCAGCGATCAGATGGATGCCCTGAAGAAGGGGAGGAAGTCAGGGAACAAAGTGCTGTTAGTCAAATGGAGTGAGTGCATTCTAGTGAGCACTGGGCTCCTCCTGGCTTGCTCCCGATCACCACTTCGTGTGTGACTGGTCGGTGTTTTCCCCAGCTCTGCTCTCCTACACGTATCTGTTGTCATCAGGCCCATCACACATTTCATGGCCTATGAGCACCCTTCCCAGACAAAGTCTGAGCTGAGGTTCTCTAGGGATTCCTAGGTTTTTCCACAGGGCTGATTTTGGGGGGTTTCCCCTTCAACTACACTCTTCCTTCTTCTTTGATAAAATGGCAACTCTAGAGGCTCCCTTCCGACTCTGGGAGGCTGGGATTCTGTGACTAAATTAGCCTGTTTGTGTACTGTGATTTCAAGGATCATAGGATCAATCCAAGTCAACAAGCATTTATTAAATTATCTGCTATGTGCCAAGCAATGAGATAGCTGAGGACACAAAACGAGGCAAAATTAATGACAACAAAACCAAGCCTCTCCTCCTAAGCAAATTCAAATATATGGGGGGAAGGGAGAAAGGGAGATAGAGAGAGACAGAGACAGAGAGACTGAGACAGAGAGAGAGAAGAGAAGAGGAGAGGGATGAAGAGACAGAGAGAGAAAAGGAGAGATAGAAGAGAAAAGAGAGAGACAGAGAAAGGGAGAGAGAGAAACAGAGACAGAGAGAGAAGAGAAGAGGAGAGGGAGAGAGGAAGATAGAGGGAGAGATAGAGAGAAGGAGAGAGAGGAAAAGAGAAAAGAGAGAGACAGAGAAAGACAGAGACATAGAGAGACAGAGACATCTCAGACAGAGAGAGAGAGACAGAGACAGACTGAGACAGAGAGAGAGAAGAGGAGTAGAGGGAGCGAGGAAGATGGAAGGGGAGAGAGAGGGGAGAAGAGAAAAGAGGAGAGGAGAGGAGAGAAAGATGGAGGAAGAGAAAGAGACAGAGAGTCAGACAGAGAGAGAGAAGGAGAGACAGAGACAGGCAGAGACAGAGACAGAAAGAGAACACTAAGTACAAACAAGATATATTTGATAAATATATACAGATAATCCAAGAGGGGAGGCAGTAGCATTAAGGAGGATCGGAAAGACTTCCAACAGACAGGGGAATTTTAGCTGGGACCTGAAAAGAAGCCAGGAGGCAGAGATGAGGAGGGAGGGCATTCCAGGCAGGGGGCAGAGCCAATGAAAATGTCCAGAGTTTGGAGATTGGGGTTTTGTTCAAAGAATAGCTCTCCCTCTGTTATTGGTAGGAAGGAGAAGCCCTTTCTCTTCCCTGGGTCTCAGTATCTTCCTATGTAAAATGAAAGGGGTTGGCTGAGGTGATTTGTACATTTGTGATTCTTCGGGTGATGCAGCAAGGTTGGGGGCCCTAGATCTGCTCCCTGCCCTTCCTCCAGAGCTCCAAATGCACCATTTCTGGAGTGAGAAAGGAAACAGCACTCAACTCTTTTATGGTGTTTCCATGAGCCTGAGCAGGGACCCCAAGGGTGCCCAGGCTCCATGGATGGGGGAGCTTTGTTTGCCCTCCAGGGCAGCTTGGAACATTTTCAAAGGTGTGAATTTTCTACAGCAATGTGGAGTCCTGTCCTGGGGTCTGGGGAGCTCTCTCCTCAGCGTGTTAACAAGCCCTGACACACATGGTTGGAAAATAAATACACAGGAGCAAGAGAGATTTGGCAACCACTCATGGCTGGCTGGGAACTCTCTTCGGGCCACTTGGTCCCAGGAACAAAAAGTGGAGTTTTTACTTTCTTTCCCTAAAAGAGGGGAGTGCTGCCCGGCCCAGCAGCCAGAGAGGGCACTCAGGGCTGGCCCAGGGCTCCTGGCCCTGATGGGGCCTGACCCGAGAGCTGTGGCCCCATGCTCTAGACAGTGATGGTTTACAAAGTGGGAGGCCAGAAACAGGTCCTTGAATCCCTAGAAAGCTCACAAGGATCGTCATTATGATACTACCCAGGAGGAAACTGAGGTTCAGAGCCCAGGCTACAGTTGAAGACTGGCACCTTTCCAGTGGTGGTGAGCTTGAATCTATCTCTGGTTTAGACAGAGTTGCTTTCAGGTTGTCTCACCCATTAGACGGGAAGTTCCTTGAGGGTAGGGACTGTTTTTGCCTGTCTTTTATCTCCAGCACTTAGCACAGTGCCCTGCGCATAGTTGACTGACTGTATATGTTGTTGTCTGGAGTGAGGCTGCTGTCCCCCAGTAGGATGTAAGCTCCTTGAGGATAGAAACTATTTCCTTTACATCTTTGTATCCCTTTGTATGGAACCTGAAATATAATAAGCACTTTATTGGGTTGGACTGCAAGACCCTCACCAGAAGTCATACAGCTGAGCTCAGACTGTAGATTTCCTTGGCCTCTGACTTCTAAGACTAGGGGTCCCTGTCACCAAACCAGATCCTTTGAGTAACTGAATTGAGGTTACTTCAACTGCCTCAATTTTCTCAGCTGTAAAAAGGAATTAATTTCTTTTTCATTTTGTGAGATGCTTTTTAAATTTTATTATTTTATTTATTCTTGTTACATTTTAAGTTCTCAACTGTCTCCCTCCCTCCCTTTTCACCCCATACAAGAGGTCACCATTTGACACAGATTTATAAATATATGTAAACCATATTACGCATACTTCTATTTTCTTTCTCTGGAGGTGGATAGTATCTTCTTTCTTTTTCTACCAATTTTAAAAAATATTTTTACTATAAGTTTTAAGTTCCAAAATCTATCTCTCCTTCCCTCCATCCCTCTCTCCCTCCCTCCCCTCTCCTCTCCCTGAGACAGTAAGCAGATATAGATTATATGTGTACAATTATGTGAAACATTTCCATATTAATCATGTTGTACAAGAAGTCTCAAGTAAAAGAAAAAAAAGAAAGTGAAAAATAGCCTGCTTCAGTCTATATTCAGTCATTATCAGTTCTTGCTCTGGGGGCAGATGGTCAACTTCATCATTAGTCCTTTGGAATTGTCTTGGATCATTGCATTGCTGAGAAGAGCTAAGTCATTTCCAATCCTTCACTGAATAATATTGCTGTTACTGTGTACAATGTTCTCCTGGTTCTGTTCCCTTCACTTTGCATCAGTTCATGTAAGTCTGCCCATGTTTATCATTCTGCTTGTCATTTCTTATAGCACAATATTATTCCATTACAATCATATACCACACTTGTTTAACCATTCCCCAATTGATGGGCATCCCTTTGATTTCCAGTTCTTAGCCACCACAAAAATAGCTGCTATAGATATTTTTGTACAAATATGTCCTTTTCCCTTTTTTGGTTATCTTTAGAATATAGACCTAGAAGTGATATTGATGGATCAAAGGGCAAAAACAGTATTATAGTGCTTTGGATATAGTTTCAAATTGCTCTCCAGAATGGTTGGATCAGTTCACAACTCCACTAACAGTGCATTACTGTCCCAATTTTCCCACATTCCCTCCAACATCCAACATAAAATGGGAATTATAGTAGTACTAATTCCCAGAGTTCCTGTACTAATTCCAGAATCAAATGACATAATATTTATAAAGTGTTTAGCACAACATCTGGCACTTCAAAAGTAAGCAATTAAAAAATAAGACTTTTCCTTCCTTCCTTCCTTTGTTTCTTCCCTCCCTCCCTTCTTCCTTTCTTCTTCCACACAGCAGCCCTTTAAAGACAATTAGACCCCTATGATCCTATCCTCCCCCTCCTCCCTCTCTGCCACTACACCTTTTCTCTTCCAGACTAAGGAGCCCTGTCCCTTCACTAGATCCTCCTTTTGAATTCCACTTCTCTGTGTTCTGGCCACCTCCCTCTGGACTCGCACTAAGGAGTTTCTTCAGAGTCCTCCTTCCTGGCTATTTCCTCACCTCAGCAGCACCTGCTCCTAACATCTTGTTCCCCCTTCCCCCAAACTTGAACCCCCTATCTCTGACAAGAAACCTTTCCCCTGCTTCCGTAGCCCCTTCCACACCATTCCTACCCTGCCCCCCGGGCCATGGGCCATGGGGCCTCTTCTTCCTCATTTCCTGACCCCACCCCCAAACCCTAACAAGCTCAGACGCAGCCAGTCCCCACTCCACACACCTCAGAACGGGAGCCTTGTCCCTTCTTAACCTCTGAGTAGCCTTGGGTACATTCAGTGAGGGACTAGGGATGACAAAGCCCTGGGATTCCTTTGGCTCCCTCTATTCACCCTTTCCCTCCACCTTTTCAGGCTTCTCAGTGAAAGGAACTTGTCCACAAAGTGGGGATTTCTAATTGTCCCTTTGAAAATGTTCTGCCTCCCACAGTCCCCTGGGCCTCACCTCATCCCTCTCACTCAGTGGTGCCTTAGCAGAATGGGGATGGGAGGCACTGATGGCACTTGGAGTATGACACACCTGATCCCATTAAACACAGAGAAGGAAAGCACCTCAAAATTCAGAATGAAAACCTAGATTGGCAGAACTTGGGGGAAGGGCTGTGTACCTTAGAACAGAGGATGTCAGAGCCAGATGGGGCCTTAGAACTGGGAATGTCAGAGCTGGGAGGGGCCTGAGAACAGGGAATATCAGAGCTGGGAGGGGTCTTAGAGCAGGGGATGTCAGGGCTGGGAGGGCTTTTAAAATGTAGAACCGATAACATTAGAACTAAGGAATGAAGCTTAGAATAGAAAGTTTCATTTCTAGAAAGGAAACTGAAGCCTGGGCCCGAAACTCAGGACCCCTAGCCTCTCCTGTGATTCTAGTGTATCCTTCCAAATGCTGTATTTCTTCATATTTACTTTTTTTTTTAACTTAAGGATAGAATCTTCTATGTTACTGCAGTTCTTTGGGGAAAGTGCTGGATTTAGAGACAAAAAAAAATCAAATCAAAAACAACTGGGTGCCAGCCCTAAGCTATAATGTTTATTGGCTGTTTGACTTGAGATAAGTCTCTTCCCTGCTCTGGGTCTCAATTTCTTCATCTGTTTCTCCCATATACAGCTGTGGGGATCAGGGTGGGTAAGAGAGCACTTTGCCATCCATACCAGGCTTACCAAATGAGAGCTGCTGCTTCAAGGATGGGACAGCACTGAACAGACTCAGGCCGTGACTAAAGCAAAAGTGTGCAGTCTGGTGAGGGAGGGTTTCAGACAGGGGACAATGTGCCTGCAGGATCTGAAATTAGACCCTTTGGATTTGTAAGAGCCAAAGTTCTCCCCATTTCGAGAGGGGATAGAGAACGCCTCAGGGATCAGGTCTTTGGGGCACTGTCTGTCACTGATCTCAGCGGAAGCTACAAAACCCCATGTGTCCTTTCTTCTAGGGAGGTGGGACAGTTCCAATCCTGGCTCAGCTCTCAGAGCAGGTTGAGGGCAGAGGCCACCTCTTCAGAGCTCCATGCCCACCAGTCCTGCTTCCCCCACAATGCTTCTGTCCCTCCCAACCCTCCTCCTCACAGCCCTACACACACACACACACACACACACACACACACACATGCATACACACATACTCACATATACATACACACACTCACACCCACTGACACACACTTACATACACACACACACACACACACACACACACATGCACACTCCTAGCCCTGAATTCCATTGACTTAATGAATATAGGAATCTCTAAAGTCCTCCATCTCTTTAGATGCCAAGGGCTACAGGAAGGACCAGAAACACAGGCCCAGGCCTGGAGAGTTGGGCATCCCCATAAACAGGAAGGGCCCTCCTGAGGGACAGGGCAGGAAGAGTTCGGGTCTGGAAGGATAGACAGTGCTAGGCGATCCTTCAGACACAGAATCCTGGCTCCCTTTACCCTCATCTATCTCCACCCCCTACCTTCGTCCTCAGAACTAGAGAATGTAGAGCTTGCCAGGACATCCGTTTGTCTTCCATAGATAGTCTTTGACTCCCTCAGAGCCTAACTGGGAAGAACTGCCGAAGGCATTGATTCTAACATCCTTCATGAGTGGCCAACAAGCCTGTCCTGGATGACCTCCACAGAGAGCCTGGCACTGTGACCCTGGACACGTCACCTCTCTGAGTCTCAGGGGTTACTCAGGGGGAATAATAGCCCCTACCTCACAGAGTAGCTATGAACCTCCAATGAGATAATGTCTGTAAAGTACTCCCAACTCATCCATCCATCAACAAGCATATGTTAAGCCCTTTAGTGTTACATAAATGTCAGATATTATCGTTGGCCATAGGGAGAAGAGAACTCGCCTCTCAGTCAAGAAGATCTGGATTTAAGTCCTGCCTCGGGCCTGCCCTGGTTGGGTGTGTGCATGTTCATCCTTCTTTGCCGAAGAAGACCATGCCATCAGAGAAATAATGACATGAATTGCACTTGACTTTGTTTTGAGTGAGAGACAGCTGTGCAGGTCACCAGCATCACTTCTCCTCTAGAGCCATCTGAATCCAGTGACCTGATATTCAGCAGGATGACTGGAGATGACCCAGGATGAAGGCAGTTGGGGTTAAGTGACTTGCCCAAGGTCACACAGTTATTGAGTGTCAAGTATCTGAGGTGACATTTGAACTCAGGTCCTCCTGACTCCTGCATTGGTGCTCTATCCACTGCACCACCTAGCTGCCCCTCCTGGTTGGGTAATATGGGGCAGATCACCTCACACTTCTGGTATCCTTGGGCAACTCTCTGAGATGATAAATTGCAAAGCAGGTGCTGATCAGTATTGGCAAAGGGAGTCTCCATGCTGAGAGTCTCCTAAAATCAATAAAATAGCAGGTCAGGAAAGGCAAATTAATACTACATACATGATGGCTTTTGCTGTGCATGTTCATATGTTCTGTGTAGATGAAGACAGTGCTTTCAGGAAGCCCAAGATGAATGTATCCATTCATGAACATTTATGAAGCATCTACTGTTTGCACTGTTCCAAGCACTGGAGATACCAGGAAAGGCACAGAAAGGGCACCCTGCTGATCAGTGGGTTCACATTCTAACAGGTGTGATATCTGAAGACAAGCAGAATATAAATGAAAAGTATTCCAATGTGGAATGCGTTGGTCGAGAGATAAAAAGTTCCCATTGACTGCAGCATCTGGAAGTTACGACCACTGTCATACCTTGGAGGGTATTCTTGTCCAGAGCAGTTGGCCCCCGAGGTCCCTTCCAATCCTGGGGTTGTAGGTTTCTGTGTCTCAGAGCAGTCCCCAAACAACCACCACCCCAGGGTCCAGCAGAATCTTTTCAGAAATGGAGCCTGCCTCTTTTTCCTTGTTTCCCATCAAGGGCTCCCATGATAGTCATCTGAACCAGCTAATGAGTTTCAGATGGGCAACCAGCCCCTGGACTCCTGCTTTAAGCCCCAGTTCTGGGGGGAGAGGGGGAGGGGTGCAAAGGTTGCCTCAAAACCCCTTTTATCCTAGAGCGCTCCTGAGTCCCTTGACCTCCCTCCACCCAGGTCCAGCAGGGATGTGGAGAGAGAAACAGACAGATCCAGGGAGAGATTGAGACCAAAACAGCAAGGGATAGCAAATCAGCATCATAGCCCAGCCAGGCCCCTCGGGACTCCAAAGCACATCTTCCTCTTCCTCTGTCTGTCTCTCTCACACCCCTTCTTTTTGTCTGAGCCAAGATCTCTGCGACTTAGCCTCTTTTAATGTCTCCTTTCTGCATGTCTGTCTCTCTTTTTCTCTCTCACTCACTTTTTCTGTCTCTCTCTCTCCTTTATCTGTGTGTCTCCTTTTCTTCTCTGTCTCTCTGGGTGTGTGTCTCTTTCTTTCCTGTCTGTGTCTGTGCCTCTCTCCCTCCCCTGGGATCTCTCTCTCTTTCCCTCCCTCCCTCCCTTTCTGTCTCTCTCTTTTTCTCTTTCTGTCTCTTGTCTGTCTCTATCTCTGTCACTTCTTCTTTCTCACATTTTTCACCCTGTTCATATATCTGCCTGTGGGTCATTCTGTCTATGACAATCTGTCTGTCTGTCCTTATCCCTCTCCCTCTCAGTCTCTCTATTCCTAAATCTATCCCTCTCTAGGTCTGTCTATCTTTATTTGTGAAAGCCAAATATAATGGAAAGCTCCAGAGAGGCAGGTCCCAGTCTTCCCTGAGGTCACCCCTGGCCCTCCAATAAAAATGCCCTTGTGAAAAGTTCACACTTCCCTTTTCGGAAGAGGCTGGATAAACAACTGTCTTCAGAAAACAGAGGGGCAAAGCTAAAGATTTTATTTTGCCCCTTATTTTAGTCCTGAGACATCACTGGCTAAAACCAATTTCCTGCCCTTCCTTGTTTTCTTTCACTATGTCATCTTGATTACTGTGTTTTTTCTTTTTCCGCTCTGTGACCTGTAGGGGCTGAGCTGAAAAACCCATTCCTGCCCATTTCCCACCACACACCCATAGCCTGTGATTATCCCTTCCAGCCTAGCTCTCAGAGCTGCAGGGACCTCAGCTATCGGCTAGGATGACAATTCCTTCACCCAACCACCTTTTTCAAATAAAGGAAATGAGACTCAAAGGGATGAGAAACACATCTGGGAAAGATCCCTGAGTAGAATTAGCGCCTCTAGCATCAGAACCCACCTCTAATAGTGTGATCTTGAGCATTCTATCCCTCCCCCTTGAACCTCAGTTTCCTGGTCTGTAAAAGGAAGAGAATGGAACAGATGGTCTCTAAATCTAGGATTTGTATATGAAAGGATTCTCATCTCAGATGATGTGATTAATCTGACTCCACATCTCCCAACTCCAAACCCAAAACTCTTTGCCCTAACTGGCTGCCTCTCTGTAGTCCCTGTCCATGCAAGGATTTGGAGTCCATCCCTCCTCCCTCTGCCCTATTTCCTCACCAATGGATTATTGACACTGGACCATCTAGGGCTGTAAAGGCTGTCACAACTTGGGCAGGGTGGTTAGTAGATAAGAAACCTAGAATTTGCTCACATGTTCCTAGGCTGTGCAACATGACTACAGGGACATCAGGGGACAACAAGGAGTCATCAAAAGAGCTCAGTACTCAAAAGAGTTGGGTTCAAGTTCTGACTCGACATTCAAAATGTAACTTCAGGAAAATTTCATCCTTTCCCTGAGCCTCAGTTTCCATATTTGTGAAATGACAGAATGGGATGAGATCCTCACTGAAGTCCCTCCCAGCAATGGCAGATTCTATTGAGAGTATTCTTTGGTGAGATGACTGAGGCCTGGGATAGAGAAAAAGAGTCTGACTCTGATCCATTTTCATTCTCCACACCCTTCTCCAAAGTGCTTGGGGGGAGCAGACTGTCAGCAGAATTTTCTTTTCTTTGAGGACTCCCCATTGCCCGTGCTCACAGGCAGACACTGGGCATAGGCATCTTCCCCAAGACCTGTCTCTTCTCCAAAGCCCATGCTTCATTCAAGGTGCTAGAGCCACTCTCTGCACTTGCCAGCTCTGGGGACTGGCTCCTTTTAAGGTTTTTTGGTTGGGGCTTCTGTCAACATAAGTGGAACAATCCCAGTTTAGCTCACTCTACTCTATATCAGTGCATGATGGTCCTCCTAGATTTCTCTGCCTTGGTAGGACCTATGCCAACGTCCCCACTCCCTTCCCTCTCCCCTCCCCAAACTCTTAGTCCTGGAATGGGCCAGTTCCATTTCTACCTATTGAAATTTGGCCTCCTCTGACTCTCCCAGCTGAAAGGAATTCCCCTCTCTCCCATCTTCAGATGTCTGACAACCCTGGACATCTCCTTTGGGCATGTCTCTTCTTCTTTTGCATGTCTTTCCCCTTCCACTCCCATCCCATCAGACATTATGCTCCTTGAAAGCAGTATCTGTGTCTTATCTGTGTTTGTAGTCCCAGAACTGAGCAAAGGGCTCAGGCTTAATACATGTTGGTTAAATTAAATTGAATTGAAATAAACTGACTTGAATTAATAATAAGGTTTGTTCCATAATGGAACAGGTTGTCTTGCCAGGGAGTGAGTTCTCCATCACTGGAGTTCTCCAAGTAAAGAATGAATGACCACTTGTTGGTTATGTTATGGCTAGGATTTCTTTCAGGCATGGATGGGTTGAACTGACTCGTCATTGAGATCCTTTCCAATTCTCCAGTCCTGTGATTCTGTTACTGCTTGGGGCTCTCTTGGGCCCCAAATAACTTAAGAGTTGAGTTGTCTGTCAAGCCAAACCTAAAAGCTTCTTATCATTATTAACAGCATTTCTATAACAATTTAAGTTCTCATTTGATCCTCACAACATCCTTTGGAGTTAGGTAGTATTATTGCATCCATTTACAGATGAGAAAACTGAGGCAAAAAGAGCTTAAGTGACTTGTCCAGGGTCATAGAGCTGGCAAGTGTCTGAGGCAAGATCTGAACTCAAGACTCCAGGTCTAGTGATGTATCCACTGTACCACCTAGGTGCCTGCCATACACTGTACTAAGCTCTGGAAATACAGAAGGAGGCAAACCACAGAACCTGACCTCAATGAACATAAACAACTTGAAGGAGATGTGGGAGGGCATAGCTGGAAAGCTGGGAGGGAGTTAGTGACCAGCCCTCTCTGAAACCCACTGAATTTCCAGCTTTGTGATGTTAACTCCATTTCTCCATTTGCAAAGTGGGATGGCCCTTGTTGTGCTTGCTCCAGAGGCCAGAATTGCAAGGGATGGATGGATGCTGGTGGATACTGTGGAAAGGGTTTGTTTAGACCTGAAATCCAGATCCTGCATCAGGACTTGGAGGTGGAAGGCAAATCTGTGAGACTAATTAAGAGGTGACTGCAAGAGCCTCAGTGAAGAGAGCCTAAAGAGGGGAGAGAAGCGGGGAGCCCTAGGAGGGGAGAGAGAGAAGGGGTCAGATGAGTGAGCCAATGGAAGGTAGAAGCCGAACAGTCACTGAGCTTTCTCATACAAGACATCTCATGAAAACTGTTATCACCCCCATTTTCCAGATGAGGAAACTGAGAATCTGAGACAGGAAATGACCTGCTGAGCATCAGAGACTTGGAAGTCAAACCTCTTTTCTTTTTTTTTTTCAATTCCCACTTTCCTATTAACACTGGGTTCCACAGAGAGCTGTTTCTTGAGATGAATTATGCTGAGGTAACTGTCCAACAGGGTGTGTGCACCGTGTGTGTGTGTGTGTGTGCGTGCGTGCGTGCGTGCGTGTGTGTGTGTGTGTGTGTGTACAAGCCAGTGTGTTGGGTGGGGGGAATGGCTCTCTCTCTCAATAGCTGCCTGGATTTCTGGGCTTGTGTAAGCATATACATACACACACACACACACACACACACACACACACATATATATGTATATATACATATATGCATGTAGAGATTATATATTATATATATATATATATAATATATATATATATATATATATATATATATATATATATATATATATATATAACTATAGAGAGACAGAGATGGAGACACATAGAGAGAGACACAGACAGACAGAAGAGAGGAGGGAGGGAGAGATAGAGACAGAAACAGAGAGTGAGAGAGACAGAGTAAAAGGAAGAGAGAGAAGTCAGGGCACAAGCATCTGTCAATCCTCTTCTCCATCTCAGGCATTGTGTTAGACATTAAGGATCCCCAGAAAGGCTAAACCCCAGTCCCCCAGTCCCTGCACTGAAGGAGCTGCCATCTAACAGGGGAAACAGTGTGCAAACAGGGAAGTATAAGACAGACACTAGGTAGGCAGGAGGGAGTCCCAAAGGGAAGGTGTCTCCATGCCTACCCATGCTGCCTGTGTCTTGGGGTGTGTGTTATCCCGTGTACTCATCGATGTCTTCACAGGCATGTGAGAAGATGAGTGTGGGGTCTGTGTGTGTGAATGTGTACCTAAGCGTGAGTCTGAGAGCGTACCTGTGACTGTGGGGGGACCTTGTTAGTGCATGTGAGCCTCTGCTTGTGCCTGATGTTCAAGGAGCATGTGTGGGAGGGTCTCCTCCCTGCAGCCCTCAGCCTCCCCCCTCCCCCATCAAGCCTTCCTGGCAGCTTCCCAGGCCCTCCAAAGGCCCTGAAGGTTATTGATGCTGCTTTCTCTGAATGGTTTGTTAATTGGAAACATTTTGAGGCCCCAGCCCATTAATAAAGCCTGCTCCAAGTCATAAGGCCCTGTGTTCGTACTGCTTCCTCTGCTGTCAAATGCTTTTATGAGATGTCAGAATTTCCCTGGTCTTTTAAGCCCTGACTGTGCACTCAAGGCTTGATAATAAACCGGGGGCTGCTCACTGCAGGGCCTGCAAAAGGCCGAGTTTGGGGCTTCTCTGGGTGGGTGTTGCCCATCCATCCAGGCCCCAGGCTCCAGGTTGTGAGGATGGACCTAATGCATCTTCTCCCTGGACAGGCTGTCCTCAGAGAGGGTCACTGGAAGCTAAGTTGGCTCAGAGCCTAGCCCTGAGAGGGCTCTTGAAAGGGAGATGACCAGGGAGGATCTAGAGACCTGGAGAGACAGAGACAGGCAGATGGAGCTGGGAGTGGGTAAGGTGAGAGAGATGTAACAAAATACAGAAAGACAGAGAGTAGGAGAAAGAGAGAGAGAGACAGAGACAGAGAGAGACAGAGAGAGAAGAGATGGAGAAAAGAAAGGGAGACAGAGAGAGAGGGAGAAAGGGACACAGACAGGCAGAGAAGAGAGAGACAGAAACAGAGAGAGGAGATACAGAGAAGAGACAGAGGCGGAAAGAGAGGAGAGACAGAGAGGTAGGGAGAGAC
This sequence comes from Potorous gilbertii, assembly GCA_028658325.1. Lineage (NCBI taxonomy): Eukaryota > Metazoa > Chordata > Mammalia > Diprotodontia > Potoroidae > Potorous > Potorous gilbertii. Next base: position 669,045,036 of record CM053770.1, read on the forward strand.
ACAGAGAGACAGACAGAGAAGAGAGACAGAAAGAAGGAGAAACAAAGGAGAGACAGAGAAGAGAGAAGCAGAGAGAGGAGAGACACAGAGAGACAGAGAGAGAGGTGCAGATACAGAGACACAGAGAGGAGAGACAGAGAGAAAGATGATGGGAGGGACAGAGACAGAGAGTTGGCTAGGCAACCGCGTCAGAGAGATTGAGTTAGAGACAGACTCAGAAAGAGACATAGACCCTTATTAGCAAAGGGTAAGACCAGGTCCCTGAGGGTAAAAGCTCTCCGAATTCTTCTTCTTCCTCCCTCCTCCCACCTCTCCTCCCTCCTCTTCCAATCTTTCCCTTCCCCCTCCTCCTTTACAAGCCCCGCTTAAAACCCGCTGTTCCCCTGGAATTTTATGAATGTCCAGGACAAGCCAAAATCAACTCGTAAAGAAGCCGTTTCTAAAGAAGGTCACAGACCCAGCAGCAAGTGCGAAGCGGTAAATGGGGGAGGAAGGAGGAGGGGAGAAGAAGCCTGATTCCCCTTGGGATGGGGGGAGGACAGAGGAGGAAGCAGCCAACCCCCTTAGAAAAGAAGCTTCTCAGCACAGGAGCAAGGACACTGGATTTGAGAAGAAAACCCTCCTACTGAATCTTGGCTCTATTTCCTCCTACCTGTGACTCCCTGCATCAGTCCCTTTCTCTGGATGATCTCTAAGGTCTCTTCCAGTCTTAAATCCTATGTATGGATGTTGGGGAAGGAGGGGGTCCACAGAGATAAGGGCACCCACCATCTCCACCCCAGCCCTAGAAATGTCAACTTAGGAAGAAATCACTTCCCTTTTGATGTTGGCATATACCACAAGTAAGTGGCAGAATGGTTAGAGTGCTGAACTCAGGAAAACCTGAGTTCAAATCCAGTTGTGTGACCTGGGGTAAATCACTTAATCTCTGTTTGCCTTGGTTTCCCAAACTCTGAAATGGGGATAATCACCATCCCTACCTCCCAGGGTTGTTGTGAAAACATTTTTAAATGTTATGGATATATAGCACATATTAGGTACTGTATAGATGCTAGTTATCATCAATGGCTGGCTAAATATTTAAATATCAATAGCTAAAGATACTTCTTTATTAAAACTCAAACCAGATCTAGCCAAAGTTCAGTTTCTAACACAAGCTTCATTCTTGTTCTCTTTTTTTTGTATATTGAAATATTTATTTGTTAATGAGTATTAATTTCAAAATAAAAAGAAAATTTAATTAAAAGCCATAAAATGAGACACAAGGGTTTATGGTTGTATTTTCAGGAAGAGGCCTCCATGCTCAGAGATGAAGGGGCCTCAAGGTATCCCCATGTCGCTCACCCCAGAGATCAAAACCTCCCCCCCAACTTAACTCATTACAGTTTACAAGCCTGAGCTCTCTTGGTCCTCACACCAAGGAGAGGGGGACAGAGGGTTTGCCTCGGAGGAGAGGGCAAAGATTACTATCCACATTTTATAAATGAGGTGACTGAGGCCTGGAGGAAGACCCTGAGACCACACCTAGTGGGGCAAAGCTGGGATGGGAGGCCATATCTCTGGACTCCCAGACCTAAGCCTTTCCCCTATGTCCCAGGCTACTTCCTTCAAATCAGTGAGGTCTTTGTTGTTTGACGACTCTTTGAAATCATCCCGGCTGTATCAATAATGCATGTTTGTAGGAAATCTGGTGTATTCATGTATGTACATATCAATGCATGAGTGTATGTAGGTGCATGTGAACGGGAGTATGTGTGTTTGCCTGTGTGTACATATATGTTTGGAGGGGAAGGGACTCCCAAGGGTCACACATCAAATTAGCCTGGGACCTGGGGCTCCAAAGAAGCTGTCGGGACCCCCAGCCCTCAGGCTTTTCACTGAAGCTCTTTTATTTTCCCTACTCTGAATTTGAAAACTTGGCCCAAGCAGAGATCACAGATCAGAGAAGATCAGAGCCGGGAGGAAACTTAGAACAGAGAGAGCCAGGGCCGGGAGAGGTCTGGGGATGCTAAATGGGAGAGATTTTAGAAGAGAGAACGTCCAGTGTCTGAGGGAGAAGGGACCTCAGAACACGGAACGTCCGGAACGTCCAAGCTGTCAAGGACTCAGCAGGGACGATCTCCGAGCTGCCCCCGCCTCAGACTTCTCCCGGTCTGCTGCTTCGGTTGCGTGGCCTTCCACTAGCTCCCGGTCCTCCCGCCTCTCCTCCTCTGTCAGGAGCACACGCAGGTGGAGCCCAGGGCCAGGCACAGTGAGGGGAGGAGAGGACTCTCAGTAGTTCAGAACTGAGCAGGCTCGACCACCCCTGACTAGGCTGGGCAGCTCCACCCTCTGATTTTTCATTAGCTCCGGGGGAAATGAGTCCTGCTCCAAGCCATAAGTGCAGAATCAACAAGCGGGTGGGGGTGAGGGGGGTGGGGCGTGGGCTGGGAGGAGCTTTGCAGGATGGATTACTAGGGCAGCAATTTATAGCTGCTGCTGGGAGCCAAGCCCCCTGCCCCCCCTCACCCACTGTGTGTACACACACACACACACACACACACACACACACACACACACACACACACCATGCACATTTACACACACCATACACACACACACACACACACATTATTCTGTCAGCATTGTATTTTGCTTGGAAAAACATCGACAGTTGTTGAAACCTCAACTGGAAACACATTTAGTACAGGTGCAGGGTGAGTTCTCCCACAAGGATAGGGTGAGGATGAACCACACTAGGGATGGGGCATTTCCTCCAGGAATCATTCATGGGTTCGCTGTCCTGCCCTCATCTTCAACCAGGCTTCTTTGAGCCCTAGGGAGGAGAGTCAGGCACACACATACATACACATGTGTGCTTATATGGGCATTGGTACATGTATGCACATGTGTCAGCATACATGAAGACTTGCTTACTCATGTACACACATATAAATACACACCAAACTTCAGGCAAATCGAGCGGCTCAAGGTGTTGGGCACCTTCTGTTTCTATTGGAGATTCTTTGTTCCTTCTTATTTTTGGAAATATTACTCATGTTCCCTTCCTAATATTGATTTCTCTGTAGCCCACAGCTTGTTTTTGCAGCAAATCAATGGGGTTTTTAACCTGAGGTGTGGATTTTTAAAAATATTTTCATCTATATTCAAACAGAAACGAAAAATCCAGACAGAGAGGCAGAGGAGAGAGAGACACAGAGAAAGCCAGAGAGGGACAGAGACAGAAAGAGGGAGGAAAGGGAAAGACAAAGAGAGGAAGAGATACAATACAAAAAGCAATCAGAGAGGCAAAGAAAAAAACAGAAGGAGTAGCAGGTGGAGAGAAAGAAGCAAGGCAAGAGGGAGGGATATAGAGTCAAATATAGAGGGACAGGTAGACTGAAGGATGGAGTGAGGCAGAGAGATAGAAAGGGGCAGACAGATGGAAAGGGAGACTGAGAATGTGAAAAGAGGAAAAGACAGAAAGGGAGTCAGAGGTTGATAGAAAGAGAAGCAGGAGACAAAAGGACCTTAAGGCAAAAACATAGAATTAGATATCCAGAGAGAAAGCTAGGTACAAAGAGAGAAGCAAAGAAGGAGAAAGAGGGAGGAAGAGGGGAGGGAGAGAACTGGCAAAGAAAGCACCCACTGAGACACGTAAAAGCTTCCCTGTTCTGGTAAGAACTTCCTGGTGAGCCCAAAGTAAAGCCACCCCTCTGGACGTCGTGCCCAGTATCCATGGGATCTCAGAGTTCAAGCACACTCCTGGGATGAGCTGGGGGCTCTCACTCAGACCCATCAGCTGACTGAAGAAGACAAAGAAAAGCAGGTTGGCTTCCCCTGAGCCTCTCACAAAACACAGAGGTCAGGTTCAGAAACTCTTTCCTGTCCTCGGATGTGGAAAGAACAGCTTAGGGGCCAGTTAGGGCTACAGTCGGCTTTAGGAGGAAACCAGGTTTGGCAGAAGAGGAGAAGTTGGAGAGGAGAGACTGTGAAGAGAGGTCAGGCTGCCAAGGAGGGGACTACGGAAGTCTGAAGTGGAGGTCCAGGAAGGCAATTGTCCAAGCACTCACTGCCTGTGGTCAAAGTCCTTTCAGTATATCCACCCCCACCTAATCTTAGAAGAGAGAATGACATCTGAGCTGGGGGACAGGGGTAGGAAGGGGAAAGAAAGAAGCGGGGGTGGGGGGGGCGAGGGGGAGGATCAGGTAGAGAGGGAGGATGCTAGAGTTCATCTAGTTCAGGGGTTCTTTTGCCAATTTGTATCCTAGACCCCTCGAGCAACAAGTAGTAAGTCTGGTGAAATTCATAGACCTCTTCTCAGAATCTTGTTATTACATGCACAAAATAAATATATAGGATAACAAAGGGACCCAACAGTATTTGAATATAGATGAAAATATTTTCAAAAATCCACACCTCAGGTTAAAAACCCCCAATCTAACTTAATCCACTCATTTTATAGCTGTTTGCACACTTTGTGGTCCCCCTCCTTAGACTGAGATCTTTTTGAGGGCAGGAACTGTCTTTTGCATTTCTTTGTATCACCTGCACTTAGCACAGTGTCTGGAATGCGGTAGGTGCTTAATAAATGCTTATTGACTGGCTGATTTTACTGATGAGGAAACTGAGGTTTTGTGAAGTTAAGTGATTTGTCCAAAGTCACTTAGCTAGTAAGCAGAGCTGGAACTTGAGTCCAACATGACCCTTCCTTCCTTCCTTCCTTCCAGTGACTAAAGCACTGCTCTTGTTCTGTCTGTCCCTCCCCTGATGTCCAGAGAAGTGGGGCTTTGGTTGCTGTCAAAGAGTGAGAAGAGAGGTGTGCAACCAGAGAGATGAGACACAGCACCCCAGAGCTGAGGGAAGAGGAATGTCAGGCTCTGCACAGGGCTGCTTCTTCCTGTGGAGGTCCACCCCTGATTCTACTCCCCCTTCTCCATATACCATGAACTAGTCATGAGGAGGAGTAGCCAATGGTCCCTTCCATGGCAGGACATATAGTGGGAAAGCCCTAGCTGTCAGTACTGGATCTCAGGACAAACTGAGTCCCCGACCAACCCTGCCATATCTGTGCATCTAACACCAAGAGAGGGTTCTTGCCCTCTCTTGACATTCTCTTTGTGAGAAGTTAAAGACCAAACTGTCTTACCTAGAAGTCAGGTTCAGAGCCATCTTCTTAATTTCTTGAGCTACCTGGTTCTGGGAAACTATGAACAAGAAGTCAACTGGTCTTTGTTTATTATGGATTGTAGTGTTGCTTTGAGTGTATATGTGTGTTAGGAGTAAATAAAGGCCTAGATTTAGAAGAGCATGTTCTCCCTGCTTCTTTGAGAAGGCAACTTCACTATGTCCAAATCATATGGTAAGGGATCAGTGAACTTTAAAAATTTCATGATGGAGATGGGCTCATGCCAGAGATGGAGGATGAGGGACTCATTCTGCCTGGCTAAATCCAAACTAATTGTACCCACTAGAATGAACAGTAGGTATGGTCGCTCAGAGAGAAGTGGACCTTGGAGTAGAATGGACTGTCCATTCTCTGAGAACCACAGTGAGGTTGAATTAATTAATCAGTCAGCTAACAATCATTTACTAAGCACCTGCAAAGTACCAGGAACTGGGATACAAAGAAAAATGAAATAGTCACTGCCCTCAAGGAGCTGTTATTCTAGCTCTAAATAAATACCTATTCTCCCCATCGACCCTGTAACCTCCATAGTGAGCTTGGGATTGATCGACAGGTAAGCCTTCTCATTGAATAGGATCAGGTGAGTGGTTAGCAGCACCCCCTGGTAATCAAATGACAAACATTTATTAAGCACATAGTGACTCCCAGAGAAATGTTCTTTCCATTTTGTTTTCCATGTAAAGAGCGGGCACAATGTAGAAAGGGTGTACGTATCAGGAAAATCTGAGTTCCGATCCTGCCTCAGAGACTCACTGGCTCACAACCGTGGGTAAAGCACTACCTATCAGAGCCTCAGTTTACTTCTCTGTAAGGTGGGGAGAATAACACTGGTTCTACCTCTCCGTAAGGGTTAGTGAGAACACAGTGTCTGGCAAACCTGAAAACCCTAACGAAATGTGAGCTGTTGTCAAGCTCCTCCTACCGACTTCACAATGGAGCCCTGAGGTCTCGGTTCCAGTCTTTGGGAATACGTTTCACTCTTTGACTCTTCCCTCTCCACCATGCAGGAAATCAGTTGGCTGGTCTTGCTGACTTACCTGTACTTGTGTTCCACTCTTCCCTCCTTCCCTATTCCCATGGTCACAGACCTTCAGGGTCTGAATTAGACTACCGGAATAGCCTCCTAACAGGTTTTCACTTTAGATTCTTATTTTCTAATTCATCATTCAAACATGACAAGACTTCCTTTCGCATAGATCTGGCTGCATCGATCCTCAGTTCTACAATATTCAGCAGTCTCTCTACTGCCTGCTGAGGAAAGTGAGCCTGATGTTCAAGGCCCTCTATGATCCGATGCCATCCTCCTTTTCTACCCGTATCACATATGCTCTATATCCTGGCCAAACCATATGATTTCTCATCCCTCGAATGGACACTGCCCTCAGAATCACAAAATTTCAGAAATGAAAGGGACTTCCATGGACATCTAGTTTAACTCACATCCCTGAAGAATTTCTGTTATAACATGTCCATAAAGGTCATCCAGTCTCTGCTCCAAGACCTACCATGAGGAGCTCTCTCATTTATCACCTAGCTGCCAGGCGATTCTGAGGGCAGTGTGCATTCGACACATGAGAAATCATGTGGTTTGATGGGCTGCCTACTTCTCTTTGCCCTCCTTCCCCCTCTATGCTCTTTAAAACCCCTCATTCTCTCCACCTTCCTTATTCTCTCCACAGGACATGGCATTTGTCCCTTTCTAATAAACTTACCTTGAAATATTCCTACTTTTGGCATTTCTGTTGGTTCTGCTGCTGGCCTGTGGTCTCCATGAGGATGAGAGTCACAGATGATCCATGTGTTAATTTCTCCCAGCATCCAGGATTGTACGCTACACAAAGTAGATTTGCGTAGCATTCTCCACTAACTAGGTGCTTACTGAATGTTTGCCAAAAGAATGAAATGATTCAAAAGGCAATGATGACAACCATAAGTGTAACATAGGATGCATCTACAGCAAAGGACAGCCACAACCACCACAGAATCTTAGCATTTCAGAGCTGGCTGGAACCTTAATAGATATCTCATACAGTTCCATGTTCCTCATGTCCCATGGCATCTTAAGGTTTGCAAGTCACTTTTACATTCATTATGAGAATTAGTTGAGAGACCTATGGACATTTGGACTAGAGATATTAGCCACATACAAGTTTTGGAGGAGTTTTTACATAGGAAAGGGATTAGCTTTCTTCTGCTTGGCCCCAAATGATAGAACCAGGACCAAAGAGGAGGAAGTTGTGAGAGGCAGATTTAGTCTCAGTATCAGGAAACAACATTCTGAGGATGAGAACTGTCCTAAAATGGACAAGGCTGCCTCAGGTGGTAGTGGCCTTTCTGTCCCTGTAGGTCTTCCATCAGAAGCTGGATGATCACTTATCTACATTGCTGAAGATATATGAATCTGATTCAATGGCCAGCTTCCAGATTCTAGAACATTTGATACTTTGATCCTTGTCTAGAAGAACTATGTGAAGATAGAGAAGTCAAAGGACTTTCCCTTTCAGCTTTAAATCTTATGACTTACCCAAGATCACACAGGTAATAAGTAGCAGAGTCAGAATTCAATATCTAAGGCTTTTTGTCTCCAAACCCAAAGCCACATTCACTGCTTACTGCTGCCTTGAGTAACTTTCTGTCTTGGAAATCAGAAGGCCAGTGAGTGAAGGGGGAGGAGCTCAAATTGAATTGTCACCTCTTCCTCTTGTTAATTTAATGATCTTGGGCAAGACACTTCACCTATCTGAACTCCAGTTTCCTCATATGTAGGCACAGTGGTACAGTCTAAAGGGAATTATACTTGGAGTCAGAGAATCTGGGATCAGATCTTGGCTTTGACGCAATACCTTTCTGACTTCTGCGAAGTGTGATTAACTCACAACTCCTTGGGGCCTTGGTTTTCTCATCTATAAAGTGATGTAATTAGGTTAGATGACCCCTAAAGACTTTTCTAACTCTATGTTTCTGATCCTAAAAACCAGGGCAATTATCCTTGGCCCAACACTGTAGGATTCTGTGAATATCAAATGACTCTAGAGTGTAATTGTTTACTTCTGGAGAGCCACCTTCCCAGTTGGACCACCATGGCCAAAGACTTCACACCTAGATGATCAACCTACTGGTGATCAATCAATCAGTCAATAAGTGTTTATTAAATACCTATTATGTGTCAGATACTGTGTTTAGCACCGTGAATACAAGTACAAAGACTGAAACTATACCTGCTTTCAAGGACAAGCCTGCTTAGTATGGTGGAACCTTCCTGAGTTTGGACTCTTCCATTGCTTTGCAGAACCAAGATTCTCTACCAGGCCACAATGAGCCATCAAGGAGAAACTTTGTGATAGGAATTTCCCTCTGCTGGATTTTTTACATGGTAGCAGATGCCTGTTTGTCACAGATGTTGCGGAGGGCATTCCTAGTCAGGTACAGGGGTTAGAGGTCATTGGAAGACTTTTCAACTTTGAGAGTCTGGGGATTCTGGGGCTTTAACATAAGTATTGTCTCCCAGAGTCAACAACCTGGAGTCTCTCCAGATACTGAGGATTGGGAAGTGTGTCCAGGCAAAGGAGCAAGACCTCTCAGCTCTCATTTCAGCTTCTGTCTGTCAGCTCTTACCTATCCACACTAAAGGTGCTTAAAAACAAGCCCAGGCACATGCAGTCCACATCATGGGAGCCACAGTCTGGTTTTACTGTGGTGTGACTCACCTCAGTGTCCTGGACCGCATTTTTCTTGTATGGAATCAGGGGATGAAGTGTCACTGCAAGAAGGGAGGAAGAGGGGAAGAATTAGGGGAAAGACAATAAGTTCTTCCTTTTTGGACATTTTGAGTTTAAGATGCCCATGGGACCATGAGGTGAAGATGTTAACCTTGAAGAAATTGATAGAACAGGACTGAAGCTTAGGAGAGAGATTGGGCTGGATATGTAGATTTGGGAGTCATCTCAGGAGATAGTAGTTAAGCTGATATATTCATAGAAAGTATAGATAAAGAAAAGAAGAGGCCTTTGCATAAATCCCTGCAGAACACTCATGCCTAAGCGGGGGAATGTTGATAAACCAGCAAAAGAGACTGAGAAGAAGTCATCAAAGAGGTAGGAGGAGACTCAGGAGAGAGTAAAGCAATGGAAATTAGGAGAGGAGAGACTATCAAGGAGGAGAGTGGGGTCAACCATTTCAAACTTTGTGGAGCAGTCAAGAAAAATGAGGACTGAGAGAAGGCCATGAGATGACTATCAATCATGGATAGAGTATTTGGTTGGAAGTCAGGTTGCCAGGTGGTTGAGAAGTGATCAGAAGGGGAGTCATCAAGAATTTAGCTATTTCCAAGAGTGTAGATATAGTAGGGTGCTATATAGCTTGAGAGAGAAGGGTTTTCCAAGGATGAGGTCATAGGAATACATTTAAGAGAAAGACATACCTAAGAAGAGATTGGGGATGAGGCAAGAGGAAGCATTTAATCGCTATTGTCCTCAGTTACTTCATCTTCATCTTCATGAATGGGTTAGATTCAATGATGTCTAAGGTCCCTTCTGACTCTAAAACTATAAGTTTGTGGTAAATGATCTGCTGGAGGAGAGAAGAGGATAGGAATCAAACAGTAGATCTGGCTTTGGGAAAGAGGAGGGTCACCACTTCAGAAGCTGAAGAAAGGGAGAGGGAAAATATAAAGAAGATTCTCTAAAGACTTTTATCAGTAACTGGAGTAACTGAATGGCTTAAGACTGGTTTCCAGACACATGAAGAGAAGCCCTATGGGGGTTTGAGGTCACTTGGGCTATGACATTGGTCAAAATCAAAATATTAGAAATAGTTCTATGTCATTGTGTTTACTATTGCATTCATTCATTCATTAATAAAGAGGCTTCTTAACTGTGGAATAAGGGATAAGAGGGAGCTCATGATGGATGTCCCTGGTTTTCTCAGTAAAATAGGAGATGGAGTCACTTTTGGAAAGGGAATCATTACAGTATCCAGCACTGAAATATCTCTGCCACTTTACAGTTTGAAAAGTCTTTCTCCTTGGGATAATGCAATGAAGTAGATGGTACAAATTTTTATTCTTATTTTATTTATTTCATTTTATTCTTTATTTTACACAGAAGACACAGAGGAGTTATTTGATTTACCAAGGTTGTCCTGCATGATCTAGGGGAAAGAGTATTGTTTCTGAGGTCAGAGGACTTGAGTTCAATTCCCACCGCTGAGACCTTGGGCAAGTAACATCCAATCTTCTGGCCTCAGTTTCCCTGCAGTAAGAAGAAGGGTATGGACTGGCTGACCCCTCTGCTCTCTTCTAGCACTAGAGCTAAGATTCTGTAACAAGTTAAACAGTCAGGACACCATGGCACCCTCACATATAACAAAGCTCTGTTGGTGAGGATGTTGATCAGCGTACCACTTGACTCATGGTCAAGTTTGATACTTCCTGGCTTTATTGCGATCTAGAGATATGTTGTGAGAATTTTCTCCTTATTAATAAACTTGCAATTACTGTTCATTAATTAGTTAGCTCTGTTTCCCATTATTCATTAAATAGAAATTATTTAATAAAATGAAAAAAATCTCCTTTCCTAATGTTAATTGACTATTATTAAATAAATAATGATAGTCGAATGAGTACACATACTTTCTTAATGAATGAATGCAATAATAAATACACTGACAGAACTATTTATAATATTTTGGCTATGATCAATGTCATAGTCCAAGTGACTTCAAACCCTCCATAGAACAGTGAATGATTCCTCTTCACTTGTCTGGAAACTCAGTCTTAAGTCATTCCGTTCACTCCAGCTACTGATTGAAGTCTTTAGAGAATCTTCATATTTTCCCTCTCAAAATTAGTCCTTTTTCTCTTTTCTCCTCAGTAATCATGGGTAACAGGCTTTCTAACATCCTCAACGATGCCTTATAGAATTCTCTTTATAACACCACAGTTAAAATAATTCCAACACAAAAGATGTTTCTCCTGACCTCCTTCCTATCTGTATTTTCCACAGCTTCTTCATAGATCATCAAGAATCAGAGATAAAGTGCATACCTTTCCCCTAACTCAATAAGGAAAAGTATTTCACATTAAGTCATTTTCTCCACTGTCACTTCAAAACTGCCAGCACAAAATGTGGTCTTCCTGCCTCCCACCTTAACATTCCATTTATTTTATCTGGATCTTAAAGTTACAGTGTCTTTTGTCTCTGAGAAATGGGTTTGAAAGAGGATTTACTGTATTTTAACTGTATGTTCGATTTAAGATATAAGACCAGATCTGGATGTTTCCTGTCTGTCCTAACTCTCTTTTGTGAAATTTTATTCAGAGGATCTACCTAATATTTTATATATTGATTTATTTATTTTTTTACTATGTGACAGGCACTACATGCCAAGTACTTTATTTTTTTGTTACAAATTTATTTATTTTCAATTCATAGAACAAAGCAAGTTTCCCCTAATATAGCATAAATATCTTTGCACTTGAATAAAATAGATCATTGCACTTGAAACTGCAAATCTCTAGTTTTCTAAACATCATGGGATGAAGACTGTCAGTCTGTTACTTTTCCACTTCTACTGGATACAAGATTTTTTGTTCTTTTCTGGTACAGCACAATGCTCTGGTAAGCATTTAATAGCTATTTGTTGGTTGATTAATTGATTGACTGGAGATATCCTTAGAATAGGAAATAAAGACTAGAGCTCAGTGCCTAAATATGGGAAGGGTACTTCCACAATCCTCCTCTCCCCAAAGATGGTGCCATATTAGAAGCAAACACAACACTGTCTCCTTCACCCATCCCTGGGTCATGACCTTTCCCCATTGCTCTTCCCTTCCCAAATCCTAGGGATACTTTAGGATGCCTAAAATAGCCTTCTTTCTCAACTCTACCTCCATTTGGCTTTCTGACCTGGGAATTTGTGCTATGGGAGACCCTTCAGTTCCATAAGCTAAGCAGCAATGTTATCATACTCTGTCCTCCTGATCTCTGACTTTTCTCCACTGATATTCCCCAGCAGCTGGGATCCCCAGATATGTCTCTAATTTCCATCATGCATCTCTCCATCCCTCCACTGCCCTTTGGGTGACCTGCAATTTGGCTTCCTGAGAGGTTGTTGCACTCATGATTTGCAGCCTTCCAGCATCACTGGGAGAATATTAGTATTTAAAAGCTGAGTTTTTGCTTCAGAAAGAAGGTGGGGGTCATTAAAAGCACTATACAACTTCCCAAAGGCAATCTGGCAGGGCTCCTATTCAATTCTGGGACCCCGTTCAACATCCATCTGAAATGTCTTTCCAAAAGATATGTAGCGATGGAGCACCTCATCCAAGAAAACGGCCCCTGTAAAGACAATCTGGTGCCAAATCTTGCCCTTTCAGGCTCCACATCTCTCCAATCTGAACCCTTCCTTCCACTCACACAGCCACCAGTATTGTGAAGACCCTTCTCACCTCTCATTTGGACTATTGTAATTACCTACTAATTGATCTCCCTGCTCCCTACTGCAATCCACCTTCAAGTGATTGTTCTTAAGCTCAGAAGTGACCATATTACTCTTACTGATTAAATACCAGTGGTTTCTTCCTGTCTCAAGGATAAAATATAAACTCTGTTCTTTAGCATTTCAGGATCTTCCCAGTCTGTTGATCCCAACCTCCCTTTCTAGCCTCATTAGACATTATTCTCCTTCCTTTCCTTTACTTTTTGATCAAACTGGCCTTTTTTCTGCTCCTCATACCTGGCACTCCATCTCCCATCTCTCTGACTTGGCACTGAACATCCCCCATGCCTGGAATATCCTTCTTTCTCAACTCTACCTCACAGAATTCCTCCAGTGCTAAGCTCAAATACCACATTCTATATGAAATCTTTTGAGTTATTAAGGTCCACTTATGTTTAACTACCCTATATTTATTCTCTATATAAGAATATATGCGTATCCATGCTGTCTCTTTTGATATAATGTACAGACTTGAGAGTAGAAACTCTCATCGTGTTTTATTTTAGAATCCCCAGTGCCTAGCACAGTGTTAGGAGCATGATAATAAATACTACTTGCTTGTTGACTGATTGAATAGACTCTTCATCCACTTGGTGCTCATTAGGCCAAACTCTTTGGACTGATTATATATTTCATTTAAGGGATTCTTCAGGGTTCCTGGACTTGGGAAAAATTATCATTAAAATGTTTACAGATCTTTCATATTACTATTTATTTGTTAGACTCTTTCCATTTTAAGTGCCTTTAGGATGAACTGAACTAATTGGATTTTATATAAAGGTTTCTGGGGTTCCTCTCTACCCCTAACAATTTCTCACTGTTTTAGGAGATGATACCTCTGACATTTTCTTCTGTAAGATTTCACAAATAAGTTTATATTCTAAACAGTTGCTCCCTCTGGCTTCCATACATCTAACCTCATCAAGATGGTAAATCTTTGCTGGGTAAGAAGGTCCCTAAGCTCTTTAGGTGTCCTCATTTTAGTTCCCATTTTCATCTACTAAAATTCTATAAAAAATAGTGATAATATCTGTCAATATCAGTTCTTGTATCCATTTCCCACGCTTGATGCCAATAGCTGCTTTTGCATTTGTTAGGTTGGAGTTACCTTAATTGAATACTCTATGTCCCCCTCATTTTGATTCTTGCCTCTAAGTTGCTGTTAATTTTTATGTTTATCCTAACACATCATTGATCTGATGGTACAGATAGCTAAGACAGAAATTAGTCTTGCCTTTGGAATCAATGGTTTTGAGTCTAATAATGCATGCATGTACTGTATAGTCAACATAATATTTTTTTGTGATGTTAATCAGTGCTTTCTGGGGTCTATCATCTGCCAGGTTGCTTCTTCTAGTCATATATGCAATATCTAAGTATATGTAATATACTTAATATATATAATGTCTAAGTATACGTAATATACTTAGTATATGTATGTGTAATATCTAAGTATAGGTACTATCTAAGAGTGTGGTTCCGTTTTCATTTCTTCATCCACACATTTTTTGCTGTCTTTTTCCACTCTCACCTTTGCATTTAAGTCACCAAGCATTGTTCTACATGGCAGTTTAATTTGAAACAGTCTAGATAATTCTTTAGTGAATTCTCTGCTTTGTCATCCTCTGTAATAGATGATAGCACATTAGTGACAAGGATATTTATGGCAATTTTTTTTCTTTTCTTTCTTTTTTCTTTCCTTCCTCTTTTCTTTCTTTCTATCTTTCTTCCTTCCTTCCTTTCTTTCCTTCTTCCTTTCCTTCCTTTCTTTCTGTCTTCCTTCCTTCCTTCCTTTCTTTCCTCCTTCATTTCCTTTCTTTCCTTTCTTTCTTTCCTTTCTTTCTTTTTTCTTTCTTTCTTTGCAAATGTTCACTGTGAGCACTATAAGATAAAATTACCAATTGTCCCATGACATGATATGTCTTGATGCTTTAAGGCACATAATGAAGTCAGAGGTAGCTAGAGAGCACCACCATGCTGGGCTTGGAGTCAAGAAGCCTGAATTCAAATTTGGCCTCAGGCACTTACTAGCTCTGTGACCCTGGACAAATCTCTTAACCTCTGTCTGCCTCAATTTCCTCAACTATAAAATGGGGTTAATAAATAGCACCTACTTTTCAGGTTTATTGTGAGGATCAAATAAGATAATGTGAGGTAACTAGATGGTAAGGTGGATAGAATGCTGGGTCATGAAGATCTGAATTTGAATCCATCCTCAGATACTTACTAGCTGTGTGACCTTAACCTTTATTTGCCTCAGTTTCCTCAATGTAAAATGGGGATAACGACAGCACCTGCTTCCCAGGATTGCTGTGTGGATCAAATAAGATATTTTTTTTTGTAAAGCACTTAGTACAGTGGCTGGTACATAATGGACACTGTGTAAATGTTAGGTACCACTACTACTATTACTACTACTAAACCAACCCCACTCACTTTTTTTTGGTTTTTAGAGTATCAAGGAAAGCCTGTGAGTCACCTTTCTTCTATTTTACCACAAGTCCCTTATGTCATCTGGTTTCCTGTCTAGGAAGAATCTTAATGCTTGTCCTTCCAATAGTACGGCCACTTGTTGATCCTTGGATCTCACATTTGGTCAACCCATAGTTGGATCACAAATTGTGAAGGGTTTTGAATATCAAACTTTTCCCCCTATTCTAGCTTGCTTCTGCACTTGCCTTCATGTTCCACTGAGAACAGAAGAGGATGACCCTTGTCATTCCAGAAATGAAAGATGGGTGAAATTAAAAAGAAGTGGATTTTGCTTTGAAGGTGTGTCCATTGGATCATAGACTCTGAGCTGGGAGAGCAGCTGATCCAGAGTGCAATGGCAGCATCTGCAAGAGTGGGTTCCTTCTCATGAGAGATCATCAAACCATGGCTGGACGGATCCTTTTTAGGCATGGAGGAGCTTCTCTTTTGGGTGCAGATTTGACCAAGTAACCTGTGAGATCTGTTAGCCACCAGCATTCACCATGGCACCATTCTGTGATTTCGTTGGATGCCTCTGATCTCTCTCCTCTTCTGCTACCTTTCCCAGTGTTTCTCATTGCTGTTTCTCTCTCTTTACTCCTTTTCCTCCTTTTTCCTCTCCACTGTTCTTCCTTCTGTCCCATCTTTTTCCTTCCTTTCTTTCTCCTTCTCTTTCCTTCTCCTCCCACTCTCCCTCCTCCTCCCCACCCTCTGCCATCCCTATGTGCATTTCTCTTCCTCTTCCTCCTCCTGCTGCTCCCATCCCACCCCAGCTGCGAGGAGGAGATTCTGTGAATCATGCCCCCATTCCTTTGGGTCTGATGTTTCTCACTCAGAAGAGTCCTTCCATATAAAGCAATCTTTTCCATCCCCTCTGCCTGCCAGTCCAGGGCCCAGTCAACGGAGTGTCTTGGCCTCTATTCGAAGAAAAACAAACTTTGCAGAAAAATAAACACTCTTTTTAAATTTGTGGTTTTGCGTTCAAATCCTAATAGTTTTTCCTTTCTTTTTTCCCAGACTCCACAAATCTTCCCCTGGAGCAAGAAGAAAGGAACAGTGAAGGGAAAAGAAAGTTCTGGCTGGGCCTGAGGAAAGGCAAATAAGTCCCGGGACAAAGCAAAGACAGTCCTAGGTGAGAGCACTGGGGAGGAGGGAGCGGAGCTACTCCCCACCCTGGAAAGTCATTTGAGAAGGGGGACTTTCTTCCCATATTTCACTTGTGACCCATCTCCTTGTTTGACTGAAGAGGTGAGAGCCCTGGCCTGGGGCTTGGGGAGGACTCCTGACTTCTCTCTGCCTGACCAAGCTGGGTGAACTTGGGCAAATTCCTCCACGTCTCTGAACTTCAATTAAATGGGTGGGGATGGCAGAGCCAGGTGGGCCAGGTTACTCCCAAACTCCCTTCCAGTATCTTCATTCTCCAAGTTCCTGTCTTTCCCAGACCCTCCAAGGTCTGTTCCAGGCATACTCTGATGTGCAGAGACAACATAGAGACACTGAAAAATCCCAGAAGAAAGCTTGCATGGGATGAGGAAAGAGATCATTTCTAAAAGAACACAGCTCCTTTCAAGGACTGGGACAGGGTGTGTGTGATCGCTTCAGCTGAGAGGAGTGTCCCTCTACCTCGAGTCAGGTACCCCTAAGCTGCCACTAAGCACAGTCTTCACCCTGGAATTAAGTAAAAGAAGGCTTTCCTCTTTGGGGACTTCATTCATTTATTCATCTTACTCAACAGATATTCATTGAACTGAAGTAGTTAGCACCATCCAACCATGAACTTGGTTACCTTGCTAGAGAATGGCCTCATTAAACAATCCATGGGCAATTTCTTAGTGCTCATACGTGTTTGGTACTGGGAATACAAAGGGAAGGATAGGTCTCTGTCTTCAGGCAACAGTAGACCCAGAGCTCTTTGAAAGTGAGGAATGTGTTTGTGTTTCTTTGTACCCCCAGAGCTTAGCACATGCTTGGTGCAAAATAGGAGCTTCAGAAATGTTGATTGGCTGGGAAACAACATGTACACACATAGGTAAATACTAAATCTATACAAAGGAAGGACAAAGTCATGTTGGTGGGGTTGGGGAAGGAGGAGATGCAGAAAGACACACTGGCAGCTAGAAGGATGAGAAAAGGTGGGGCTTAAAATGAGCCTTGAAAGAAACTGGGGATTCTGAGAAGAAGGGGTGAAGAGAGAATGCATTCCAAGCAGGGGTAGAAGCCCATGCAAAGACCTGGAGATGGGAAATGGCATGTGATGAAAGAAGTTCAGGTTGGCCATTTGTGATAAACCTCCAAAAGCCAACTAGACTCAGTTACTAAAGGGTCTTAATTGCCAGAGAGAGGATGAGATTCTTTCAAGCAGAAGTGGACAAGATGGTTTAAAGAAGATCCCTCTTGGGATGAAGACTAGATGCCCCTGACATCCCTTCCAACACAAAGGACTTGAAGTAAAAAATAATATGATATCTCCCCAAACCTCATTGATGGCCTGCAAGGCCCTATGGGAATGATCCTCAGAAAGTTCCACATGATCATTTTTTTAGTCTAATCTCCTTATTTACATAGAGGTAGCAAGATGTGGATGTGGATGGAGTGCCAGACCTGATGTTCAGAAGTGAAAATCCTGCCTTAGGCAGGTCCTTGGCTGTGTAATCCAGTGCAAGTTATTGTGTCCTGTGCTCTCTCTAAGCCTCAGGTTCCTGACTTGTAAAATGAGAAAGAATGAGGAAACAAGAGCTTAGCAAGCACTTACCATGCACCAGGCACTGTGTTAAGCATTGGGGATATAAATACAAACACAATACATACATACATAGATGAATGAATGAATGAATAACTGAAAGAATGAATATGTAAATGAATGAATGAATAAGTAAATAAATGAATGAATAAATAACAGAATGGATGAACGAATAAGAGCTCCTGCCCTCAGGAAGTTGACATTCTTTTGGGGAAGATAGCACACAAAATGATGGTGGCCTGCTCCAGTCTTAGAATGACTGGTCCTGGAGGGGTATCAGAAACACTGTCCATACCAGATCAAAGTTCAAAGCCTTTCCAGGTGGGTAGGACCTGCTGACAAGAAAAATCTTCTGGATCTGGGATAATCAGAGTACGACATCAGAACAGGGAGTTAGTAGGCAGGCTGAAATCTACGGAAATAAGAGAATCTCAGAATACTGAAGTTGGAAGAGACATCACAGGGCACTCATTCCCCAGTGCTAGAAGCCCTTCGCAGGCATCCCTGGCCAATCATCATCTAGCTCTGAAGCCTCCAATGAAGAGAAGCTCCCCTCTTCACCCCCTCCCACTTGGTTGTCATTTTTAGGGAGTCTTTCCTGACCTCAAGCTTAGGATGCTTCTTTGATGTCGCATTCCCCCTCACCTCACTTTTCTTTGGGTTAAAATATTCCCAGTTCCTTCAACTTATTTTTATTTAGCCTGGTTTTAAATTCCCCCACCATACATTAAAAACAAACAAACCCACCCTTTCTTTATATCTCCAGTACTTAGCACAATGCTTGGCACATAGTAAGGGTTTAATATATGCATGTTGATGACCTGCTCGCCCTCCTCTGGACACAATCCTGTTACATTCTGAACTGGTTCATGTCTGTCTGTAATGACCAAGATAATGGATTGTCCCTGGTTGACATTTTTACACTCAAGTTAATGGTCTGATTAATGGACAGATGGGCAATGTCCTCATTAGGCCTCTTAGCACCTCCAAACCACATATGCCTAGCCTGGCAAAGTGATACATTATGCTATTGTTTACTCTTTGGTTCTTGAGGCTGATAGGATCACTATGTTCCAGGCAGAGGAAATCGGAAGTCCCAACAGTTTGGCAGAGTTAATTTTATGAATAAGGGGATAGAATGGGTTGGTCAAGATTCACACATCTGAACCAATGTGACAGCTCAGATCCTCTCTGAGCTCTCTCAAGGTAGGTTGCCTCTGGTCTGGGTCTGCCTAATGGCTCTACCCTTCTCTGGAAATTCCCATATCCCAAGCTGGAAATAGCCATGTCCAGAGCTTATACTTTGGGTCCTAACCAGTTTTGAGCAGATCTTGGGCAATGACATCAGGGTTGAGAAATCTGCCCTCCCTGAGTTGGGAAACCCACCCTCTTCCTATAGAAGTGGGAATTGATTTAAACATGGTACAGAAGTCAATAGTCGATCAGAACTCTTCTCCTCTGTGAGAAGATGGGACAGGGACAGGATCTCAGGTACAATACAAACAGGCCCTTGGATAGGAAGCTATCTGGAGGGAAGGGGCCTCTATGAGGAGTAACTGAAGGCCCTCAGGAGCTCCTCAGACTTTGAAGTACTCACCTTTTCTTCTTTGTGGGCCACCTCTTTTCCTGGACTATTAAGCATGCTTTTGAGGACAATGGAGGGTCCTAGGGAGCCATATTCATTAGGCATCTTTGGACAATTGCATACATAAACCAACTCCTTGACCAGATGCCCAAGTAGTTTATCATGCCAGAACAATTCAATTTAAGACTGCCCACAACAAGACCGTCTGCATTTTTAGAGTTGTCCTGGTAGGAAGTCACTGAAAGGTCCATCATATGGGCCTTTCATATGTCCATCATATCAAATAGGAAGACTGGTTGGGCCAGGTCTCAGGGCTATTAGCCTCTCCCTCCAAAGGGCCATCAGTGACATCCTACCCTCTCCCTGCTCTGGGCCTCATCGTGGTGATGACCATGTGATATGAAAGGAACATAGAGAAAAATGGAAGAGATCCTGGGTCAAAGCCTGGCATGACAATTCAAGAATGCCTATGGGACTTGGGGCAAGCCATTTACCTTCTCTGGGGCTTAGTTGCTTCATCTGAAACATTAGGGCATAAAACTTAATGGCCCCCAGATATATATATATATATATATCTTTATATATCTATATCTATATATCTATAACTTTCTGATGACAATTCAATTCAATTTCACATAGCTGTGTGAAATCCCTACTATGTGCAAGACTCGTGCCAATTCTACTGAGAACAATGGGGATGGGAGAAGGGTGATGGGGATAAAGATGGGAGGCGGTGGTGATGAAGAGGAAGGCAATAATGGTCAATCCATCAACAAGCATGTTTTAAGGACCTACTATGTTCCAGACAATACTTAGGTTACAAATAAAAAGGTTCAAGAAGCTTACATTCAAAAGAGGAGAAAACTTATAAATTAGAGATTAGAAGGTAAATGCAGAGTAGATGGGACATAGTCTTAGACAGAGCAGCTTGAGTGGCTGGAATGGACCAGGAAAGGCATTCAGGAGGAGGCTGTGTTTCAGTAGAGTCTTAATAGAAGCCAGAGGTTCTAGGAGTCAGAGGTCGGGGAGGGAGAGCCTGAGTCCACTGAGCTGTAAAATGGAAAGACTAGGCTACAAGAACAGGAAGGCCCCGCCCAGCTTTGTGCTCCCACTGACGGAGACCCAGGTACTGAGTCTGCATGTATGACATTGGGGAAATGGTTTCCCCTCTTTTTGCCTTTGTTAACATGTTTTCTATGAACTGAGAGGGCAGGGACGGACCATCCCTGCAGATGATCATCACTGGGCAGAGATCTAAGGCAACTCAGATGTTCCTTGCTGTAGGTTCTAAGGACTCTCCTAACTTAGGCATCCAATTACCCTGGCAATTTACTGTATAGCATAGAATACAACCCAGGACAGAATAACACAGCACAATACATATTTGTTAAGGGCTTGCTGTGTGTGTCTGGGCTTGGGAGGACACAGGCCCTGCTATTATGGAACTCAAGTCAACCCTGATTCATTGGAAACATATGAGTACCATTATGTGCCACTAAGGTGTGGGAGGGTTGTTGCCCACCAGGAGATCAGAGATGACTTCCTGGGGGAGGTGGCGCTAAAGTTAGGGTAGAAGTCTGGGTCAGAATACTAGCAACTAAGAAAAGGGAAGCAGAAAGGTATCGGCTCAGGGAATCGTGGGAGAGGAGATTGGAGCTGGCCGGCCTTTGGGCTTCCTGTCTGTGGCGGGCCCCTGCTCCCCCAGGCCAGCCACAAAGTCAGTTTCCCGTGGGCCTCTCTGCAGAATTTATTGTCAGCAATTTCCCCAATTACATATCAATAGATGTCACACAACCAAGTCCCTAGTCCCTAGAGGGTGTTTGAAAAGTCAGCAATGTTTGTCTAATGCAAGCTCATGTCATGTCAGGAATTAGTTTGACTAATAGGCCTTTAATTAGATCCTTGTGAGGTCTGTGACTAAAGTACCGTCTTCCCCCAGTTTTCATTTAGAAGATAAACTATCCCCCTCGGCCACCCCCCCACCAAAGCTCCACCATAAATTTTCCCTCCGACATCCATTCTTAATGGCATTGAGAAGGAAGAACTTTTCTCCCTTGTCAATTTTAAAAGGCTGGTTTTCAGAGAAGATCCTGAATGGGGGCCCTTCCTGTGCCCTTGAGTTGGACCTGGGGGTGAGGAGGCCGCCGAGGGCATTGGGAAAAGGCGTGAAGCCTGGACTGGATAGTCTGCTCATTCCCACATTTCCTGCTAAAGTTTTGTGCATAGAAGGCATCACTACTGGTAAGTTATCTGAGATCTTCACCATCTCCTTCTCTGAGGCAGCTATAATAGTGGAGACAGTGTTAGATCTGGAATCAAGAAGACCTGAGTTCAAATCCTGACTCAGACACTTACTAGACAGGTGACCCTGAGAAAGTCACTTAACTTCTATTTGCCTCACTTTCCTCATCTGCAAAATGAAAAAAAAGATGAAAATAATACTATCACCTTCCTCCGAGGGTTAAGGTGTCAAATAAGCTCTTCGCGAGCTGCTTTGAAAAACTGAAAGTCCTATACACGTGCTAGATATTATTATTAATTATTAGTGCCTGGAAAAAATCACTTCTGTCAGGGCAGTGAGTGGAAAGCACTTTGGAAAGCTTCCGCTAGCACTTAGTAAAAAGCTGTTGTTGCTCTTTTCTCCCTTGATGTTAGTCATGGCGAACTCCTTGGGTCCCTCCAGAGCATTGGGTTTATCCATTTCTGATGCCCTTGTCACAGACAAGTGGGGATCGGCCTTTTCTGCGGCCGGTCTGGCCTGCTGCCCTGTCTGGGAGTTACACTTGGTCAAATGTTGGTCGTAGTGAAGTTTTCAGTCCAGAGAATGTGGCACATCACTCACCTTCATCCTCCTCTTCGTCCTTGTCACCCCCCAGACCATCTTCTTTTCTTTATTCTTATTCTCACTTCTGTGCTTTTCTCAGGCCTACCCAATGAGATAGGGCAAGGGTTACTGTCTCCATTTTATAGAGGGAAACTGAGGCACAGGAAGGTGAAGGGCCATACCCAGTGTGCTCAAAGCAGACTCAGTGTCTGAGTCACCAGGTCTCCTGGATTATAGATTCCCTGGGCTCCCTTCTCCTACCATCTCTGCCTCTAGCATGGACACTTTCCTGGGAGGGACCTTAGAATG
Source organism: Potorous gilbertii (assembly GCA_028658325.1). Classification (NCBI taxonomy): domain Eukaryota; kingdom Metazoa; phylum Chordata; class Mammalia; order Diprotodontia; family Potoroidae; genus Potorous; species Potorous gilbertii. The sequence continues at coordinate 669,067,630 of CM053770.1, forward strand.
TGGAGCAGAGGAAGTTAGAAGAAGATTTAGAGATCATCTAGTCTCAAATGCTTATTTGACAGACAGAGAAACTAAGGCCTCAGGAAGCAAAATAGCTCCCTCTAAGTCACTCAGAGTTCCGAACTTGCAGGAAGGTCCTACTATGTACCTTGACACACCAGAGCGTACCATAGGGCTCCTCTGCTGCCAATGTCACAAATGGGTTCCACACAGTAACAGGAAATATTCATGTTCTCAACCCCAATAACCCTTTCAGTACCAATTAGAGTGGATTTGAAGGAACATGACACCCCCTCCTTGGGGACTCCTTAGGAGCAAGATTAATGTAGAGGAAGCCACAGGGCAGGGGGGGGGTGGGGGTGTTCTTAGGCCCTCCACTGGAAAAATCTCATTCATTCTGACTCCAACATGGCCTTTACCATCAATGCAGATGACATGATGGTCAGAGAGGAAAATTTTGTAGTTTCTTCTGTTGTGATTTTTTGGGGTCTTTTAGCAGTAGAAAATGTAAAAAAAAAAAAATCAGACTTTACAATTGGCAGCTCAAGGAATCATGAAGTCAACGTATGTAAAAGCTCGAAGGGACTTTGAAATAGTGTTGGACAGAGCCATGGGCCCAACTCCTTCATTTACTAGATAAAGAAATCGAGGCCTCCCTGGCTTGTGCCTGCATGCTCCCTCGGGTTGGGCAAGATCGACCAGTGCCTGATCCTAGGAACAGCTCCCTGTGTTTGTCTCTTGTGCTTACTTTAGGTGAATCTGAGCCCAGCCCCATAGCAACCAGCCCTCTGTTGACAGTATGAAAGAAGGGGATGGCCAAGACCCTGTTGGTCCTTCTCCTTTGGAAAGCTCTTTATTGGAAAGCCTGTTTCCCCTCTGTGCCCGTCACCCATTGGCCTCTCATCCGGCAAAGGCCCAGAAGGGGGAGGTGAGAGGGGCCGGCAAGGAAGCAAGCCCCCAGATGGCCTGCACTGGCTTCAATCTGCTCCCCATTAGACATTTGCCAACAACAGGAACCCCGGAGCCCCCCCCCCCAGCTAGGATTGTTCAGCCATGGTGCCTCATAAATGCTCCTTCTTCCCCACACCCTATCAGGTGTCCTCAGCCTGGCAGCCTTCCTCGGTGTAAGCTGACCCCCACGACTCCCTCGTGCCCGCTCTGATACAAATAGCTGGAACAGCTGAAGAAGAAAGCTGCCCACTGTGCCCGTCTCCGCCCCCCATCCCCTTCCCATTGCTTCCTCTCTCCTGGCCTCAGGCTTGCTCTGGAGAAGGCCCCAGCAGGAGGCCTGAAAAGGGGGAAATCTCAGCTCCTGGAAATCCCAGGGACATGCCAGGATGTGCAGTCACCACATCTGAGAGCAGGAGGCTCCACACAGCAGGGGTAGGATCAGGGTCTTCCCTGGAAAAAGGGAAAGCTGACTTATAGCAAGAAGGTGAAGAGTGAATGGATGTCACACAGAAGAAGAGAATGTACTGTGTGTACACTGGAAACTTCAATATAAATTTGAGACTTTTCCTGAAGGGGAGAGAGCTGGACACTCTGATGAAGAGGCAACTGTCCATTCCCTAAAACACAATAAATATGTGGTACAGTGGTTAGAGCGCTGGATCTGAAGTCAAGAAGACCTGAGTTCAGACTCAGGTGCTAGCTGTGTGACCCTGGGCAAGTCACTTAATCTTTGTTTCCCTCAGTTTCCTCATCTGTAAATTTGGGGTAATGATAACACCTACCTTCCAGGGTTGTTGTGAGGCTGGAATGAGATAATTGTAAAGTGCCTGCCCCACGTTAATTATTTTTAACTATCACCCAGGAAGGGCTCAAGAGAAGAGGATCTATCTGCACAAAAATATTGACAGCAGCTCCTTTTGTGGTGACCAAGAATTGGAATTTGAGGGGATGCCCATCTGTTGGGGAATGGCTGAACAAGTTGTGGTATAGGATTGTAATGGAATACTATTGTGCTATGAGAAACGATGAGCAGGCAGATTGCAGAAAAACCTGGAAAGACTTACATGAACTGATGCAGAGTGAAGTGAGGAGAACCAGGAGGAAAGTAATAGCAACATTCTAACAATGATCAACTGCGAATGAGTAGGAGAGTCTCAGGAGTATAACGATCCAAGATAATCCCAAAGAACTCATGGTAAAAAATGCTATCCACCCGCAGAGAAGGAACTGATGGAGTCTACATATAGCCTGAAGTCTACAATTTTTCTTTCCTTCCCTTCTTCTTGTTTCTGTCTTTCTTTTTTTGTTTAGGTTTTCCTCCCCAAAATGACTAATATGAAAATATGTTTTATATGATTGCACATGTATAACTTATCTCAGTTTGCTTACCATCCCAAGGAACTGGGAAGGGAGCAAGAGAGGGTTGGAATTTGGAACTCAAAACTTTTTTTAAAAAAATGTTAAAAATTGTTTTCACATGTAAGTGGAGAAAAATAAAATTTTTTAAAATATTAGAAACTCCTTGAAGGTAGTGGATGTCTTTCTCTTGGGTTTGTATGACTATCTCCATATTTCAGAGGTTCCACATCAGTTATTGGGCAGAGAACCTCCTGAAATGTCCCCCTGGCTTCTTCTTCATGCAGGGGGGCCCTAGGCTCCCCCTGCCATTTACTAGTTGCATTATCCTGGTTAAGTCACATCTCCTCCCTGGGACTCAGTTTTCTCATCTGTGCAATGGGGGTCTGTACAGTGTGTTGCTTTGCCTTATCTGAGACTTCCCCAGGGCCTGGTTCTGGGCTCTGAAAGCCAGGGGAAGGCTCTCCCTCTTATTGCCATTGCTATCATTTCATCAGACTCTTCGAATCCGGAGCTTGGGTGCTCCCAGGCTCCTGGAAGCGGTTGCATCTGTGACCGTTCCATGACCAACCATTCTCTGGGATTCCAGTAAACTCCCACCAAGGGGCCTTGCCCAACCCGCTAGGATCTTAGACCACAGTAAGTCTAACTACAGGAAACTAGACAGGAATTATAGACTGCTAGAATTACTATTTTTTAAAATCATAAACTCTAATAATGGGAAGAAGTTCAGAGATGATCTAGTCCAGCTCCTAGACTGTGAGTGAACTCCCCTGCTCCACCCTTGGACATGGCTGCTCCTGCCAGGGAGCTCCTGGCCTATACTGATGCAGCCTGTTTTATTGACAGGGTCATAAATTTAGGGAAGGGACTTCAGGGTCATCTAATTCAATCAGTACCATCAAGGTACTGCCACATGCCACACAGCTAATGCCAAAGTGATCCAAAAAGATTTGTTGAAACATTGGGCTACTTCTCAGACTATGGTAAAATGTCCAATTTTACACCTGGATTCAAAAATTCAACTTCTCAATTAGAAGATGTGGGACACAGCTGCTTTCCTGAAAAGGAATAAGAGGTCAGGCAGGGAAGTTATTGTGTATTGTAGGCTGCATTGACAGCAAAGTGATCAAGTCTTCAGAGGGCATCCCAGTGTCCTCTGTCCAGGTCAAATCACATACCAGGCCTGGGACGCTAGTCTAGCAAGGCAATTGATAAACTGACAGGGGGTCAATAGAGGTCAACCAGAATGGTGAAGGATTTGGGGACCATGTCAGAAAATCAAAAGAAGCCCCTCGAGGCAAGCCCAGAAGTATTTAGAGGGACAGTCAAAGTATATTTGATAATGATACATTAGTGGCAATACAATTACCCCATTGCACAGATGAGAAAACTGGGTTCCAGGGAGGAGTTGTGACTTAACCAGGATAATGCAACTTGTAAATGGCAGAGGGAGCCTAGGGCCCCCCTGAATGAAGAAGAGGCCAGGGGGACATTTCAGGAGGTTCTCTGCCCAATAACTGATGTGGAACCTCTGAAACAACAGAAATCCTTCCCAAATAGGGACCACATGCTCCCAAGTGTCCCAGGCAGGGAGCTGTCAGCACGACTACCCTCTCACCTGCTCATGTGGTCTCCACCTGCAGCTTGTCCAGAGGCCCTGGTGCAGGGGCCTCTGGGGCTAGAACTGTCTCTGTGACTGGGCCATTTGGGACTCCTTGGGCCTGAAGCCAAGCCATCCTATGAAATGCCTCATGTGTCAGGCAGAGAACACAGGAATAGTCAATGGGACTTGTCCTCAGAGAGAGTAAAATCAAGGGGTGTGGGGGGTAGGGTGAGGGGAAACGCCATAGAAACAGTTTAAACAGAAAAGTTAATATGAAATAATAAAACAGGGCAGCCTTCCTGTAGGAGGGGCTCTAGGCCCTTAGGTTACAGAACTGGAGTTGTCTGCATAGAGACATGGCAGCTGACAAGATCCCAGAGACCCAGAGTTTAGAGAAGTTATGAATGAGTGAAAAGAAAAAGCAAGGATTAAGTGTGTACTGCGTGCCAAATACCGTGTGGGTGATAACAGAGAAGAGGGCAGCCCTGGTTCATCTGGAGCGGGGCAGGGAAAAGGTCCTAAGGGGGCAATTCTAGAGATGATGGCCCAACCCAGGAGTTCTTGATATGCCCCGCAGGACCAGCCCACTGACACAGGAAAGGAGGGAAAGGGGCCAACAAGTCTAGGTAGAGACATCCTGGGGGCTCCCTGGCAGTGCTGGGGAGGTAGCGGGAATTGTGTCCAATCAGGAGGAGAAAAGGGGAAGGGAGCACTGGCAAAAAAGATGGGCTGGTTTCAGGGAGAGGGAGGTGAAGGGAAAAGTAGGGTCTGCTGAATTCCAGTTCCATCTGGAGCTTTCCAATCATGTCTAGTGCAGGTTTGGTGTGGACTGGCTTGGGAAGGGGGAAGAAGGGTGCTGAAACAAGGCCTTGGTCACCTTCTACCACGAGATCACATTCTGTCCTATCCCCCCCTTACAACACTGTGACCCATTCACTTCTCCAACCTTAATCTTTTCCTCTGTCAAATGGGAAGGTTGGGCTAACTAGATGACTCCTAAAGTCCCTTTCAGGTTTGATTCTCTGGTAGTCTTCCTCCTCCCTCTTTCCCTCCCTCCCTCCTTCCTTCCTTCCTTCCTTCCTTCCTTCCTTCCTTCCTTCCTTCCTTTCTTTCTTCCTTCCTCCCTCCCTCCCTTCTTTCTTTCTTGTCTTAGAGAAATGAGCAATGTTATAGAATCATAGAATATAAGACTCAGAAAGGATCTTCCGTGACCACTGAGACTCATTCTTTCCCCACCTTGATAAGTTACTGCTGGAATTCACTCTTCCAATAATGGGAAATCCATGATGAATTTCAACTGCTCACTGATGGTTCTGCATGTCATCCCAAGGCCACCCAGTCTTCTGTCTGTGCTTGTCCCTTATCCCCTACACTGTGTTCATCAAATATGTCTAGGTTGATGGTCTTTGAGAACTGTAAATATATATGTGTATGTATATATATATATATATATATAATGTGTGTATATATACATATATAAACACATGTGTATGTATATGTATGCATGTTATGTGTGCAGATACAGATATATGAATCTTATATAAGCCAACTGATGATAAGCCTCTCCACATTTCAGTAGGATGACAGCTGGGTGATACATCTGTTGCTGAATCTATATCCTCTCCCAAAGCCATTCTGTTTTTGTAGAATCTGCCCAAACCTTGGATTCTACCCCAATACCCTTTGAAAATTCAGTCACCCACCATACAACAATGAGGCACTTACTAGAAGAGCCCCTTTTACAGATGGGGAAACTGAGGTTCAGCGAGAAGTGACATGTCCAGTCGCCTGGTAGTACAGTGGTAGTGGTAGTAGTAGTTCTGTTACCAGAATCTGGACTCAAATCCAGATGCCAAGTAAAATTCTCTTTCCCTTGTCCTCTCTCCCCTGATTCTCCAAATCCCTCCATCCCCCTCAGAATGAAAGGGAATCCGTTCCTCTTCCAGGAAACCTTCCCTGACCATTGGGAGCTCTGAGTGTCTTGGGTTCCCCAAGCCTAAGCTCTTCTCTGATCCCAGGAGATCTGAGACTTGGCTTTTGATCCCCTTCTCTGAGTGAATTTGTTCTCTGCCTCAATTGCTCAGGCCCCCTTAGGACCACTCACATTTCCAAGGCAGGGTTAAGATGCACAGAATTCTGGAAGGGCCCCTGGAAGTCACATAGTCCCAACCTTTTCACTCTACAGATGAGGAGACTCAGACGTAGAAAGATAATGGTTGTCAGCCAAGTCAACATGCGTTGAGTAAGGGCCCCCTGTTGTCAGGTGGCATGATAAGCGCTGAGAAGGCAAAGAAAGTAAAAAGCCCAAACCCAGACTAGTCTCTGCTCTTGGGGAGCTCAAAGTTTAAAGGGAAACATAATGTGAAACATCTCACAAATAATGTATGATTGTGTACAAACAAGCCACAGACAAGGTAAATTGGAAATAATCACCAGAGAGAAGACTCTGGAATGAGGAGGCATGGGAGTGGCTTCCTGTAGAAGGTGGGATTTGAGCTGAGTGTTGAAGGAAGTCAGAGGGTGAAGATGAGAAAGGAGAGTATTGCAGGAATGAGGAAAAATGTCTCAAGTGAGACGTGAAACCAGGTCCTCCACTGTAACTCACTACCCCTCGTCAAAGTTTTTCATCCATTGTCCCATTTCATCATGGTGCCAGTCTATGAGCTAGGATGCAAGGGAGGCTTACCCCCATTTTTACATATGAGGGAACTGAGACTCAGAGAAGGGAACAGACTCAAGCAAAGTCATCCAATAGCATGTTGGAGCTGGAAGGGACCTTGGTCCCTTGGACTAAGGAAGCAGGTAAGACCCAGAGAGGAGGAGGGGCTCTCCCAGAGTCACTCATGTCTTTGGAAACAGAGACGAGACCCAAAACCCGGCCTTCTGACTCCAAATCCAGGGCTCCCAATCTGTTCTTCACAGAGACCCACCAGAGCGCTAAGCTTCCTTGCTCCAAAGCCCAAAACTAACATTTCCTTCATAATTTTCCAGTACCCAAGTGATCTTTTTTATCCAGGACGACTGAGTGTTGCCACTGATTCTGCCAAACATGTGCTGGAGTTCCATTTTAACACCTTGAATAATGGCGAAAAAATGTGTGTCCCCAGCAGTTTTCTTGACTCCAATTTCTCCACCTCTGGCCCATTTCTGCAGCCTTAATGTACATTCAGGCCACAGGTCCTGTGTCCACAATTTCCCTGCCTCCTCCTGGCCTAGCCTCTGCTGATTAAGAAATTAGCCCCAGTAAATACTGTCCCCCACCCCCAAGAAATAGTCATCCCATCCTGTGGTAAACTGAGAGAATCCTCCTGGCCATAAAAATCGGTCACCCGGAGGAACATCTGCAGAGAAGGACAACTTTAAACAAACTTCGAGGAGTCAGATGACTTGTAAAGGCCTGAGTGGCAAGGAGGTTGTTGGCAGGCAGGGGTGAGTTGTCATCCTGGGGAGGGGGCTGAACCTCTCCCAGCCAGGTCCCTCCCTGGGAGTCACTGCCATCTGGAAGTCATTGTGGGATGGAACATTGGCCTTTTTAAAAGGAAACCCAACCTTACAATAATTATTCCTTAAATCATTAATACGGCCCGGGCACCAGATGGGAAGTAGGAAAAATCAGAGGAGTTCCAGGGACCCCAAAAAGGCTGCCTCTGGCTGGGCTTGGAGGTGGGCAGGCCTTTAGGGATGTATCCCATTCTGCCACTGGCCGAGGTTCCCCATCCATCCCCAGTGGAGGCTCCCAGGCAGAAGCCCTGGTTCTATCCCCAGGAAGGACCCATTCCAGGGTTCTAATGTCCAAGGGCCTTTTGGGGTCTTGGTTTCTGCCTGATTTCCCTGTTTGACCTCCTTTCCCATCAGTTCCTCCCAGAAGGCTGCTCTGCCTCCAGACACTCTCCTGAGCCTATCCTGTGCACACTCTTCATTGGTGATGCAGTGAATGGAGAGCTGGACTTGGAGGCAGGAAGATTCAAGTTATTAGCTGTATGACCAAGGACAAGTAATTTCACCTTTTCCACCTCAGTTTCCTCTTCTCTAATGGGGATAAAAATAACACCTACCTCACATGACATATATAATAAATATGTAATAATAATATATGATGAATATAATGATATAATACAATACATATAATAAAATATAATACAACAATAAAAGTCAAGTACTTTGCAAACCTTAAAGCCCTATAGAAATGCTAGTAGCTGTTAATTAATTTTCCGAAATTTGACCATGACTTTCCTCTCCTCAGGAAACCCTCTATGGCTGCCCATTGACTTGAGGAGAAAGGCCATATATCTGGCATTCAAGGCCCTTCCTAATCTGAAGCCAGTCTGCCTTTCCAACCCCATCTCATGGTCTTGCTTTTCTTTCATGGGCGTCTGGGAAACTCCAGTCTCCCCATGTTCTTTCTGAATTCTCCCACCTCTTTTCCTTTGTTCACAACATATACTCCTTCTCCCTTACCCCTCCATCTGTACCTCCTCAAGTCTCTTTCCCTCCATCATCCTCCTCCTTTAAAAGAGCTCTCCATGGTTGTCTGTCCCCCAGATCTAAGTGCCTTATCTCTCCTTCAGGGATAACAAAAACATCTAATATATCTATACGACCTCAAGGTTTAGAGAGAGGTTTTTTCATGACAGCTTTGAGAGATGTGGGGTGTATACATAATCTCCCTTGATTTATAGAGAGATTTGTGGTATAGGGGGTAGAGATCTGGTCTCTAAGTCAGGAAGAGAAATCACATAACTTATCAGTGCTCTGGGCAACCCCTTAAGAAAATAAGCATTAACCTGCACTGGTGAAGAGAGTTTCTTCACCAGGGATGTTCCCTCTTTGAATGAAATCCCAGGTTCAAATCCTATCCCCATCCCTAGCACGGAGTGGTGCGGCTAGAAGTCATATGAGGACTAGGTTGAAGGACCTGGGAAAGTTCAGTTGAGAGAAGATTCAGGGGTGGGAAGGGAAGGCTGTCTTTAAGTACTGTAGATACCCTAGGAATTCTGAGATCCTTGCAGGTGGTTCATGAAGTCAAAAAAACTTCATCATAACATTAAGACGTTTTCATTTCTAATACGGTCAACATCAATGCTTGTACCTCACAAAAACAAAAGCTCTTTGAAGGGTCCTTGATCATTTTTAAGAGTGTAAAGGGGTTCTGGGGTCTACAAAACTGAGAGCCACTGACATGTGGGAAGGGTTGTCCTGGAGAGAAGGGATCAGCTTTGTTTCGGTTGATCCCTTGGGGACAAAGGCATTTGTAAGCAGAGTGGAAGGGAAGTGACTGAAGATTAGTGAGAGAAAGGGCTTAATTGGAGATCTGGCAGGCTATAGGGAGTTTCCTCAATCTGGAGTTCCCCAGTGATGAGATGACAGGTCTGGATTCCCCCATCGAAAGGTTTACCAAGTGCTTTCTTTTTTATTTATTTATTTATTTAATTTTATTTTTTTAAATAAATTTATTTAACTTTTTACATTCATTTTCACAAGATTTTGGGTTCCAAAAGTTTCTCCCCATTTG
>CM053770.1:669077554-669105214 GCA_028658325.1 Potorous gilbertii
TCCTTCACTGTGTTGCTGCGCGGCTTCCACTGTTCCAGAATTTGTCAGGAGTTCTTTTTACAGGAAATCTATGGGCTGTGGGTTCGGACCTAGCATAGGTGAGTCTTTCTACTCCGCCATCTTGGCTCCGCCCCCCAAAAGACACTGTATCTTAATGGGGAGATTTGGATTGTCTCAGTAGATTCTGAGTCAGGAAATGAGAGCTCAAGACCTTGTTCCTATACTTGAGATTTGTGCTGCCATCCATATCTTTCCCTCAGTTTCTTCAACAATAAAATCAAGAAAATAATCATTAAAATCACAAATTTCAGGCTCGAAGCTACTTTAGAAGTCATCTAGTTAAAACCCCTTATTGTACAGACTAGAAAACTAAGGATTATAAAAGTAAAATGAATTGCCCAAGGTCTTGCTGTTCAGTCATTTTTCAATTCTGAGTCTTCATGGAGTGGGGGGAAGGTTCTTGGCAGTGATTTTGGAGTGGTTTGGCATTTCCTTCTCCAGATCATTTTATAGGTGAGGAAACTGAGGCAAAAGGGTCACACATCACATAGCTAGTAAGTGTCTGGGGCCAGATTTGAACTCAAGATGAGTCTTCCTGACTATAGGCCCAGTGCTCTGTGTACCATGGCACCACCTAGCAGTCCTTAATCCAAGGTCACATGGATGCTAAGTCTCAGAGCTAAGATCTGAACCCAAGGTATAGGATAACAGATTGAAAATTGGAAGGGACCTTAGAAGTTATCTAACTCCAAATCCAGTGGTCTCCACTGTACCATGTTGTCTCCCCTGTACCATGTTGTCTCCCCTGTCCTAGTCATTCAACATTTATTAAGCACCTACTGTGTTCAGAGCCACAGACTGAACACTGGGGAAAACACAAAGGTTAGCTAAGATCCAGGCCCTGCCTTCACAGAGCTCATGGTTTTACACGACCTCTTGGACAAACAGTCTCTCAACACATAGGGCCTACCCCAGTGCCCACCTACTCTGCCACTGCTAAAGGCCAGGTCCCTGGGTCTGTGGATTCTAACAGACAATGAGCCCAGAACATAGAAGACAGGAAACCAGAAAAAAACAGCTCAAGGTCAAACGTCAGTGTAAATGGGAAATGAACCCATGTGATCTGGCAGCTTGTCCTGAGTGACAGGCAACCCCTGGTCCTGTGCAGCCTCAGCCCAGGCCTCCAGGCCCCCCGGGGGCTGCCAAGCAAACAGAGCTAGGCCTTCACATCACATACTCTGCAAACCAACGACAGAATCGGTGGCTAGCTTGTGTCTCATCCCCCCCGCCTCCCCAAGGCTGAACTTTACAAGTGTTAGGCTCTGGGTAGAATGAACAATTTCCCACAAGAGATAGCATTGTGGGCTGAAAGGCAAATTAGCCCTGGCATTCACAGCAAGCCTTCCAAACTTGGGGGGAGGGGACAGAGATGGGATCTGTTCTTCCCTGGACCCTGAGCTTCTTCCTGGACAACCCAGAATTCAAGGAAACCTGGAGCTGGGAGAGACTGACCATTCTTTGCTCTGATCCTTTGTGGTTAAGCCTGTGACTGTCCCTTATCATCTCTAGACCTCCATTTCCTTATCTGTAAAATGGAGAGGTGCAATGGGAGGGTTGGAACATTCTAAAATCTTTCTGAGATTCAGAAGGAGAGCTCTGGACTACTTGCTAGCTGTGTGACCTTGGAAAGAGGGGAAACCCTTCCCATCTCTGCTTATTTTTCATCTTCAAAATGTGATTGACAATATCTGAATGCCCTTCTTCACAAGACAGTCATAAAGTGAAATAATCCTTATTAAATCTTAATCATGGGAGCTGTTATTATCTATCAGTCAGTCAATGAGCACTTATACTTCCTACTCCCCTGTGCTGGCTGCTGAAAACACAAAGAGCCATTGCCCTCAGGGAGTTTCTGTTCTATTGGGGGAAACAATGTATACACAGACAATTACGATATATACAAAGATATTACAAAATGTATTCAGGTATACAAAATTGATACAAAGTAATTTCCAGGGAGAGAGCACCAGCTGCAGAGGATCTGAATGTGCTTTCTGTGAGAACGGCACATGGGCTGATCTTGGAAGAAAGCTAAACATTGTAGGCGCAGAGGACACAAAGGCCTGAACAAAGATACAGCCAGGAGACAACTTGTAGTGTGAGGGGAACCGTGAGCAGGTGTCTCATGACCAGAAGCTTGGAAAGGTAGGAAGGGTTCAGCTTGTGAAGGGTTTTCAAAGCCAAGTGGAGGCTTTGCTCCTAAAGCAATAGGGAGCCAGTGGAGTTTCTTGAACAGAGGGGTATGATCTGGTCAGATGAGTGATTGAGGAAGATTGCTTTAGTGGCTTGGTGAAAGATGGACTGAAGAGGGAAGAGACTGGATGGTAGGGAGACTGAGAGATGATGAGGGCTTCACCAGGGTGGTGCCAGTACAGATGGAGAGGACACAAGACCACAATGTGTGGCAGAGAGATAAACGACAAGACTTAGCAACCGAATGTGAAGGGTGAGGAAGGAGGAAGAGTGGGGAAGGGCAGTGGTGCCCTCAAGAGAAACAAGAAGTGGGGAGAAAGAGGCCTTTGAGGGGAAAAGAAGTTTGTTTTGGCACAAGTTGAGTTTGATATGCCTAAAATATGATTGATTGGGATTGTCCAGTGAGTGAAATCAGTGATGCCACAAATGGAATTCAGGGCATCCTAAGTGGTTCCAGGGCCACATTCCAGTCTGGATCTCACAAAGTGTCAGGTGATACTCAGGGTTAGTGATACTCCAGATACTCATGATATCAAGACATTTGAGGCCAAGAGTTTTCCCACTGGCCTATGGTTGGCCTCTTGGGCATTTCTGAGGTAAAGTGGTACCATGGGAAAAGTCCAGGATCTGAAGCCTGTAAGACCTGGATTTCTTTTCCAAATATGACCCTTTCTTGCTATGTGACTCTGGAATAGTTTACCTCTCTGGGACTTAGTTCCTCCATCTCTCCAATGAGGATGTTGGATTCTCTGATCTCTAAAGTTCCTTTCAGCTTTATGTCTGTAAATTTATGATCATTAACAGTCTATTAGGTTAAGAGTTAAGAAGTTTAGTGTATTAAGAAGATTAATCAATTGGGTGGCAGGTAAAGTGTGCCATGGTGGGGCAGAGACTATAGGCAGAAGGCAAATCTCTACTGCATGGCTAAGCAAATAAGTGATCTTGAACAAGTTTCTTTTCTGAGCCTCAGTTTCTCTATCTGTGAAATGAGGAGGACAGGCTACCTCTAAAGTCTAGCCTATCTCTAGCAGTTTATGCCTTGGGTTCCCATGATTTCTAAGATGGCTCTGAGATGACTCTAGCCAGGCAGGAGGGGAGAGAGGGGAGATGCCAGTCTCCTCCCCCACTGACCTCTGGCAAGCCAGCCCTGGAAAGGCATCTGGAGCTGGGGAGACATGTGTGTGCAGAGCCAGGCTCAACGGGCTAGGAGCCCTGGGGATGCAGGAAATGGAACACACTGTGCATTCCAGAGGATGTGAGACAGGCAGGAGCCCCCCCCAAACAAATAGAGCCTAACCAGCCTAGGCTGGGACCCCCAGGGGCTCCCCAAGGACGGTTTAGGTTTCACAGATCGCCAACTAGGAAGGGGAGGCCCAGGCTCTGGGGTGGCCCATTTGACAGTTCAAAGATGATATTTGGAATTTGAGGTCAAAGGGCAGCCAAGAAGTCATTTTCCAGCCCTTTCAGCTGGGAGAAATTTGCTGAAGTCAGTGGCTGCCCCCCTCCCAGACCTCCTCAGGCTGGCAGAGCTGCCCCCTCCCTTTAATCTGCCTAGCTCCTTCCCATCTTTCAGGAATCCGCTTCAATCTGGCCTCCTCCAGGAAGCCCTCCCTGACCACCATGAGCTTCTGTCTTTGTACTGGGCCAGTCCTGACTCCCTGGACACTAGTTTTACTGTCCTCAGTCTGGAGGCCAAGGTTTGCCTTTTACTTCTAGCTGGTATCACAGACTTATTAAAGCAAGAAGGCCCTTAGAACAAGGAACAGAGAATGGAGGTGGTAAGAGAGACCTTCGAATGAAATGGCAGGGCTGGGATGGCTTTTAGAACAGGGAATGGCAGAGTTAGGACAGGCCTTAGAGCACAGAATCCCTTGAGGTCCTACAGTAAGGGGAAAGCCCAACTCCTCCCCAAGCAGCTCCTTCTGCTTTCAGACTGATTGTTGGATTCTTTCCTCTGACATGGAGCCTAAAACTGCATTTTCTCAACTACCATTCATTTTTTCTCACATGGCAAGGAGCCTGGGTCCTTCCCTACCTGCTCATCCTCGTCTGGACACTCACCAGCGTGTCAAGGTCCTTCCCAGGATTGCACCCATTACTCCAGATTTGGTCTGTGTGATGTTGAGGACAGTAGAACAATCTCTCCCTCATTAATAAAAAACATGTCCAAGGTCAACCAGGCAGGAAGTCATTGAGTCACTACCACTGCAACAACCCCCAGGTCCTCTGACTGGGCGATTCAATTCTTTCACTTGTGCCCCTGACCCCAAGAAGCAGCATGGGCTAGTAGAAAGAACAGAGCTATCTGAAGGTGGAATGGGCTGCCTTAGCAGGTGGTGAGCTTCCTGTCAGCAGAAATCTTCAAGCAGAGAGGCTGGATGACTAATTTTTGAGTATTTTAAGTATGTGAGAGAGGAAGGTAGAATGGGGAAGGGTTCTGTAGAAAGGATTCCAGTTCAGGCTGAGGCTGGACCAGATTGCTCTAAGGTATTTTAATACTATGACTGGGAATCAGGACCCCAGGGTTCTTGTACTGAGCCATTGGCTAATTAGCCACATAACTGAAGACAAGTCCCTTCCCCTCTTTAATCCCTAGCTCACTCCTCAGTCAGATGAAGATGAAAGAAGGGAACAAGTATTTATAGAGCACACAGAGTGCCCGGCACATAGTAGGTGCTAAGGATTTTATAGATATTATTTCATTTGCTACTCCCAACAATCCTGGAAGGCAGATGCTGTTATTATGCCCATTTGAAGAAATTGAGGCAAAGATAGGTTAAATGACTTGCCCAGGGTCACACAGAAAATATCTAAGACTGGATTTGAACTCAGGTCTTCCAGATCCCAAGTCCAGCATTCTATTCACTGTGCTCCCCTATGTGCTTTCTTTAAAGTGATCATAGGATCTAGGTTTTAGATCCCAAAGGGACCTGAGACTTCATTTAGGTCAGTTACTTCATTTTACCATCATTCTCATCATCATCTTCTTTGTCTTCATCATCATCATCATCATCATCATCATCATCTTCTCCTTCTTCTTCCTCTTCTTCTTTTCCTCCTCCTTTTTTGTTATTAGTATTATTTTATTCGTTTTCCATGTTCTACAATCACTTCCATATGGGGAAGGTATTTTGCCTTAAAAGACCATTGGGAATTTTTTAGGTCCTTGCATCTCAATGAAGTTCTTTGTCTACCAGAAAAATTCCTCACACACTGTGGTTGTTGCTATGTATAAAGTTCTCCTGGTTCTGTTCCTTTTGCTCAGCATCAGTTCATATATGTCCTTCCAGTCCTCTCTGAAGTCTTCCTGTTCATCATTTCTTACAGCACAATAGTGTTCCATTACATTCATATGCATTCACAACTTGTTCAGACATTCCCCAATTGATGGCATCCCCTTGATTTCCAGTTTTTGGCCACCACAAAGAGTGAAGCTATAAATATTTTTGTATATGTGGGACCCTTTCCCATTTTATGATCTCTTGGGGATACAGTCCTAGAAGCAGTATTGCTAGGTCAAAAGGTGTGCACATTTTTGTCACCCTTTGGGCATAGTTCCAAATTGCTGTCCAGAATGGATGGATCAGCTCACAGCTCCACCAACAATGAATTAATGTTCCAACTCTCTGACATCTTCTCCAACATTTATCATCATCCTGTTTTTCATGTTAGTTAATCTGATAGGTGTGGTGTGGTATCTCAGAGTTGTTTTGATTTGCATCTTTCTAATCAATAGCGATTTAGATGATTTTTTCATATGACTATAGATGACTGATTTCTTCCTTCGAAAACTGCCTGTTCATATCCTTTGACCATTTATCAATTGGGGAATGACTTATATTGTTATATATTTGACTCATTTCTCTATATATTTTAGCAATGAGGCCTTTATCACAGACATTAGTTGCAAAAATTCTTGGTTTGTTTGAGCAAAAACTTTTCAATTTAATGTAATCAAAATTATTCATTTTGCACTTCATAACATTTTCTACCTCTTGTTTAGACAAAAATTCTTCCCTTCTTCATAAATCTGATAAATACACTATTCCTTGCTTCACTGATTTGTTTATAGTATCAGTCTGTATACCTAAATCATGTACCCATTCTCCTCTTCCTCCTCCTCCTCCTCCTCCTCCTCCTCCTCCTCCTCCTCCTCCTCCTTCTTCTTCTTCTTCTTCTTCTTCTTCTTCTTCTTCTTCTTCTTCTTCTTCTTCTTCTTTTTCCTTACTGTTATAGGGAATTCCCAATGAGAAAACCCCCTCTATCAGCATCAACCTAAACCTGCTGGATAACTTTATAGTCTCAGAGGGTTGTCTGGGATACTGAGAAAGGAAAGGTCTTGCCTATGGTCACATAACCAGCATGTGTCTGAGGCAGGATTTGAACTCAGATCTTCTCAACTACAAAGTCATCTTTCTATCCATGATGCATGTCATGATGCCTCTCTAATATTTTAAATCACAGTTATACAAATGACTATTCCTCCAATGTTTTAATGTCTCTAAAGTATTTTCCACAGGGCAACCCAGTGAGGGAGGGAGTACAAGGATTATGGTCCCCATTTTACAAACAAGGAAACTGAGGCTCTTAGTTACCCAGTGACTTAGATGCATGGAGTGTTAGATCTGACAGGAATTTTTAAAAATCATGGAGTGTTAGATCTGACAGGGATTTTTAAAAATCATCTACAATGCTGAACTTGAAATCAGAAGAACTGGGCTTCAAGTCCACTTTATTAGTTGTGTAACTGAGCAAATAACTTCTCTGAGTCTCAATTTTCCTCATCTATAAAATGGGAAGAATATTGTCATATACTTCATTAGGTTCTTATGAATGAGAATCAAAGGCAAAGATATAGGTCAATTACTTTGGAAACCTTACAGCTGTGAATACATGTGAGCTATTATTTTCGAGATGGGGTCTAGTAGGGTGGAACACTTGCCCAATTGGTGGCCCTTGGTCACAAAGAAAGGAAGATCAGGAACCAGGCTTTTAAGCCTGCTTTTCAGAATGAGTGGCCTCCAAGGTCCCTTCCAGTCATGCTGCTCTTGTTTCTGAGTTTTAAAGTCCTTGTTTGGTGATTTGGCATAAGCAAAGATGGAGCAAGCCTCCCTCAGGGATACACATTCCAAATTGTGGTTTCTGTGTGTGTGCGTTCTGAGTAGAGAAAGTGTCCGGTCATGGCAGGAGAAGAGCAGTCTAGGCTCAGGGATTGGGGGCCTCACAGGCAGGGTGGTTGGGAGTAGAAGGGTGGCTGGCTACAGGACCACAACTAGAGAGAAGTCGGGGGGCCCAGGGTAGCTAACGACAGCTGGTTCTGCTTCAAAATCCCTCCTTAATGGCAATCTGCAGGGCTAGCATGGCAGAGAGGACTTATTCTCTTTGTCTCCAGAGAGAAGAGATGGAACCAGAAGTGGGAAAAAGGAATGGTGTATAGAGACAGATTTTGGCTGAATATAAGGCCCATTTTACTAAAGTGGAATAGGGTGTGTCCTCTCCATAGGGAACTTATCATCAGTAGGAAGTATTTGGGCAGAGGTTGGATGACTACTTTTCAGAGGCACATTGTAAACAGGATTTTTGCTTCCATACCCACTGAGCTCACTGGTCTCTAGGATCCCATCCAACTTGGACATTCTCTGATGTAGCCAGCACAGTTTCTCACTACCTCATCCTGTCTCTCAGAGCTCTAGGTGATCCCTCCACCATTCTACCGCAGAAACTAAGGAGGGGAATATCTGGGGAGCTGAACCAATGGGAGCCTGATGTTTGCCAAGAGTTTGAAACAGACTGACCCGCTTCCCCTGGAGGTCTCTGATTTACTTGGGAGACCACAGGAAACTTATTCCAATTTGGACCAATGGATGGGGCAGGGCTCCTGAGCACCTCCTCCTGCCTAAGGTAATAGGTTAGTTTCTGGGAGGGTATCTCACAGTTCCCACAGGATCATGAACTTCTACTCTGAAGACACAGAAGTCAGGTATCTTGGATTCCCTAAGATGAACCAATCTTACAGATCTTAGAGGTGATCTCATCAAGGCCCCATCTTTGAGTAAAAGAGTGCTAATCTGGAGTCATGGAGCCTGGGGCCAATCCTTATGACAATAATAAACTCCAGTGGCTCCAAGCCACCTCCATGATGAAATAAAACATTCTCTGCTTGGCATTCAAAGCTCTTCATAACCTTCCCCACCCCCACCCACACTTTCACTAACCTTTCCATTCTTATTAGACTTTTTACCTCTCTAACTACTCTGTAAAATCCAGTGACACTGGTCTTTTATCCTGTTCTTCCAAGAAACCCCATTTCTCTATTCTGCCCTTTTGCTGAACATCCTGCCCCTTCACCCTCCACCAAACACACCGTCCTCATTTGTGCCACCTGGTGTCCCAGTTTCTTTCAAGTTCTAGCTAAAGTTCCATCTTCTATTGGAAACCTTTCCTCAGTGTCTTCTCTCTGCTAATTATCTCCAAATTATCCAATTTCTATGAGCTCCTTAGAGACAGACTATCTTTTCCTTTTTTTTTCATGTCCCCAGCTCTAAGCACAGTGACTGACACATGGTAGGTGCTTTAAAAAATATTTATTGACAGACAGATGGACTCCTGCGCTCCTCAGCCTCTCTTGTAGCCTGGTTCTCATTAAGATCGCCCCACCTGGCCTCATGAAGCCAGGTTCCTTAGCACTACAAGACTGCCTTCAAAGCCTCCTGTTTCTCTGTGCACTAGATGGCCCATGACATCCTAGATTAGAAGGATGCCCTGAATCCTCAGCGTATTCCCCTGGCCCCTTAATTCCCAGCCTTACCTCCCACTTTCCTGCCCCTGGGCTGTTCCATTTTCCTGTCCTCTGGGCCCCCCTCTTGATCCCCTGTGACTAGAGCCCACTCCCACTGCCCTTCTGATGACTGTACCTCCCCACCATTGATCCCTGAACATTCTGTGATCAGCTGCTATCTTGCCCCCTCCTCCACTCTCTCACGAAAGCTCAAGAACCTCTAGTACTTCCTCGGGGTTCCTGCCCCTCTGGGGTTCCCGACAAACACCCCGCTTCCTCACAGACGGGGCCGCCTCCCTAGCGCCCCTCCTTTATGCCTCTGGGTCTCCTCTCAGCTCCCCCTTTGACTCCCCAGTGGCGCCCCCGATCCCCTTCCTCTCTATTCGCCTGTTGGGCTGCTCCTCGATGCCCCTTATATCTGTCGGGCGCTCCTACCCCCTGCGCCCATCGGGCTCCCCAGTGCAGCCCCCGTTAGTCCTCTGTGTCCTCTCCTTCCCCCCTTCCCAAGCTCCTTGTGCTCCAGGCTGGGGCCACTTACCTTGGCCTCCAGCTGCCAGTTTAACCTAGGCAGCCCTGGAAGGGGCTGCGGGGGCGGGGGGGCTGTCCAGCCCACGGTGCTGGGAGGGGGGTGGTCACAGCGCATTTTATGCGGCCTCATGGTCCGCAAGGCCGGAGCACTTGAGCAAACGTAACCTTCACTGGAAACCCGGCGGGGGCTGCGGGCCCAAGCCCCTCCACGGCCGCCGCATGCCTGATGAGTTGACCGAGCATCGATCTCTCGCTAATGGGGCTATCTATATGCGGGGCCGGGCCCCGGGTCAGAGCCGCCCCGCCCCCGGCCCGGCCCCGGCCCGGCCCGCCAGCCCTGTGGCCAAATGAGAGTTTAGAAAAGTCAATATTGTTGGAAGGGGCTGCCGGGGGTGGGGGGATGGGGGGATGTACAGGGTAGGGGGAAGGATGGAAAAGGGGAGAGGAGAAAGGATAGGAGGGAGCCCGCGTTGGGCCGTAGGCTACTTGGTCCCCCTGCAGCCTTTGCTAGGTCTGATCCAGCTCTTCACCTCTCTCAGAGGCCTCAGTTTCCCACTCTGTAAAATGAAGACGTTCCATTTGGTGATCTCTAAGCCACTCCCACCACTTTCTATGTGCACTATTCCAAGGACCTTTCCACCTCTGTCTAACTCTAACCCATTCCCTGTTCCCTGTTCTGAGGACCCTCCCATTTGGTGTACTATGATTCCATGTACTTCCGAAAGAAAAATATGGAGTAGAACTTTAGAACAAAGGTTCTCTACTTTTTTTGTGAGTCCTTTGAAATTCAGTGAAGCCTTTGGACTACATTCTCAGAATACTGTTTTTGAATGCATAAAATAAAAATAGCTAGGATTAAAAATTGTATTCAAATGTAGTTATCAATCACATTTTTTTCAATTTATTTATTTTTAGTTTTCAACATTCATTTCCACAAGATTTTGAGTTTCGAATTTTCTCCCCATCTCTCCCTTCCCCCCAACTCAAGACACTGTGCATTCTAATTACCCCTTCCTCCAATCTACCCTCCCTTTTATCACCCTCCTCCCTTCCCTTATCTCCATCTTCTCTCTTTTCTTGTAGGACAAGATAGATTTCTATACCCCATTACCTGTATTTCTTATTTCCAAGTTACAATTACAAAAACAATTCTCAACATTCATTCCTAAAACTCTGAGTTCCAACTTCTCTCCCTTCCTCCCTCCTATTCCCACTGAGAAGGCAAGCAATTCAATACAGGATATATATGTGTAGTTTTGCTAAAGACTTCCATAATAGTCATGTTATGAAAGAATAACTATATTTCCTTCCATCCTATCCTGCCCCCCATTTATTCTATTCTCTCTTTTGACCTTATCCCTCCCCAAAGGTGTTTACTTCTAATTACCCCCTCCTCTTATTTTCCCTCCCTTCTGTCATCCCCCCCAATCTACTTATCTCATTCTCTCCTACTTTCCTGTAGTGTAGATAGATTTTCCTACCAAATTGAGTATGCATGTTATTCCCTCCTTAAGCCAAATGTGATGAGAGCAAGCTTCACTTTTCCCCTCTCATCTCCCTCTTTTCCCCTCCATTGAAAAAGCTTTTTCCTGCCTTTTTTATGAGATCATTTTCCCCATTCCATTTCTCCCTTTCTCCTCCCATTATATTCCTCTCTCTCTCCTTAATTTTATTTTTTTAGATGTCATCCCTTCCTATTCAACTCACTCTGTGAATCTCTCTCCATATGTGCGTGTGTGTGTGTCCATTATGACTTCTCTCTGCTGTTTACCTTTTCATGCTTCTCTTGATTCTTGGGTTTGAAAGTCAAATTTTCTATTCAGCTCTCATCTTTTCATCAAAAATGCTTGAAAGTCCTCTATTTCATTTAATGACCATTTTTCCCCCTGAAGTATTATACCCAGTTTTGCTGGGTAAGTGATTCTGGGTTTTAATCCTAGTTCCTTTGACTTCTGGAATATCATACTCCAAGCCCTTCAATCCCTTAATGTAGAAGCTGCCAGATTCTGTGTTATCCTGATTGGATTTCCACAATGCTAAAATTGTTTCTTTCTGGCTGCATGCAATATTTTCTCCTTGACCTGGGAACTCTCAAATTTAGCTACAATATTCCTAGGAGTTTCTCTCTCGAGTCTTTTTCAGGAGGTGAATGGTGGATTCTTTCAATATTTATTTTACTCTTTGGATCTAGAATATCAGAGCAGTTTTCCTTGATAATTTCATGAAAGATGATGTCTAGGCTCTTTTTTGATCATGGCTTTCAAGTAATTCCATAACTTTTAAATTGTGTCTCCTGGATCTATTTTCCAGGTCAATTGTTTTTCCAATGAGATATTTCACATTGTCTTATATCTTTCCATTCTTTTGATCTTGTTTTGCAATTTCTTGGTTTCTCATAAAGTCATTAGCTTCCATTTGCTCCATTCTAATTTTTAACGAACTATTTTCTTCAGTAAGTTTTTGAATCTCCTTTTCCATTTGGCTAATTCTGTTTTTAAAGCATTCTTCTCCTCATTGGCTTTTGGACCTCTTTTTGTCATTTGAGTTAGTCTGTTTTAAAGATGTTACTTTCTTCAGCATTTTTTTTTGAGTCTCCTTTAGAAAACTGTTGACTCATTTTTCATGATTTTCTTGCATCACTCTCATTTCTCTTCCCAATTTTTCCTCCACCTCTCTTTCTTGATTTTCAAAATCCTTTTTGAGCTCTTCAATGGCCTGAGACCATTGAATATTTATTTTGGAGGTTTGGGATGCAGAAACCTTGACTTTTAGGTCTTCCTCTGATGGTATGCATTGTTCTTCCTCATCCAAAAGGATGGAAGAAAATACCTGCTCACCAAGAAAGTAACCTTCTATTGTCTTATTCTTTTTCCCTTTTGGGGGCATTTTCCCAGCCAGTTATTTGACTTTTGAGTTCTTTGTCAAGAGGAGGGTATGCTCTGGGGACCTGTAGGTTCTCAGTTCCTCCAAGATAGCACAATCAAGGGAGAGGAATTTACTCCTCTCC
This sequence comes from Potorous gilbertii, assembly GCA_028658325.1. NCBI lineage: Eukaryota > Metazoa > Chordata > Mammalia > Diprotodontia > Potoroidae > Potorous > Potorous gilbertii. Next base: position 669,090,121 of record CM053770.1, read on the forward strand.
TGACATGCATTCTGGTCTGGGAGCAACTACAAGCACTCTTTTTTCCCCACGATCTGTCAGTAGAATTCCCTCTCCAGAGCCTCTGCTAGTTCCACCGCACCAGCCAGTGCTCCTTCTCATCCCAAGGTCACCACTCAGGGCTGAGAGTCAAATCAGTCGAGCAATTCCTCCAGAGTCTTTGGGGAAGGACTCTAAAAATGGAAACTGCCACCATCTGGGGCTAGAACTTGATGGCTGTGTTCCCTTCTCACCCAAGTGAAAGAACTTTCTCACTGTCCTTTGAAGCTGCCTTTGGCATTTGTGGGTTGAGGAATCTGGGAATCACAGCTGTTGACATGGGTGTCTTGAGAACCACTCCAGTCCTGTCCTTGCAGCAGCCTGGTCAAGGCTGGGCTGAACTCTGCTCTGTTCCTGGTGTGAGAGACCTTTCCTGTTGGCCTTCCAGGCTGCCTTGGGGTGGAAATCTTTTTCACTCTGTCATTTTGCAGCTTCTGCTGCTCTAGAATTTGTTTAGAGTCATTTTTTACAAGTATTTTATGGGGCTGTGGGGGGAGAGCTTCTAGAGGTGCATCCTTCTACTCTGCCATCTTGGTTCTGCCCTCAATCATATTTTTTAAAATCCACGTTCAAGGATCCAGGCTTGAATCTTCTCCCTTAGGGCTACAGGATGATCCTGAGAGCACTTCAGTTGGTAGCCTAACTGGAATCCTCCACCCATGCAAACTAATTCATAGTCCCAATTAAATTGTGCTGGGCTTGAAGGAGAGGGGCCCCCATTTCTCTAGTACTTGGCTTTTTATCAGTGTTGGTTTCTCTATAACTGTGATAGTGAGAGTATGGGTACTACTATCTTGGGAAAGTTCAGAGAAAACAAACAATTTGCCCACCATTAACAGCACTTTGACCTTGAACCCTCATGCCAGGGCTCTCAGTAGGGAGTCAATCCTCAACACTGCTTATGAAGGATGGACAGGAGTTAAATAAGCAAAGAGAATGGGGCAGAGAAGACCTCTCAGTTAGGGAACACAGAAGAGGAAAAAATATTTTATGAGATTGACTCAGATCAAGGCCCTATACTACCACGAAGCTGAGGGTCTCTGTGGTCCCTTCTCAGCTCTAGCTTCTAAGATTTCTTAGATTTCCAGCCTCAGAGGGAGCATAATGTGTAGTGGCTGTTGAAGGTAGAGGGACAATGCTAAGTGAAATATGAAGGCAGAACTAGGGAAATATTTTTCCTGGATAATCCTCGAATTGTGCTTAAAGAACAACTTGGGCATTCTGAATCTCTAATTCTTTTTGGTGGGTGTCATGTTACTGGATACACAGTCATAAGGCATATCCAGAGGAACATTTGGGTTCAGTTTCTGGGGTTTTGTATCAGGCAGTATCTTGGGATCATCTTTTAAAAATTCATTCTCCAAAGCTCCTGAGTCTCCTAGGAAGTTCTCCTGTTTCTAGTCAGTTAAACCTCATTGTCTGAGCATTCTACAATGATATCTGAATGCAGAGAATCATCATGGTATGGGAGAATGAGCACTGCCTTTGAAGTGGGACATTTTGTGTTTAGTCAGCCTCGTCTCTGTCTGGAGCCCTCCAGTGAGAAGGAACCCACCTTTAACCCATTCCACTTTGGGCCAGCTCAAGTTGTTAGAGGTTTTCCCTCATCCCAAGCTACAATCTTCCTTTCTGCAGAGTTCACCTGAGGCAGGGCTGAGTCTGGCTCACTAACCCTTTTTCTATCGGTAAGGATCAGGTGATGGCACTTTATAACTCATTTAATAGAACCCTTTCAATTTTCCACATGGGGAAACTGAGGCCTGAGAAAAGTCAACACCCAACATCCTAGAGTAAGTAGCAGGACCAAAGCTAGAAACCAAGTTCTCTGGCTCTTGGGCCAGGCCTCTTTCCACTGCTCCACACTGTCTCTCTTGACTTTTTGGAGACTAATGGCACGAGGGGTCCCAGGGAGTGGGGCAAAGTTACATTTATAAGATACAGACACTCACTCCTCTTCCTAGGTCCCCACTGGAGTGACCTTTTGGATGATTTAATGAAAATGATAGGCATCCTCTCTTCCCACACACATTTTTCCCATCCCAGGAAAGAGCTTTGGCTTTCAGATGAGAATGGAAGGCATTATCACTAGCCCAGGCAGAGAGCTACAGGGTTTGGGAAAGAGGCAGGACTAAGACCCAAGCACTGAAGACCAGCAAAGTGAGCATGCCATCTGGTGGTCACTGGAGGGATGGCAGGCAGTGCCCCTGATGATGTCGGGGAGAAAGGTAAGAGAATCAGAGAACCATCAGACACAGTGGATAAAAAGCCAACATCACAGATAGGAAGATATGTAAATATTTGTGTACATATACATATATGTACGTGTGTGTATATGTATATGTGAATTATATGTATATGTATGTGTTTTATATGCATGTATGTGTGTATATATATTTGGATGGATGTGTATTTGTATAACAAATGTATGTCTACGTACATGCATATATTGTTATGTGGATCATTTCTATAGGATATATGTGCCAATATACCATTTCCATATGTGATGTAATCATATAAGTTTACACATGCATACATGTGCATATAAGTACATATGTGTGTTATGTGTGTATCTATATACACCATTTTATAGGCTACCCATTCAACTGCACATCATAGTCTAGATAAAGAGTGTTTTTCCTTTACTTTTTGCTATGTGGATAACCAAGTCAAACCCTTTAAAGTGATTATAACTGACATTTTAATGCATTAAAATACTTTATCTCAAAACAAATTATGGTAAAATATGTTATCTCATTCAACTGTCCCAGTAACCCTGTGAAGTAAGCCCTCCTCGTCTCCAAGCTCTGGGCCACCATGTGGTTGAGCAGTTGGGAACTTTCTCACTCCCAGGGGCTGAGTCCCCCTGCCACTGGAGTTTCCTGTTGTCACCTGCTTCCAGGGATGAGGCCTATCCATCCATCCCTACAGATCTATGAGCCAACTGATCTCTCCATTATGCTAGAAAAATTTCTCTGCCCTGGTTGCTTCTAACTGACTGTTCCCTTGTCATCTAGCATCTGAGCCCACCTCTCCCTGAACCTGCCTCTGTCCATAGATACCCCCACTCTTTCCATCATTCAATCCAATGGTTTTTCTTGAACTTCATCTTTCTTAGATTTCTGTGCTTTTCCTAGCCTTCCTAGCCCCTCCTCTGGTATATTCCCTCCTATCTGGATTTTCATGACATTGCCTCCTCCAGGTTCTCCTGCTACCTGCTTTATGGCTTATTATCAGCTATATTCTACCCCCTGTGCCTTGGTGGACCCCAGGGCTGTGGCTGGACCCTTTTCTCTGCCCTCTATGTTAGACTCTCTTTTGTAGAGACCTCATCAGCTCTCACAAGTCCAATTGTTATCCTTCCCAGATTTACATATTTAGCCCACATCTATCTCTAGTACAGCATCAGCCGCTGGGGAAGAGAGAAGGGGAAAGTATTAAGGGCTTGCTATTGCCTGCACTGGGCTAAGTGCTTTTGCCCCAGTTGACCTCACTTGGACCTCACAGCTCTGGGAGGAAGACTGGACAAGACAGAAGTCAAGTGACTTGGCTAAGGTCACGCAGCTGAAGCTGAAGCTGCATCCAGGTCTTCCTGACCTCAGGCCCAGAGTCCTGTCATTTGCACCACTTAGCGGTCTATTGGATGTATCTACTTAGATGTCCCATAGACATCTCAAACTCAACATGTCCAAAACTGAATCATGATATTTTCCCCAAAAAATGAAACCCTCCTCCCACAATAGTTTCTTATTTGTTTCCCGACTTTTTGTGAAGTGTCACCAAATCTGGAGAGGTTGAACTAGAGAATCTCCACAGCCCCCTCTACCCCCAGAATTCTGAGTCTCAGATGTCAGTCATAAGGATCACATGGAAGAGCTTGGCTCTGATGAGGAACATGATGATGATGATGAAGAAAGAGACAGGACTAGTGAACATGATGGGAGTAAGGGGAATAGGGAAGGGGAGTGATGGAGGCAGTGAGGATGGCTATGGCACTGAGGATGGTGTCAATGAAGGTTAATGATGGTGGTGAAGGGGATGAAGATGGGGATGATGCTGGAGATTTTGATATTGGTGAGGGTGATACTGGTGTTGGAGATGATGGAGATAAAGAAGAGCATGGCAATGGTGGTGAAGATGATGATGGCCATGATGAACTGAAGGGCAAGCACATTACATGTAGTGATTGTGTCCCACCACAACCCCCACCATGCTCACTCCTTCCCTCTTTTCATGGCTCCAGTCTCAACTCTCCAGACTTTTCCTCCATGTCCCAGTATGGAGCATGGCTCTGTCCCTGTTAGTACCTTTTCCCCAATGCCCACATTTTTCAGCCTTTTAATGTATTGTTTTCCTCTTTCATATGTAAGCTCCTTAAAGATGGGATCTCCCTCTCCCTCCTCCCCTCTCTCTGTCAATCTCTCCCTCTCTCTTTGTCTCTCTGTCTCTGTGTATCTCTTTCTCTGTCTCTCTGTGTTTGTCTATCCATCTGTGTGTGTCTGTTTCTCTCTCTCCTCTCTTTGTCTCTCTGTCTCTACGTATATATCTTTCTCTGTCTCTGTGTGTGTGTGTGTGTGTGTGTGTGTCTGTCTGTCTCCTGTCTTTTTGAATCTCTGTCTCTGTAAGAATGCTATAGAACCCTAACCTGAAAGGGCCAGGGTCTCACGTTGCATCCTAGCCCATCTCCAGCCATCCTGATGAATATCAGGCCACTGGACCCAGATGGCTCAGGAGAAGAAAGTGAAGTTGGTGACCTTGTACAGACTTCCCTCACTCAAATCAAAGTCAACTGCAAGTCATGTCATCATCCTGATGTCACAGTCTTCTTCGAGAAAGAAGGACAAACACAACAACAACAACCTGTCTCTGTGTATCTCTTTCTCTGTATATCCATCTCTCTCTCTCTCTCTCTCTCTCTCTCTCTCTCTCTCTCTCTCTCTCTCTCTCATTTTTATTTCCCATGTTTAGCACAGTACTTGGCATACAGTAAGCACTCAAATACTTATTACTTTACTTCAAAGAAGAAGAGAGGGGAGTCTGTAAACGAAATAATTTCTTACCCTTCCTTCCATCATGGCTTTTTTGAGGTAGTATAGAAATACAAGGGAAATCTGGATCGACCTAAATACTCTATCAGCCCACCTAACTTTGACCAGCAGCTATGGAAAAAGGGTTTACAAATCAGGAATCTCTGAAATACCAACTTCTCCAAGAAACTCAAGCTATTCTATTCATTAAGGCACAGCTCTCCCTTCTCCCTTTCCCAGGACACACCTTGGACCCACACCTCCCTTGTGTCACTCAAAAGATGGGCCAGAACTCTACCCTTGGTTGTTTGTCTCCCGTTCCTAAAATGCTTGCACTCATTGGCATCTTCCTGTACATACCCAGTTTAAATTTTGGAGAAACGAATCCTCCATTATATTAATAATAATGGCTAGCGTTTATGTGACGCTTTAAGATTTGTAAAGCACCTTTTATTTTTGATCTTATTTGATCCAGGGAGGTAGGTGCTATTATTGCCTCCGGTTTATAGATGAGGAAATTGAGGCAGAGAGTGAATAAGTGGCTTACTCATGCAATTAATGTCTGACTTAGGATTCAAACTCAGACCTCGCTGAGTTGAGGTTTAGTGGTCTATCTGCAGCCCAGCTTTCTCTACAATGTGCTAATGGTCGTATTCTACTTTTGCATTGGTACCTACGTCTATCTCCCAGTTACCCTGACTTTGTCCCTCTTGTGGGGCACTCTTTTGGTCTTTTACCTTCATCTGGGAAATAACATCATTCCCCGCCTTCTTGGCTCACTGATGCCCAGTGAATATGGTTTGAATCTCCATTCCAAGGACTCTTCCTGTCAGCACCTGTATTTCTTGAGATAAAATGTCTGCAGAAATGAGGATAGACATCCCTGAAGACAAAGATAAGGCCAGCAAGGTTAATTGCTAAATATTATAGAGATTTATTGTTGGATGTGGGCCAGCTGTGGTCCAAGCCTCTGTCTCCTGGCTCCTACTGCTTGTAAGTTTTACATTAACCTCTTGGATACCATAGCACAGGCCAGGTTGATTTTAACAGAATTCTAAAACATGTTCGGAAAGATATGGTAGGCAATTTGTTAATGACATAAAGCTAGCGGGGATAGTTAATATAATGAGCATAACAAAACTGGCATCCAACATACATCAAAAGACTAGAGCATTGGGCAAAATCTGATAAGGTGGAATTCAACAGAGGTAAATGTAAAGTCTTTTATTTGGGTTCAGTCAATTTTACAAGTACAAGATGGGGGGACATGGTTGGACACCCCTGAATTTGAAAAAGGAAAAGATCTAGGGGTCTTAATGGACTGCAAACTCAAACCAACAGTGGGATATAGTGGACAACTAACTAGTTTGAATTTAGGTTGCATTAAGAGAGTCCAAAGCAAAGGAGGTGATAATTCCACCATCTGCTGCCCTGGTCAGATTGAATCTGGAGTGTTATACTCCACATTTTAGGAAGGGCATTGATAAGGTGAAAAATATCCAGAGGAAGGCAAGGAGGATGGTAAAGGGCTTAAATGAAATATTACTTGTATTTTTACAGTGCTTGGCACACAGTAGGCATTATCTGAATGCTTAGACCCTTCCCACTTATTCCCCTTTGCATCCAATTCATAGTAGGATTGGTAGAAGGCACTGGAGGTGCTTGATGTGGAGAACACTTAGCAGGTGCTTGGGAGTTATCCCCCAGTGTCTGATGGATGGCCATTGTTCTATATGGCCCCAAAGGACAGAGTTGGGAACAATGGTTGGAAATTGCAAAGAGGCTAAGTTAAGCAGATGGCAGGAAGAACTTCCCAGGGTGGGAGGAGCTGCTTGGGGAGGGGTTGGGTCCCCCTTTCCCTGCTTCATTGAGGTCTTCGGGCACAGACTGGAAAACCACTGGTCAGGATATTGCAGAGGAGATAACTGTTCATGTGTGGGCTGTGCTACATCACTAACCTCTGAGGGCTCTTCTAACTCTCACACTTCCAAGATTCTTTGCACATCCAGAAGATATCAAGATCCCAAAGAACCAGCCTGGGTTCAAGAAAGCATCCTTCTGGGTGAACCTTATTTCCTTTTTTGACAAGGTTACAGGGAAGGCACATTTGGGGAATGCTAGAGGTATTTATTGCTCACTTAGTGCTCAGCAAAACATTTGACAGTTTCTCGTGGTATCCTTGAAATGAAATGGAGAATAACGGAAGCAAAGATCTGGAAGGACCTCATGCCATCCAGGCCAATGCATGCACCAAAAGAACTCCCACTATGACATGCCAACAAGTGGATGGCCATGGTCTGCTTGGAGACCTCCCAGGAAGGGGAGCTCGCCATCCTCGAAGGCAAGTCATTCCACTTCCTAGACATCTGCTTACCATGAATCCCACACTAGTGCCCTCATCTTCATCTGCTCCTCATAGAAGCACCGCACTATCAACTCTCCTCTTTGTATGGTCTCTCCTTATTAGAATGGAAGCTCCTTCAGGGCAGGGGTTATCTCTCTTTTGTTTAATATTTGTGTTGATGTATATTGATATTATCATGGTGCCTGGTACATAATAAACACTTAGTAAATACTTTATCCATCCAGTTATCTATCTTATCTTATCCTTTCTATCTATCTACCTAATCTAGCTATCTAGCTCTCTTATCTGTCTATCTATAACTCGAATTGTTATATGATAGCTCTAATTATTAGGAAGTCTTGTTCAATATCAACTGAAATTGACTTCTTAGTCTGCCAGTATCTGAAAGCTCTACCCTGGGGGGAAAGGAAAAGTCAATAATCATTTGTTAAGTACCCTATGTTTATGCTGGGCCCTATACATTAGAGAAACAAAGAAAAGTAAAAATAATCTGTGCCCTTAAACTCTCAATTTGTTGGTGCTGCTGTTGCTGCTGCTGAGTCATTTCAACTGAGTCTAGCTCTTCCTGACCCTATTTGAGATTTTTTGGCAAACATACTGGAGTGGTTTTGCCATTTCCTTCTCTAGCTCATTTTTACAGATGAGGGAACTGAGGTATACAGGCACACAGCCAGGAAGTGTCTTGGGTCAGATTTGAACTCAGGTCCTCTTGACTCTAGGTCTGTTCCTCTGTGCATTATGGTGTTACCTTGCTGCCCCTAACTCCCAGTCTAATGGAGGATAAAGTGTAATCACCCTCCATATGATATTCCTTTAAATATTTGAACACGTCTACCATGACTGCCTCCCTCAAGTCCTCTCTAGGGTAAACATTCCTAGAACCTTCAGCCCATCCTCATATAGCATGGACTTAAGACCCTTTCCCATCCAGGCTGTCTTCCTCTAATTTTTCATCATCTTATTAATATCCTTCCTAAAATGTGAACACAATACACCAGTTGTGGTATGACCAGAGCAGGGAACAGAGGGATTATTATGTCTTATCTTATTCCTGAAAGCTATGTGTCTCTTGAGGCACTCCTGGATCACATTAAGATTGTTTTTCTTTAAGAAACTATTGGGGAGGGAGCTGCCACATTATACTCTGTATTCACGTTGAACTTGGGGTCACATACTCCTTCCCTCTAGATCGTTTTTTCCAGACAAACTCATCAAGTAATACCTCTCACATTAAGTACTATAGTGCTGATTTTTGAACCCATAAGAGACTTTACATTTATCTTCATTGAATTCCATTTTTTTCAATTCATATCACTACTTCAGCCTTTCACGGTCTGTTTGTGTCATGCAATCAAGGGTCCTTCTCAGATTTATGTCATTCGGAAATTTGATAAGGACAACTAACATTTATGTTGTGCTTTAAGATTGACAAATTACTTTTACAAATACTATCCCATTGGACTATCAAAGCAACCTTGGGAGGCAAATATTGATATTATCCCCATGATAGATGAAGACACCAAGACAAACAGAGATTTGACCCTTGTCCCAAAGTTAGTAAGTGTTGTCTGAAGTAGCATTTGAATTCAAGTCTTCCCGAATTCAAAGAGAGTGCTCTATTCACTGTTGACATCTGGCTGACTTTGTTTAATTCATATATAAAAATGTGAAGCAATGTAAGATCAAATATAGGTCTTTGGAACACTGTATTTGAAAGCTTCCACCATGTTGCTGTTGCACCACTCAAGTCTAACTCTGAATCTAACAGTTCAATGACCTCCAAATCCATCGAAATGTATTATCTCCTACTCCACTTCTCTCTATCTGCTGCACAAGACTTAAACACTTTGCTCAAATCTGGGCAACCTATATCTATAAGATTTCCCATATTGAAATGGCATTCCTATGACATGACTTGTTCTTTATGAAGTCATATTTAGTCTTTGTGATCGCTATTTTCTTTTCTAGGTTCCCTTTAATAAATGCACTCTAGAGGTTTTTCAGGAATCAAAGTCCAAGCCAATGGCCTAAAGTTTGTGAGCTCTATTTTCTTCCTCTTTTTTTTTTTAAATTACATTTTGGCCTCCTCAAGTTCTATGGGATCTTTTCTGTCCTCTGATTTTCAAAGATAATGGCCAAATCTACATTTTTTTTCTCACTAATGACCTGACTCACTTGTTCTAGGAATCTTAACCTCACCAGGGGCTTCTAGGTGCTCTCTTTAGTTATCTTAGGTATCAATCAGTTAATCAACAAAGCATTGTATTATACATTTCCCATTTTTCTAGACACTGAGCTAAGTACCAGAAATATAAAGAAGGGAGAAAACAGTCTCTGCCCTCAAGGGGCTCCCATTCTAATGGAGAAGACAATGGACGATAGAAGACATTTTTATTCTGTCTTGTTCATCCCCAAGATCATTCTCTTTGTCAGAGAAAACAGAAGCTAAAGAGTTGAGTAGTGCTAACATCATTTTCAACATTCACTGTACTACCTGCCCTGAGTGTGGTCCTATCTTTAATCTAGCAGAAAAGAAAACTCTTTTTGTTACTTTTAATTTTCCTCACCAGCGTCAGTTCATTCTGAGTAAAGGACTTCTAAAGACCAGGAGCTGTGTGTGTGACCCCTTTGCCACATGCTCTCTAAGCTTGAGTCTACTAGACAGAACTCCGGATTTTGTATGAATTGGTGAAAGAATGTATCATGGATTTGGGAGTGGAATGTTTCAGTCTAAATGCTCTTACTATACCACTTTAATAAATATCCCTTTCTAAAAGGTTGTCTGGTTGAATAATTAACAGATAATCATGGAAGGAGCATGGAGAGGGGGCTTGTAGACTATAGAATTAGAAAACAGATCTCCCCATCCCATCTCTTGTGACCTCTCAGAGATATCCTTAAATCCCAAGAGGAGATATAGTAGCCATCTTCTGGGAAACCAACCTTTCAGGACCAGTGGGAGTTGGGAGAGTAGCATCATGTGCTTTCTAGGGAAGAATTGCCACACTGGAAGCTATCCAAAAGCTGAATCAGCTGCCTTGGGAGGGAATGAGTACCCTCTCATTTGGAGTCTCCAAATGAAGATCAGTTGACCACTTGTTATGGCATATTATACAGATATTTTTGGTTTATGTATGTTCTAGATGACTTTTAGGTTTTTTTTCTTACTCTGAGAGTATATTAGTCTGTAATGTAGCAATATAGAATGACAGCTACCTCATTGCAATTCAGCTTTTTTTATTGAGATACCCATTAGTTCTAGGCACAATTAGAATGTAGCTAGGGCTTCCTGTATACTATAGAATACAGAGCACATTTGCCCTTTTTCTTGTATAGTACAGAAAAAATAGAATCTGAGTTGTCTTAAGTGTGGCATCATGAAATAGGAAAAAAGCAATGAGTCTGGAATCCAAAGACTTGAGTTTGAATTGTAGTTCTGTTTTTGAATAGTATATCCTGAAAAATAGTTACTCATTCCTCCCTGAGTCTCAGTTTCCTTACCTGAGAAATGAGCATATTGGATTGGATAGTCTAGCTTTTCCATTCTAGGTATAAACCCCATGCTTCTCTGTTCCTTGTAAGGATGATGGTGATGATGGTACTGGTGGTCATGTTGCCACCATCTTTGGATGGTGTCTGATACTGGCTGCTCAGTCTCCTAGCTTGGAGTGCTCTGTTTTCTAAGGTTGCCTTCCAAATATCCTGCATACATCTCATATTTACATACACTCACCTATTAAAATGTAAGTTCCCTGAGGGTAAGTACTATTTTCCCCCAGCACAGAAAGACACAGTGTCCAGTGCGTAGTAATATAATGGGAGCCCCATCCTCAGAATGCATTCAGTGTTCTTTGCCTACTGCCAGCCTACATAAAGAGACCGGGAAACTCACTTCTAGAAAGGTGTGATGATGTTTAATAGAGGACCCTGGTCTCTGATTCCTAATATGTGCAGATATTCTGACCACATTCACAAGTGAACTTAGTGAGGGCAAATGTTTTATAGAGACTGCTTTCATTTGAAACCAATTCCCTCCAGGGGCTGGGATGGTGTAGGGGAGAGTCCCCCCAGGTGTTAGGGGACAGTGTTCTTTATTTCTTTCTCATTACCTGTCTCCTCACTAAATATGTCTTTGAAAGATATAATGGATGGTATTTGCCAAATAAAAGTGTGCCTATCGCCACTATGACTATTTTATTGGGGAAAGGCAGAGGGTGAAGGGGAGGGGGCCTGGAACTTAGAGTATTAAATATGACCCAAACCTCTCAGTTCTAGACCCTGAAGAGGAGACATGACCTTCGACTGGGGGCACCATACTCAGAAAAAATGGGAATTGGCATAGTTCTTGTTCAGTCATTCAATCAGGTCTGACTCTTCATGACCCTATGGACCACCTCATGCCAATGCTGTTTGTGATGTTTTCTTGGCAAAGATACTATAATGGCTTGCCATATCCTTCTCCAGGAATTGAATATTATGTGTATTGACTGGCTAGCCAGCTGACAACATTAGCTCTTGAGGACACCCTGTCTTTTCTCCAGTCATCTACCTTATGTCACATAGTATTTTCTTATGTGATTCTAGATTCTTAGGCTGGATTGCATGCTGGATAGTTCACCTGAAATTGTTCCATGCCTCATAAGTTCTCAGCTGGCCTCCACCTAAACATTTCCACGGGTGAGGAGTTTACTACCTGAGATAACAGCATTGATTATTTTCCCTTACATCCTGCTTAAGCCTGCCTTTTTCCAGTATCTACTTGCATCTCTTAGCTTGGCAGACCAGAATGACAAGTTTCCCCTTGGTGCCTGATGTGGAGATAGAGTAGAATCTTGGTCCTCAACCCTTCCATATATATGACTCTCATCTCCCCAAGACAGGGTCTCTACCTCTCCTCCTGCGGGCACATCGCACACCCAGATTGAGTGTATCTCTCCTCATTTCCAGACTTATCTCGGGTTAGTCCTCAAAGCAACAAAGATCAGCCAACCTTCTCCCTCTGACGTTGGACATGGAGAGACAAGGGTCTGCTAGCATGTAGTGACAGTGCAAATACGTGAAGCTTTGGGACCTTGCAGAATACAAACCTAAAGCACAGGTTCAAGCCCAGAGCTGGAAGGGAATTTATTCAAGTCAACAAGCATTTTCTCTGGACGTACAATGGATCAGGGTCCCTGCTATGTATTGGGAGTACAAATAAAGGCAAACATCTAGTCCTTACTCTCCAGGAGCTCCCAGTCCAATGATGGAGAGACACCATGCAAACAAGAAGCAGTCATAGGCATATATCTTGGGGATGAGCTCAGAAGGAAGGTGCTAGCTGCATTAAAGGGGACTAAAAAATACTTCATTGCAGAGGGTGGAAATTCAGTTTTAAGATGTAAAAGAGAGAAAATTAGAGCTGGAAGTACCTTGAAAACATACAACATGAATGTCATAACATGGAAGAAAGCCTAGAACATGGGATATGAGAGCTAGGAGGGCTCTTAGAACATGGAAAAGAGAAAGTAAGAGCTTAGACCTTAGAGCATAAAACAGAGTATAGGAACTAAAAGAGACTTTAGAACACAGAACCATGGACATCAGAGCTTTGAGGGGCTTAGAAACACAGACCAAAGAATGTCAGAGCTGGAAAGAATCTTAAAACATAGACAGGAGGATATCAGAGATTGGAGAACCTTTGGAATTTGGAGCGTGGAGGGTCAAAACTGGGAGGACTGACAGGATTGTAGGTATCCTCAGCTTTGTCCCATCTCAGAATCAGCCCCTAGATGGCAGTATGAACAATGGCGTTTGGGGCTCAGGAATTACAGAGAATAACATGGAAAATCAATTAGGGCTGAGAATTGGAGGGGAGTTAGAGTCAGACAGAGTAGGAGCAAGAAGGAGGAGGCAGGGAAGGAAAGAGAAGGGGTCAGGAGACACAGAAGTAATAGGTCTGGTGGAAAGAGGAATGTATGTAGAATATGAAGACCTGAGTTCAAATTCTAGGTTGATAATTTGCCATTTGTGGGACCGTGGATAAGTCTATTTCCCTTGTCTGGATCTTAATTTCCTCCTCTCTAAAATGAGGGTGCTGGGTCAGATGACCCAGCTCTAAATCCAATCCAACAAGTAGTTAAAAATAGCTACCATGGGCAAGATTTTATGCTTTGTGCTGGGCATAGAGTCCTACCCTCTAGGGGCTTATCGTCTACCCTTGGGATTCAAAATGTGAAGACATCAATTTATTCCCTCTGAAAGTTCCTGTTTCATGCCACTAATAGGAGAGAGAATATTTGGAAGGGACCTGGGGAAGCATCTATCCATCCATATTTGTACAGTGCTTGGTGGTTAATGTACAAAGCACTATAATACCCATTATCTCACTTGGCATCTCTCATGATGTAGGATGTACAAGTATTCCTGTTCTCATCAGAGATATAAAAAGCGAGCAGCAGAGGGGGAAGAGGCTTATTCAAAGTTATACAGCAGGTAAATGTCATGACCTGGAATAAAATTTAGGATCTTTCTGACTCCAAATTCTATGGTCTCTAATCTTAAGGGCCTCTCTAGTCTATATCCTATGATCTTACAAAGAGAGAGGGACCTTGAAGATACCTCTTCCTGGAGAACCTTAAGCAAAGCCTGGATGAAAACTGGTCAAGGATATTGGAGAAGGAATTCTGTCCCAGAAGGTATTGGCTGATTAGCTACATACCTCTGAGGTCCCTCGAGATCCAAGACTTGAATAATCATTAATGGTTCCATAATAATCAATTACCAAGTATTTATTAAGCACCTACAGTATGTTAAGGCATTATACACAGTGCCAAGGATACAAAAGAAAAAGCAAGAACATTTTCCCTGCCTTCAAGGAGTTTACAATGTACCTGGAGAAATGACATGGAAACAGATAAATAACTACAAAATATAGACAGGTCAAATGTGAGAGACTTTGTTGGGAAGGTGAGAAGCAACAAAACATAGAGGATGTAAATATGTGGGCTTCTATGTCAATCCTATCACCTGCAGGAATCCTTATGTGTAGATCAGAGGCTCTATATGAGTTTGATACTGCTTTCTAAGGTGAGGAGGGAGGACATTCCAGGCATAGGGGACCACCAGGGCAAAGGTTCAGGAATGGAAGACAGCACTCAAGTATGTTATGTTATGTCCAGTTTTCTGGCCAGACTTCAGTTTGGAGTGTATGAAGACGAGGCATTTATTTATTGAGTTGGAGCCAAGTCAGGAAGGACTTGAAAGACAAACAGAAGAGTTATTTTTTTAATTTGATCCTAAGATGTCACAGGAAGCCACTGGAGTTTATTAGAGTGGCACTTGACAGGGTTAGATAGGATTTAAGAATGTCATTTTTGTGTCTGTGGGGAGGAAGGATTGAGTTGGGGGGTAGGAGAGTGAGAGCCAGAGAGATGAACTGGGAGCTTTTACAATAGTCTGGATGAGAGTCTGTTGCTCCAAGGAACAGTAGCATGTGCAGTGGTCCCATCTCAATAAACCATCTCAGCAGATGGGCTAACCCAGGTTGAGGCTAACCAACAGGCCTGAATGCCCAAGTCAACCATCACCCTACAGTGCTACTGGTCCTCTTTGAAAATTGAGGATGAACAACTATAAGAACTAATATCGAGTCCTAGATTCTCTCCTG
>CM053770.1:669105714-669144026 GCA_028658325.1 Potorous gilbertii
CAGGAGAGAATCTAGGACTCGATATTAGTTCTTATAGTTGTTCATCCTCAATTTTCAAAGAGGACCAGTAGCACTGTAGGGTGATGGTTGACTTGGGCATTCAGGCCTGTTGGTTAGCCTCAACCTGGGTTAGCCCATCTGCTGAGATGGTTTATTGAGATGGGACCACTGCACATGCTACTGTTCCTTGGAGCAACAGGTAAATCAGGTGGACCCCAAAGATGGATGAGCAGCCCTGAAGAGGGTTTGAGTAGCCCTTACACTGGAAGGGCTAATCCTCCCTGAACATCCCTATACCCTTGTGTAGATCTAGGAGTTATTTGCATAGATATGATAATTAAACCCACAGTAGCTGATGAAGTCAAGTGACAGGGGATATAGAGAGAAAATAGAAAAGGCCCCAGGGGCAGAGTTTTGGGGGATGCCCAAGAGTTGGTTCATCAGGGCCAGGGTACTTGAATTTAACAAATGCAGCTCTGGGCTCTTTTCTATTCTTCCTTATCTAGGGAATCAACTTCTGGTTAGTCATTTTTATCTTGTTATTTCCAGTGCAAAGATCTTTCTCCTTGTCAGAAAAACAACAGGCAGATGTAAAACAAACCTTGAGCAAATCTGTTCTCTCTGTTACCAATCATTCCTTTTACTTCCAATCCAAGTTAAAGGATCTTGTTCCTTCTTTGATTCACTTTTTTTCTCCCAATATAGATTTTAAAAAAAGTATTCATTTTGTTCTTAGCTGCTTTCACCAATCTAAGATTAATATGAGTTTTAGCATTGTGAATTTTTTTTAAACAGGATCACTCCACATGTCCTTTGGTGCCTAGCCATGCTTCTATTTTCTACATGTTTCTTTTAAAAATCTCAGCTGATTGGTGTTTCTTCTGTAACCACTTCAGACAAATCCCATTTTTCCTCATTAAAATTGTCTTTCAGCATTTCCTTTTTGAGAATTTCCAAACCCTGCTAGGCTGACTCCCTCTGAGGCACTTTACTCTATGGGAGCCTGTCTACCTTGCCTCTGAATCTTTTGAAATCTGCTTTTCTTAAATTTCTAATATAGACTATGCCTAGATTTCCAAACATGCATCTCAAATTCTAAGATGGAGTGCTCACTTCTCGCACTAGCAGTCTCCAGGGTTCCCATCATTTTTACCACAGCAGCTAGTTCTTCCCTGTTCATGAAAATTAGAGTCACAATAGAGTTTCCCTCTTGTTTCCTTTACCTTTTGAAGGAAGAAATTATCACCAAGGCAACTCAAGAAATCCTTAGCTGCTTTGCTATTTTTTTTTGGTGGGGGAAGGGGAATGGAGAGAGACTAAAGAAAGAGATTAAAAGACAGAGACACAGAGAGACACAGAGAAGAGGCAAAGATAGACAGAAAAGGTATGTGTGTGTGTGTGTGTAAACATATATATACATATATATATATATATATATATATATATATATATATTCATTCAAATCTCATTCTCTTGATTGGCTCCCGACAGCTTCTAAGATCAGTTGGCCAGCAATGAGGTCATTGCTTTTATGGAGGCGATCCATACTTAGATCACAGATTTTCTCTGTGTCACAACTACTGCTTTCATACTGGGAGTCTTTGGTCTCTACCCACCAATTCTCTCTCCGACCTCCATACACAACCCCCACTTAGCCTCAGATCCCACACGGCTGCTCTGGATTTACCCTCAGCCGTAAGTGCCCACTTCCATTATCTAGAACTCTGACATGCCTATCTCTGCCCACAACCTTCTATCACTGAAACTCTCTCAGCACCAGCCCTCCTAAATTATGTTTTTTTCTTAACCTTCAAATACTTATCAGCTATTTCATTAGAAATAACATTAAACATCAAAGTAATTATACATGGTAATTGGCTCTGCTTTCCTCATACTTTCTATACAAATTGCAAAGCATACAGTTTGTCAGTTTCTCCCTCCAGGTCCCCAGAAGATTTTTCTGCCCCTTTCTTTCTCATTCATTTTTCCTCTTACAAGGCTCAAATGAGTGTATTCTCCAATCCCCAGTTCTGATCTCCCCACCTCTCCAACCCCCTTCCTTTGTTTTACTCTAGAAAGGTCTTTCCAAATTCCTCTATGTTTCTCATAGTTTAGAGCTTCATTGCTTTGCAGTATGCAAAGCATATGGATAGGCCGCAGGTGACTTGATTAAACCAGTCCCCTATTGTGGGGAAGTTGCTTCCAGTTTGGACGATTTTATCTAAGGAGACAATGAAAATCTTGGAACAGAGAATCCTTTTTTTCCTGTGTGTCTGTGTGTGTCTGTGAGAGAGAGAGAGAGAGAGAGAGAGAGAGAGAGAGAGAGAGAGAGAGAGAGAAGAAAAGAGAAAGAAGAGAGAGAAGAGAGAGAGAAAAAGAAGAGAGAGGAGAAAGAGAAGAAAGAGATGAAGAGGGAGAGTCTGTTCAGGGTCCATTACTAGCCCTTCCCTTCACCTTCACCCACACCTCATCTTCTAGCTCAACCTTTCTTCCTTCACAGTCTTGACCAAACTCATTATCTCTGTCCTTCACCTGTCCTCTTTTCCCTGTTAGTATTGGGTAGCATCATCATCCTCTTCATCATCTAGGCTCCCAGCCTTGACATCACCGTCACCTCCTCCATCTCTCTCAACACCACGTACCCAATGGGTTGCTAAGTCTCATTTCTGCTGTCATAAGATTTCTTTTATGTTCCCCTTCTTCTCTCAGCTACCCCAGGGCCTCATTACCTCCTTAAAGGACATTTAGCAAAGCCTCCTAACTGGTTTCTCTGTCTCCATCCTCCCTTTTCTCCAGTCCAACCTCCAAGCCACGATGGATATATTTTTTTTTCTGGAGCACAGGGCTGATTGTATCCCTTACTGGCTCCCTCAAGAATCATCAGTGGCTCCCTATTTCCTCTAGGAATCAACTTCCCACTTACCTTGTCCATGGCTCCCTTCACACCTCTCCCTTCTAGCCACAATGGCTTATCTGCCACTCTTGTCTTTCTAGTCTCCAGTCCTTTCACTGGCTGTTTTCCACACTCTCCTCACAACTGTGCCCTATAAGCCTCAGAATCTTTCAAAGTTCAATTCCAGCATCACCTCCTACAGGCAGCCTTCCTGGCTCTCCCACTTCCTAGAGCTCTCTTCCTCTTCAATAATACTTTATTGATTTCTCTGTCTGAATGTTGTTCATGTACTCCTTTCCTCCATCCCCCGCTCAAACCTCAGCAGAACATAGATCCCTTGAGGACAGACAGGTATTGTCTCACTTTTATTGTTTCTAGTGCCCACTATCTAGCACTGGGCCTGGTTTTAGAGCAAGCATTTAGCAAATACTTGTAGAATTAATTCCTTTACAAAACACCTTCCCATTTATTCTCCCATCTGATCTACACAATACCTCCTTGGGAAGGCATCAGAGAATTTATTATCCCCATTGGAAAAACTGAGGTTGATCTTCTGCTTTCCATGGCTACAATTTTCCCACTAGCTCTGCCCATGTGACATAAGACCAAAGCCAATCTGATGTTCCTATTCATCCTGGGTGCGGTCCTTTCTTACGAGTAAGGCGTTGGTGACTAGAAGAGTGAAGGCCCGGGGATCTAGCCAGAAGAGGCTGGGTAGAAGAAACTGGGGATGTTTATTCTGGAGAAGAGAAGACTCCCAGTGTACCCAGGAAACCCTATTCAGATGAGCTTACCTGGTTCAGCCTCAGAGGAGGACTGGCACCAGCAGGGGGCAGGATTGTGGAGGAGGTTTAGACCATGTAAGAAGCTGCTTTCAATTCTTAGAGATCAGTGATCCCAAGGACACATCATGGGGCTCAACTTGGCATTGCTCCCTATTTTACAGATAAAGAAACTGAGGCTCTAAGCACCGAAGTGATCTGTCTGGGGTCACCCAGCTATCCCAGTGTTGAATCTGAACTCAAATCTTGCCTGATACAGAGGGAGGATGCTTTGCAGGACACCATGTTGACTCAGGGAGGCTGCCATGTTTGGGATAAAGTTGTCTTACTCTGGTGTTTGTTTGAAGAGCTCGGTCCCGGTCCCTAGAGCCCAGCTTCCTTCCTCCTTGTTCCAGGGGAAATAACCGAGACAAAAGGAAAGAAGACTCCGAACCCCTGAGGAGCTGGAATGACGTGTCAGGATCATCTAGTACCATCTTCCCCAACATCATTCCCTTACCCAGAATCGTTTCTTCCTGCTCTCAAACGAGGCAGACATCCAGCCTTTTCTTGCACACTTGTAGTGATGCAGAACTCACTACACAACACTTCAACAAAAAAGTCCAGTCAACACTAATAAAGCATCTGCTATGTATAAGGCTCAGTGCTGGAGAAAGAGCAATGAAAGGTGGCCTGGGTGACCTCTCTGGGAGCAGTCAATTGGCTGGGTCAAGGAAAAAGCATGACAAGTCAGTTTGCTGTGGGCCAGAATGTGGGAGAAGGGAGGGAGCCCTTTCAGATAAGGGTGGGCTTCCTAGTGGTGGTGGCCCCTGAGCTGTGTGCTTTGAAGGAGAATTTCAGCAGGGAGGGTGGTCAGAAGAGCTAGCTCCAAGGCTAATCAGCTCTGTGTCCTTGGGAAGGTCACTATGTGCCTCAGTTTCCCCATATGTAAAATGAGGGAGGCCTGTAAGGTCCCTTTCAGCTTTACCCTTCTCTGAATTTCTTCATGGTCTGGCCCACTACCCCCTCCTCCAGATCCTGGGCACCAGGAGACGCCGGAGGCTGTAATTCTGTCCAACGCCACGTGAGGGCGGCCTTGTCTCTCCATTTTCTGATCTCCCTCCTGGGTCCTGGAGATGAGCCTTTAGGCTCCTAAACCTCCCTGTGTGGGTGGAGAGGGGGCCTTTCAGCAGCTTCCTACCTGAGGCCAGGCTAGCCCGATAACAGCTGTCCTTCCAAGCCCTACCAGCCTGGTAGAAGTGGAAAGAGCCTTGGACTCTTACTAGTTGGGAGACTGGGAGCTGCCTTACCTGTCTGGGCCTCCATTTTCCTGCCAGAAAAATGGGAATAATGGTCCTGGTGTTTACCGACCCCCTGGACTGTTATGATAAAGTTGCTTTGTAAGCCTTAATGCATCTTAAAGTCCTTGCCTGGGGGTGCATCAAGGAACAAGAATGCCAGGTGCACTGCTGAGAGACAAGGACACAAATCCTGCCTCAGTCACTAGTTGTATAATCTTGGGCAAAGTACTTAACTAGTTTGCAAAGAGAAGAATTCTTACCCTGACAGTCATACAGGGTCTTGGTGAGGAGATGCTTTAAAAATCTTAAACAAAACTCAATAGACTGAGTACTGTCACTGCAAATGTGCGACTTCCGACTTTCCTTAACCTGGTATTTTTCTGAGCACACTTGTTGCTACAGCTGTAACTAAGGAGGGGGCAGTGGGACTTTGCCTCAGGGTGTTGAAATTTAAAGGTTACCGATAGCATTAGTTAAATAAGCTTCTGCCTGATGTGGCTTTCCCATCACCAGGGTCTCTTTGTAGGGACCAGGATCCTGGGGTCTGTCCCAGCCCTCTCCCATATACATGTGTCCTTTCGTCCTGAAGCTGAACCATCTCTCCCTCATGTCTCTCACATTTTCCCTTCCCCTCTTCCTACCCTCCTAACCGAATGTCTCTTCAGTTAATTAGAGGGGGTGGGTGGATGAGAAGGCCATGGTTCACTGTCAGCTCCAACTCCTGAATTTCCCCACTGGGAGAGCAGACAAGTCCCTTCTCTTCTCAGATTCCATTTTCTCATTTGGAAACTTTCTTGGTAAGGTTGCAGTCAGAGCTGAATTCACATCTTAGCTTTATCTTTGGTTCACTGCGTGACCTTGACCAAACCCCTTCTCTTGGAGCTGAAGATATGAAATGAGAAGAATAATCTATAAATTACTCCTAAGACATTCTCCCAGGGTCCTTCCAAGTCTCGGGTACTCTGTTCTCAGATCCCTCTCAACTCCAATATTCTCTGTTCTAAGCATCTCTCAGCTCTAACATTCTAGGCCCCACCCAGACCTGACATTCTCTGTTCTAAGACCCCTCCCATATTAAACATTCTTTGTTCTAAGGACTCACAGCTCTGACATTTTCTTCATTCTTTGTTTAAGGAACCTCCCTGCACATATGTTCTCTGTTTTATAATCTCAGATTTGCTCCACCTCTGACATCCTCTGTTCTAAGGTCCCTCCCTTCTGGGTGTAACGTTCTCTGTTCTAAGATCTAAGGTTTATCCCAACCCTGCCAAGCTATGTCCCTTTGGGTTCTGACATTCCAGGATTCCTGGTCTGCACGAGGGAGTTGTCCTGGATATTCCTTCCGTGTCTCCTCCCCTCAGTTACTTCCTACCAGAACGAAGAGGTCTCCAGCTCTTTTACCTGCCCCTTGAAATGGCTGTAAATCAGTCCAGCCCGGAGTCCCCCCTATGTAAATATTTTATGAACTATAAAATAATCACTGTATATATTTAGGCCTCTAATGTCGGAGAGTTTATGGCCAGCCCTGTAACCGATGTGTACATCTGTGGAGATAATGTTGGTGTTTTATAGACTGTGCAGTAAGTAATGTATATATTTTGGACAACAATATAAATATTTTATAGACTAAATGTACAAGCAACTGCTAAGTTGGGAATTAAAACCGGGTGTTTGGAGAAATGCAGAACATTAAGCCCTAAATTCTACTGTATGGGATGTGTCCAGCCCAATTCGGCTGCAGAGTATCCGTGGCCGATGCAGCTCATAAATCACGAGTGATGGGACTGGTGGAGACGGGATTGATGGGCCACTCCGGGAGCTGCTGCTTACAGTGGAACCTTGGGACCATTCAGGGAGGCCTGGGAAACAACAGCTCCCCCGGCCCTGGCACTGACTGGCTCCCAGGGGCTGTCTCAGGGTCCAGCCCCTCCTCAGGAGAAGTAGGATCTCATCCCACTTAATAGATATGGGAACCCTCACTCCATATGTGCTTCCTAGGACATTGTAGCTGAAGAGCCATTAGCGATCACCTAGCCTAATGCTTTCATTTTTTGGAAGTAGGAACTGAGGCTCAGAAATGCTCAGAGAATTTCCCAGAGTCACAAGGCACATTATCCTTGTGAAGAAGATGGAAATATATGGATAAAGGAAAAAGCGATCAGACTCAGAAGCCTTTGGATGACTAAATTCAGAGTAATCGTTACCGGTTCAATGTCAACATGGGAAGATGTCTCTGGAGAAGTGCCCCAGGGATCTGTGCCTGGCTCTGCGCTATTCATATAATCATCAATGTTGTATGGAAAGACACAGATGGTACGTTCATCAAATTAACAAGCACCACAAATCTGGAAGGAGGAGGAACCTCAGTGGATGACAGAATCTGGATTCAAAAGAACCTCTACCAGCCCCAGAGCCTTGGGCTGACTCTACTAAGATGAAACTCACTAGAGATAAGTGTAAAGTTTTGGACTTGGGTAAAAGTATCAACTTGACAAGTTAAAGATGGGGAAGGAGTGAAGAGACAACAGTCATCTTGAAAGAGACCTGGGGGTTTTTGTGGACCACAAGCTCAAGGTGATAGCCAGCCAGAGCAGCTCTTCTGATCCTGGGTTGCCTTAATGGAGTCAGAGTTTCTAGAAATAAGGAAAGAATCAGACCTCACCTAGAGTACTTATCTGGAGTTCCTCTTTTATTTTTTTATATTTTTAATTTTTTTGCGCTCCCCTCCTTCACCTATTCAACCGATTCTACCTCCACAGCAGCTCTGTGGACTGACCCACCTCTTTATTCTTCCTGTCCCCACCTCAGGTCAGGTCCTTGGTTATCCTTCCAGTCCCTGAGGAATCTTCTCATTTCCCTTTGGTCAGAATGTCTCATCACTTCTCAGCTCACTTAAACATCTCCTTTGATTGCCTGAGAGATAAGTAATGCAAGGGTCATTCTTACCCTCTTACAGAAGAAGAAATTGGCTTTTGTCCTGGAGTCAGGAAGACCTGAGTTCAAATTTGGCTTCAGACACTTCCTGATTACATGACTCTGGGCAAGTCACTTCACCCTGTTTGCCTCAGTTTCTTCATCTGTAAAATGAGCCAGAGAAGGAAATGGCAAACCACTCCAATATCTCTGCCAAGAAAACCGCAAAATGAGGTCAGAAAGAGCTGGACACAATTGAAAACAACTCAACAATAATATAGATATTAAGTGTATAAAATGGGATCTGAACCCAGGGATCTCATCTCCAATTGGAGCCTTCTTCCTACTCAGAAGGTATGAGACCCAATCAAACTGGATGAGCAAAAATCCCCCTCGCCCAAAGTGGTCCAGAAGCCTTCAGGAAAGGGAAATCCACCAGCATCCCAGGCCCATTCTGGGACACCTCTCACCATAGGATTGATTGGTCTAATGTTCAAACTCAATCTTCCCCTCCCCTTCACTGCTCCTGGTTCTGTCCTGGGGGGCTAAGCAGAACCAGGCCCATTCCTCCTCCATAGAGCAGCCTTCAGATACTTGAAGATGGCTCTCCTACCCCCCTGAGTCTTTGCCAGGCCAAACATCTTCCATCCTTTCTTCCACCCCATTTCTTTCCACTGTTTTTTTAGGAGGCTAAAATTTAGATTTAGAGTGACAGGGTCTAGGTTCAGATCTCAGCTTTCCCACTTACTTCCTGTGTGACTCTGTGCAACTCAAAGATGGGGTGTGGGAAGTGAGCACTGGACTTGAAATCAAGAAGACCCAAGTTCAAATCCCATCTCAAACTTGTCAGTTGTGTGACCCAAAACAAGTCCTTTTGCTGGCTTCTATCTCAGTTTCCTCATCTGTAAAAGTGATAATAACAGTAGCAACCTTACAGGGTTGTTGTGAGGATCAAATGAATTGACATGTGTCAAGTACTTTGCAAACATTAAAATGCTATGTCAGTGCTAACTCTTATTATTAAGTGCCTTCATTAATTTTGACCTTAGTCCCATCATGTAAAAAGGAGTCAGATCAAATGACTGTTTGTCTCTACACTTACCCTTCAGTGGTCTAGTTTCTAGTGACACTGACCTCCTTGCTGTTCCTCACACAAGAGGATCCATCTCCAGACTCCAGAGTTTTCACTGACTCTTCCCTATGCCTAGAGCTCTATCCCTCATAATCTCTGTCTCCCAACTTCTGTAGCTTCCTTCAAATCCTAGCTAAAATCCCACAGGAAGCCTTTTCCTACATCCTGCTTAATTCTAATGCCTTCTTTCTATTTTTTACTTCTACTTAATCCTGTTTCTAGCTTGTCTGAGTCATAAGAAAATCATAAGAAAGCTTGATAAGCCAGTCATCTGTACTTTTGACCAAATCTATGATAAAAATGATGATCACTTTTTGCAGTTGATTTGATGGTACACTTAGAAAACCCTAGAGAGTCAACTAAAAAACTAACTGAACTTCAGCAAGGTTGACGAATATAAAATAAACCCACACAAATCATCTGCATTTCTGTATGTTACCAACAAAAGCTAACAAGAAGAAATAGAAAGAGAAATTCCATTTTTAAAATAACTATAGACATTGTAAAATACTTGGGAGTCTACCTCTCAAGAAACACACAGAAACTTTATGAACACAACTACAAAATACTCTTTATACAAAAAAAGGCAGATTTAGATAACTGAAGAAATATTATTTGCTTATGAATAGGCAGAGGCAATATAATAAAAATAACAATACTACCTAAATCCATTCATTTATTCAGTGCCATACCAATTAAGCTGCCAAAGAATTACTTCATAGAGTTGGAAAAAGTAATACAAACATTCATCTGGAAGCATAAAATTTCCAGAATATCAGGGGAATCAATAGGGAATAAAAGGAAAGAAAAGAGGTCCATCAGTAGCCAATCTCAAATAATACTACAAAGCCATAATTGTTTAAACAATTTGGCACTAGGTAAGAAATAAAGAGGTTGATCAGAGGAATAGATTAAGCACACAATATACAGAAGCAAATGAGCACAGTAATCTAGGTTTCGATAAACTCAGTGATCCCAGCTATTGGAGCAACACTCACTATTCAACAAAACCTGGTAGGGTCTGGACCTGAAATAGCTCCTGGGAGCCAGCCAGGGATGATGTGGCAGAGTTGCTGTTTCCCAGGCTTCCTTTTCTAGGCCCAAGTTTTCTATTGTAAGAGTTATTTCCCAAAGGGCACATCTGCCCACCCTCTGCTAGTCCCAGTGCTGTATGATTTATGAGCAGTCTTGACCTCGGATATTTTGCAGTTAAATTGGGCTGGACATATCTCCATACAGTAGAATTTAGAATTTAATTTGATTAATGTTGAGAGAACTGTCTGACAGAAACTAGGTATAGACCAAAACCTCCCACCACACACCAAGATAAATAAGCTCCAAATGGGTACATGATTTAGCCATAAAGGGTGATATTATTAGCAATTTAGTAGAGCATGGAAGAAATTACCTGTCAGATCTCTGGATAAGGGAAGAGTTCATGACCAAACAAGTGATAACAGAGATTTGCAATCGGTAAAATAAAATTATTTGGTTACATAAAATTGTTTTTTTGCACAAACAAAAGAAATACAGCTAAAATTAAAAGAGAAATAAAATTTTTGTGGGTAAAATCTTTGCAACAAGTTTATCTGATAAAGTTCTCATATCTAAAGCATATCAGGAACTGAATAAAATTTATAAGAAGAGCTATTCCCTAATTGATAAATGACCACAGGATGTAAATAGACAGTTTTCAGAAGAAAAAATCCAAGTTGTCAATAACTGTAGTTAAAAAAACTATATCACCAATAATTAGGGGAATGCAAACTAAAGCAACTCTGAATTACCACTTTACATCTATCCAAATAGCTGAGTTGACCAAAGAAAGGAAAATGTCAAATACTAAAAGAGTTATGGGAAAACAGTTACTTTAATGCATTGTTGGTGGAGCTGTGAACTGGTCCAACAATTCTGAAAAGCAATTTGGAACTATACCTTCCCTCCAAAAAAAAAAATCATTAAACTCTGCATATTCTTTGATTCAGCAATGCCATTACAATACTAGGTTTATGCCTTAAAAAGATCAAAGGAAGAAAGGGGTCCATGTGTACAGAAATATTTGTAGAAACTTTTTTTATGGTAGTAAAGTATTGGAAATCAGGGGGATGCTCAGCATTTGAGAAGTGGATGAACAAATTATATTGTATATGGTCATAGCTAATGGGGGAATTTGTATCATCATGTAAAGCATGTAAAGCATTTTTTATCATGAATCCTTTGGAATTAGAATTGTTCATTGTGTTAGTCAAAGTTCCTAAGTATTGCAAAGTGGATCACCTTTACAACCCGGTTGCTATTACATACATTGTTTTGCTGGTTCTACTCACTTTTCTTTGCATCAATTCATATGTCTTCCCAAGTTTCTCCAAAACCGTCTCTTTCATAGTTTCTCCATGGAATGGAGTTACTGAGCACCAGTTGCTAGCAAGAAAGTGCTCTACCATGCTGAGAGGGAGACAAGAGAGTTATAGAATGTACAAGGGAAATTGGGGCATAAAATATATGACAAAAACTGGGAGGGGCTTTAGAAGACAATGTCAGAGCTGGGAGGGGTCTTAGAACAGGGTAGATCAGAGCTAAGAGAGGCCATACAACAGGGAAGGGGTCTTAGAAGAGGGCACGTCAGGACTCTGCAGATCTTTTAGTTGGGGGAAGAGACAAATGAACAAGAGGGTCTTGCTAAAGGCTGGACAGATTGTCCATGGGTTCCACTCTGGTTCTTGACCATCCTTGGCTCTTTCCCCCAATTTTAGAGCCATGTGACAACAGCTTCCTGGTTCCGGACCACGTATACACTCTGTTCATTCAGCAATTTGTTCAGAGAAATTGCCTTCTTCCCCAGCATCTCCAACAGGTGGCATTTTAACTGCAAACCGTATTTTGGTAAAGAAAATATTTGAGAAATATTTGACCACCCCATCAGTGCAAGCATTCAGCACAAACCTTTCCATCCGCAGTCTGAGCTCCCAGGGGAGGGCCCAGGTGGAAACTTTGCCCCATTTCTACCTCCCCCTGAACAGCTACAGAGGCTTGTTTGAGCAGGGCAGGAGAAGGAACGAAGGCTCCCATTGTGGAGGCATTTGCTGTGGGACCAAGCATCTACTTGAGCTAGTAAGATGTGTCCAAGTACAACATGTGCTTGGTGTATTGGGTATAGAGAGAACCCTCACCCTTGTTGACGCAGCCGGGTTGCCAAGAAATAATGTTTTCATTCCAGCCCTCAAAGACAAGGTGGTTGTGTTTCTGAAGCCATGATCATTTGCTCCTACAAGAATATTGACTTTGTCTCCTCGACTGCTCATGCGTGACTGCTTAGCAAGACAATAGGACAGTTTCTCAAACAGAAAGAGATAAAATTCAAGCAGTCCAAGACAGGAAGAGACAACTGGAGAAGGGGAAGTGATAGACGTTTTCAAAGAGAAGGACTGCCATGTGAAAGAAGTCAAACTCCTCTTGTTCTGCTTGCCCATCTCCATCCCCCAAGAACAGAACAAAGACCAATGGATGCAAATTAGAGGGACAGAGATTTCCAGTTTCAAAAACATCTCAGATGTCCCACAATGGAATAGGCTGCTTTTAACTTAGTGACGTTTTTGGAATCAAGGTAGATGCCCATCTATTGGGGAATTGCTAATCAATCTGTGCAACGGGATTGTAGTGGAATGTTATTATGTTGTAAAAAAATGATTTATGTAAGGAATATAGAGAAGTATGGAAAGACTTACATGAACTGATGCAGAGCAAAGGAAGGAGAGGCAGGAAAACAATATATACTATGACTGCAACAATGTCAATAAAAAACTAACCCCATGAAATAATCAAACCAAAATGTCGCAAATTTATGAAGACCAAGCCTAGCCCTAAATAAGGGATGAGAGAAGACCTCTTCCCCTGCTCCTTTGCAGAAGCAAAGTTGTAGAATACTGCACATCATGTCAATTTATAGATAGAAAGAGACATAGACACATACATCCAGTTTTGCTGATTTATTCCCCCTCTTCCTCTTTAAAAAAGAATTTTTTTTTGTTATTAGGGATAAGAGGGGAAGATAAAGGAAAAAGTCTAGGTGATCTAAAAACTAAAAATATCAATAAATATTTATTTTAAAATATAGGTAATGAGTCTCCTGTAATTGTAGGTACTCAAGATGGGACTCTGTAGAGGACATTCCTAAAGCAGATGATGACTGGCAGTGTATATCCTTTGAGATTCCTTCCAGATCTAGGACTACAAATTTAGAATTCAGCTAGAGGGCTGGAGAAGAGAGATTTAAACAGAAGCCCAATTCATGATCCTCCACATCGTTTCTCTCTGCTATGCCCATTAGCTAGAAATCAATCTTTAGCCACAGCCCTTGTAGAAACCACTCCCCCATGGCATGCACAAACACATATAACCTCACTCATACTCACCCATGCACATGCAGATCCTCTCTCTTGGAGACTCACCTACCCATGCACCAAAGTTGGAATGCAAGACTCCCCTGACATTCCACACTTTCCACAGGAGCTTCTCTTTATAACAAGAAACTCGCCTGTTCTTCATTTGGGGGATTTCATTACACTGTCCATCTGTTTGCAGCCTGATTCTTGGTTGGCTTTGGAATTTATGAGCGGGTGGAGAACACATTTGCCCAGAACGTGGCCACGTGGCTGGCAGGAGCCTCTGGCCTCTGGGAGAAGTGAATAGCCTGCTAGAACATGTAGCTTCTGTGTGTAAGGGGGGGATCGTCTTTCTGACTTGTGTCTCCTTTGCTGGCTCATCATCCAGATCCCTCCCACTAACTGAAGGGGGTCTCCCTCGTTCTATCCTGGGCCTTCCTGTCTCTACACTCTCTTGGTGAACTTGTCAGCTCCCATGGGTTCAATGGTCTTCTCTATGTTGATGATTTCTAGATTTATATATCCAGCCCTAACCTCTCTCCTGAGCTCCAGGACTGCATCACCCAAAGATACCTCCAACTCAGAACTCATTACCTTTTCCCCTAAATCTCTCACCTCTTCCCAACTTCCTTCCTACTGCCAAGGACACCATCATCCCCCTGGCCTTTCAAGTTTACAGCTTTGACGTAACTTTTGATCTCTGTCCCTAACTATCCAACCCAATGCCAAACCTTGCTGTCCTTATCTTCACAACATCCTTCTGTCTACTCACTGGGCTCAGGCCCTAATCATCTGTCTCACCCACATGATTGCAGTAGCTTTCTACCTAGCCTCTCTTGACTGACTCTCCTTCAATCTGTCCTCCATCCACCTAGTATTTGCCTAAAGTACAACTGACCAGATCACTGTCCTATTTATTCAGCATACTCCAGCGGTGTTTTGTCAGTTATGGCACAAAATGCAAATGCTTCTATTTAGCTTTTAAAGCTTTTCACCTCCTCTTCAAGCCACCTTGGACATCACTCTTGGTCCTAACCAGCCAAGCCAGCTTTCCCTCTGATCCTTACTTAGAATACTCTAGCTCCTTCCTCCAAGTCTTTGCACTGGCCTCCTGTAGGGACAGAACATGCTTGCTCTTCACATTTGTCTCACAGGGTTTCTCTTCCTTCAAGGTTTAGCTCATTTCTATGTGAAATCTTTCTGATTCCTCAACTGCTAATGCTCCTCTTTCTCAAACAAGATTTGGATTCATGTCATATACTTATACAATCATACACTCACACATACACACATATATATGTATATGTATATTTACATGGTGGTATATGACACAGAATAAAAGATATATATGTATGTATATCTGTGTGTATATATACATATCTGTATATATAATGGTGTATGGCACCCAGGACAAAAGATATATATGTATATGTTCGTATATATATATGTATACATGTACATACCTACGTGTGTGTATGTATCTGTGTACATGGATACATATTATATATATGGTGTATGGGAGTGTGTCTTTTGTTCTGGGTGCCTTTGGAAGAACATGGACAACTGAAAGAATCAAACAAGAAAGCAGTACCAACAGGAAGGGCCCAGGGAACACAAATTCACTGGATCCCAGAGCTAGAAGGAACCTTGCAGACCTGTCTGGTCCAACCCTTAATGAGGATTCTCTATGACTTACCTGAAAAGTGTTTACTAAGCTATGAGTTGAAGACCTCCAAAGAGAAGGAGCTGCTCCATATCAAGGCACTCAGACAGTGCTCAACAGGAAGAAAAGAATAGCAGTTTCTCTTCTACTCAGGAACCCTGAGGGTCTTCCCCTCCCAGTCCCTTGAGAGACTACTTAAAGAGGTCAATTCATTGAATGGGTGTATTTCACTCAAAGTGAGACTCTCATAAGACCTTAGCCTAAAAAAGCTAGGATCTCCCATTGCATCCTGGGCCATCTCCAGTTGCCCTGATGGCCACTGGACCCAGATGGCTCTGGAGGAGAAAGTGAAACTGGTGACCTTGCATAGCCCTGCCTCAGTCAAATCAAAGTCAACTGCAAGTCCTGTCATCAGCCTCTGGTGTCACGGTCCTCTTCGAAAATGAAGGAGAAACGCAACAACTTCAACACATGGAGCCCAAACTAGCCCCTCCACCAATTCGCTCCAGTTTTCCTCATTCTGACCTTGGGTAAAACAGAACAAGTTTAATCTCTCTTCTATATGATGGCACCTCAAATCCTTAAAGATATTTCTTCTACCTCCTTAAGGCTTCTCTAGATTCAAAGATCCCATTTTCTTCAACTAATCCTCACATGGAATAAATTCAAGATCTTTTACCATCCTGTTCATTATAGCATGTCAAGCCTAGTCATTTTAAGTAATAAGCTTTGGGTTTCTGCTGTTTGCACTGCTGCTGGTCTCATTATATATATTGTTTTCCTAGCTTTGTTTACTTTGTTCTGAATCAGTTCATATGTTTCTACATGATTTCCTGAATTTTTCATATTTGTCATTTCTTACATGCCATATATTTAATTTTTATTACATTAGTATCCATGAAGAATTTTTTTAGCATTTTTATTTCATTTGTAAATTATCTGAGCCCTAATACGTGGTTTTGTTTGTTAAAGGTACAATATGATGCTGAAAAATATGAATATGTATATATGAAATCTGTATTAGTTAAAACTATGAATATGGATATATTATGTCTTCATGTTCTTATTCAATGTCATAAATCTTTCAAAAATAACTTCTCTAGTAGTTTGTTCAGTTGCATATTTTTCTTTTTGTTTATCTGTTAGACTTCTATAGCTCTGAGATGGGAATATTGAAAAGTCCTATAATTATTGCATTACTTTATTTTTTGTGATTCAGTTAACTTTTTCTTTATGAATTTGGGTACTATGACATTTGGTTCATGTACATTTAGTGTTGCTATTGTTCCATTGTCTATGGTAATTTTAAACATAATGCAATTTTCATCCCTTGACATTTAAAATTTTTTTTTTGCTACAACTGACAGCAAGATTGTAATTCCTATTTGCTCCTGAAAAACATCTACTAAATTTTATTATAGCCACTTGTTTCCATTCTGCAAATATCTTTATTTTTAGATATGCTTCTTGTATGTAACAATATGTTCAATTAAAAAATTCTTTCCATCTAAACACTTTATTTTATTAGATTGTTGAATAAATTCATATTTAAGTTTATGTTTGTTAGGTTTACAGTTTTCTCCATTTATTTGTTTTGTATTGATTTTTTAAATAAGCCAGCACTTTGTCCTTATGATTAATATCATCTGCAGTAATTTGATGGTTGTCGCTTCTCATAATCTCTCTCTGCCCCATGATTACTTACTTGCCTTTTTCAAGTTCCTTGACTTCACTTAAATTGCTCAGTTGTTTCTTTCTTTCTCTTTCTTTTTAATTTATTTACTTGATTCATTTAACCCTCTCTTTTGCCACCCATCTGGATGTGTGATTCAAAATTTTTCTTCCCACTTAAACCAAAAATCTTAAGTTGAACTTCCTCCTTAGCAAGGTTATAAGCTTCTCGAGGACAGAGATTTTCATAGTTCTTTTACTGTAGCACAGTGCTTGGCACACTGTAGATGGTTAGTAAATACCAATCAAATGACTTATCTTGCTGTGCCCATTTCCAAGAAGAATGTACTTTACTAATGTACTTTAGCCTTTGCATTTCTCTTCTCTTTCATCTGCTCCAAATTCTGTTCTTCTTCTGTCCCCCATAAGGATAGTAGCACTGTTGTGGTGCCCACCTGGAACTCCCTTTTGTAGCTCATTCTGAAGTCATTACATCTGTACATTTTGCTTCATTCTGCCTTTTGTTTATCTATGATTTCCTCACTCTTAGAAATGTCAGTTCATGAAGAAAGCTGTTTCAAGGAAGGAAATGGTGTTGTTTGGTGAAATTAATTCTTTGTCCTGAGTCGTGAGGACCAGTCTTACCATGATCACTTACTGTCTCTGTTTTGATGTTACCACTGTCCCCCACCCCCATCCCAGGTTCACCCCAGGTTCTGGTTGCCCTTGGGGCCTCATACATCCCCTCTCCTGAGGTGGACTTCATTCCTGGGAAGAACAACACTTTTCTTGGATCAGACAATGTCCTAATCTGTAAATTTCCCTGGGAAAAACACCAAATCAAACAAAACATTATAAGGCTCCCGTTTCTTACCACAGGCATACACTTCTCCACATGGGAACATTCTTTAGTCCTGCCATTTCATCCCCCTACCAAAAAGAAAGACTTCTGCTTCCCCTCCTTGTCCACCCACTGCACTGGTTTTGTTGTATTCTACCATAGTCTCCACCCACCTTGCCTCTAATCATATTGAGTGACTTCAGAAATTACTATGCTTTTCCTGCTCACATAGGGACTAAGCAAGTGGGCATCTCCAACTCCAATGTATTCTAGCTTTTGCCCTCTTTGTTTTTATTCTCGTAACTTCCTCCATGGTATTCCCTTCCTCAAAATACCCACCACCTTCAGAAGGAGGTCTCTCCAGATTCCCTCATCTGCCAGAGCCTTTCTCTCTAAAGTTGTCTAGTATCAACTTGGTCTGTATCTTATGTATGCTTATATATGTACTTGTAGTCTCTCTTATTAGGAAGTAAGCCTTTTGAGGGCAGGGACTTTGTCCCTTTTTTTTGTATCTCTACTTCTTTGTACAGTGCTTTTATTAAATGCTTGTTGACTGATTGATTTATTTAGAAAACATTCAGCTTTCCCACCTTCCCTTCACTTATTATTAAAGGTCCCTTATATCTTTAACCCTTTAGATCTTTTTTCTCTCTTGATGATTTCTTTTTGTTCTTTTATCCATTGGTTCAGTTTTTTTAACAGTGGTTTTTGAACACAAGAGAATTAATTTTATTACTTACCTTTTTAATATTTTTCTTATTTGGAGTCTTCAATGATGGATATTTTGATCATTTTGGTCTTATTTTATTTTTGCAGGAAGGCCTCAAATATCTCTCTTGTGTTGATGGGTCATCATTCATTGACGACTACATTCATCTTTTCAGGATACATTATCTTGATTTGCAACTTAAGTCTTTGCTTTTTAGAATGTCCTATTCCATTCTTTTCTCTGTCTTCCTGTGACTCTGGTATAATGCTTGGTTATTAACAAACTACCCTTTAGACCTCGTCTTTTTATCCTCTACTCATCTCCTTGAAATCCCAAGAAGATGCTGCATCCCTGGCCTTCCTCTCTAGTACTCAATGCTCCTTTTCTTCTGTTCCCTAATGTGTTAGGTAAAGATAAAGAACAGGCCTCCTCCTTGCTTCTTACCCCTACTTCTAGACCCTTACCTTATGCCCATCAGTCAACAACTTCCCTCCTCTGAGGTTCACTTCATACTGAATTACTATCCTGCCCAGATCCTGGTAGCAATTATCTACCAGCTACCAGGTCATTATCCCTCCTTTTTCAATTAATCAATCATTTAATCAATTAGTAACACCTAGTTCAGTCTTTTTCACCAGCACAAATCTACCCTTGGGGACTTCAATACACATGCTGACATCCCCTTGCTGACTTGCCAGTTTGTTGACCTTCTTAATTTCCATGACCTATGCTTTACTACACCTCAGCCACACAAAAGTATGGTTGTACCCATAAGTTAATTCATTATCACCCACAAGCATTCTACTTTCACAGTTCCAAACTCTGAAAATTTGACAAGAATTCCTGGTCCTTCCATATTTCCCTGTGCTTGACCCCTTCTAAACTTACTCTTTATAATCACCTCAGCCCCTGGCCACTTGACCCTTCCTTGCTTTCCTAGTTTATCACCCCCTAATCTGGTCTCACTTTTCTCCCTTCAAAATCTTGCTGCCATAGTAAGCCCTTCTGTATCCTTGAATTCCTTGCTCCCTTCTTCAGACTCCACTCATCTTTCATTTTCATCCCATCCACTCTAATCCTATAATATCCCCACCATTTGCCTTCTCCACTCCTATTCATGAGTTGTTAAGCACTCCTAGAGGGAATCACACAACTTTGCTGACTATAAACACTAAAGAATCCTGCTATTTTATCTCAATGAGCTCCTCATTGCAGAAAGCCAACCTGTTTACTCTCTCCTGAGAGAATTATATGGTACTTCTCACACTAGGCCATCATAGTTACTTAATTGAGGTCTATGAACTTTTTTAAAAAGAATATATTTTAGTGACTGATTTCTTTTTTAAAAAATATATTTATTAAAATTTGAATTTATGGAATAAGCATAGTTTAATAAAAAATATGATTGTACATGAAACTGCAAATCTATTATGTTCCACTAGTGTCTGTATTTCCCTGTAACTAGTTTCTTTTGTAATCCTATGCATTCTGTTTTGTGCATTAAAAAATATGATTCTGAGAAGGGATTCATTCATGGTCTTTCCTAGACTCATTTGCCAAGGAATAGTTAGTAATCCAGTAAAGAAGAAGACCCCTGGCCTATGTAAGTAGCCTGCATTTCTCCATCTCATCTATAAGACTAGCAAGACAGACTTCATTGAAAAACTTTTCTAAAATCTAGATAAACTCCATCTACCACATACCATCTGATCTACCATTTTATTAACCTTGTCAAACATGGAAATAATGTAATTCTGGCAAGACTTGCAACTGAAGAAGCCAGGATGACTTAGTGACTGCTACTTCCTTTTCAAGATGTTTATCTCCCTTCTCCTTAATAATCCACTGTGGAATTTTTCTGGGAATCAAAGTCAAGTTCACTGGCCTTTCCCTGATGCTCTTCTCTTTTGAAAATCAGAACAATCTCTGCCTTTCTCCAGTTCTTTCAAGATTCTCCTATTCTTTAATGTCTTTCAAATATCCCTGAGAGTCACTTGCAATCCCATCTGCCAGTTCTTTTAGGACTCAAGGATATGAGTCAACCACTGAAGGTGAATTAAGTCCTCAAGAACAATTAGATACTTATTATCTTCCTATTTCTCTTGGGCATCAATCCTCGTTTAGTCATTTGTTAGGTTCTTTCCAAAGTGAAGGCCAGTTGACTTGGGTTAGTCTAAACCTCTCATTTTCTAGATGGCAAAACTGAGACCCAGAGCAGGGCAAGGACTTGCTCAAGGTCATATGGTAATGAAGCAGCAGAGCAGACAATCTAGGACATAACTGCTGGCTCTAAATCTACAGTTTTGTGGTTTTCCCTCAAATATTTTCTGGAAAACAAGAGAACCAAGGGCAACCAGAGAGAACTTAGAATATCTTTTATTATTAATATATTATGCTACAAAAATATTTTGACAAAATAACATTAATAACATTTTTTCTCTTCATTACATTCTTTAGGAAACTCTTCACAAAACTTCAAAGGAGGAGTATGGGGGTGAAAACCCACCCATTGGCTTTGTTAACATCTCAAACCTATCAGTCAGGAGGTGCTATTGCCAAGGGATGCCCAGAGACTGGAGGGTCAGCAGAGGTCTGGGCACCCCATTGAAAGAGGACAAAGGGCAGGCACATTTCTGGGAAACCAACCCCCGAGTCAGCCTCTTCCCAGATCCCTGGAGGCCCAGAATGGGTGACCACTCAGCCTACCAAGAGTATGAGTAGTGCCCACCCTGAATAGAACTCAGCCAGTGCTTTTCAGGGAGGGATGCTTATGAGCAGATGAATGGACTGATTTGGTGTTGGGGCCAAGGGAAATTCATTTTGAAGTCTTTGCTGTTTTGCAATCTTCTTTCTCTCACTCTACCCTGTACACCAACAATGTTCTACCAACTCAAACAAAAATGGAGAATGTGCCCCTGGCTTTGGTTTAAAATACTGACTTGATCTTTCACCCATACCAGTTCTGATTTAGTGCTTTGGGAAAGGTGACAGAAGTGGGTTATTGCCCTGCTTTGACAGGTGAAGGAACTGAGGCCCAGAGGGATGAAGTTGGATCCTTGGATTTAGCGTGAGAGAGGACTTTGGCATCTGACTTCCTCCTTTACGAAGGTAGGGATTAAGATCCAGAGAAGGGCCAGGTTTTGCCCAGTCAAATCATGGCGAATCAGAGACGGGAATAGAACCCAGGTCTCATTACTCAATGTTCAGAGCATCTTTATAACCTACATCAACACTATTGACCCTAGGCTCTCCAAAAATCTACTTCTGACAACAGCTGGAACCTCCTTTTCCCCAACTGTAAAATGAGGAAATTGAGATGAGAGCGTCTCTAAGGTCACATTTCATGTTCCATATTCTAAATCCCTTCCAGCTCTGACTTTCTCTTTCCATCTGATCTCTCCTAACTCTGATGCTCCCCAGTCTATGTTCTAACATTGCTGCCAACTTTAAATCCCATGTGACAACCAGAAATTCTAAATCTGCGACAACCAGAAATTCCAAAGATGGAGGACTAGAGGAGGTGCCTCTGACTGACATCTGTCATGAAAAAGACCAAGTCCTGGCTCCATCCATCATCATGTCCAAAGTCCATGGATAGACTGTCAATTTGATTAGTTCTGGAAGATCAGAGAAGGGAATGGGGTAGGGCAGGGACTTGAGTCACGAGTCCCATTCGCACATGGAGCCATTGCACGTGTTTACATCACATTTCGTGTGGACATGTGTTTGTGATTCCAAGAATTCGCCATGTATACTCAAGCTCTTGTCTCAAAGCCAGTTTCTTCTAGCTCTCCACCACAGATTGGCTGAGGAGCTGAAAGAGTTTCATCAAAGGCTGTTCCCAAGGTGCTGATTGCAGTGGGCAGAGAACAGCTCTACACAGTTCATAGAGTGCCAATGGGCTTCCCCCAGGCACTGGGGCTGAGGATAAACCCCTGCTCAATGATATTACAGACACTTCATCAGGAAAAATTGGCTCTGTCCACTGGTAGCCAGTAAGGGTGAAGGGTCCTCAACTGGAACAGGACATAGGGGACTCAGGGCAGCCATGCCAAGGGGCTGTGCAGAGACAGGCAGCCAAGAGAATAAGAGGATTGGAGACCAGACTTTACAAGAATCAATTCAAGGAACTGGGGATATTAAGGCAGAAGAAAATAGGATATCAGCTGTCAACTTCAAATACTGAAGGGTCTTGTGTGGAAGAAGGATTAGCCTTGTTCAGCTTGGCCCAAGAGGGCAAAACAAGGAGCAGTCAGGAAAAGCTGCAAAGACACATTTAGACTG
Organism: Potorous gilbertii; assembly: GCA_028658325.1. Lineage (NCBI taxonomy): Eukaryota > Metazoa > Chordata > Mammalia > Diprotodontia > Potoroidae > Potorous > Potorous gilbertii. Next base: position 669,128,265 of record CM053770.1, read on the forward strand.
GCTTGAGGAAAATCTTTCTCAACATTAGTTATTCATCTGTGGAATGGGACACCTTGACAAGTGGTGAGTTGCTTGTAACTTTCAGTCTTCAAATAGAGGCTGTATGACCACTTGTCAGAGAGGTTGCAGAGAGGATTCAGGTGCAGATTGGGCTAGGCAACCCTTGAGATCCCTTCCAACTCAGAGACTGTGTGCAAACTTTACAATGTAAGGCCTCTCAGGGTAGGGACATGTGTGTGTGTGTGTGTGTGTGTGTGTGTGTGTGTGTGTGTGTGTGCTTGTGTGTGCATGTGTTCCAGTAGACACTTAACAATACTTGTTGACTGACTGACAAGAAGGTCTGAAAGGGCCAGCACCATGGGGTAGCCTCATCTGAATGCATAAATAAAGCCTGAATTAAGCATTTACTCTGCACAAAGCACTGTACTAAGACTTAGAAACAGAAATAGAAAATCCAGACAGGCCTTGCTCTCCAAAAGCTCACCTTCAAATTCACTTTCCCCATCTGGAGGACAGGGTCTATGAGGGCTGACCTTGTCTTTTGTATCTCTTACCAAAACTAATGAAGAGTAAAACAGAAAAAGTGAGTCAGGACAGGCCCCACCCAGACCTGGGCACACAGGACTCTTGGGGCCAACTTCTGTGGAGGGACTGTCTCCGCCAACACTCTTTTCTGCAGAAGTGGAGCCACACTCACCAGGCCAGCCTCTCTAGAGGCGGCAACGGGCATGTCAGAGGGAAGTCTGGCCTGTGTGTTTCTAATTCCTTTACACTTATCTCACCAAAATCCTGTTTTGCAAGCTCTGTTTGATGTCCAACAAGCCGCTGGAGCCCCCTTCCTAAGCTCGCTAAGCCCCGTTCTCTCAGAAGTCGGAAGTGTCTTCTTTGCCAAGCAGAAGCCGGCCAGGTTGGAGATTTCACATTCCATTCTGAGTGTGGGGACGCTGAAGGGTGAGTGGTCTCTGCAGTGTGGTTGGTCCGTTCTCCCATGCATTGCCCTGGCACTGCCAACTGGAACAAAGCCTCTTGAAGAGAGATCCCTGCACGAAGATGGGCCTGGGGTGGGGCCTGGCTCACGCAAAGCGGCATCTGGTCCTCAGCTCAGACAGTCAGGCAATGAGTCTGAAGGGACCTTCAGTGGCCTGTCAGCAACGCCCCTGGAGCACTCTGGCTGGGTCACTTCTTGGCCAGGGGTTCTGCTTGGGGATAGCTTCACAGGACCCAGAGCTGGAAAGGGCCCCAGACACTCCCCCATCCAGTCCCTCTCATCTTAGAGAAAGGAAAAAGAGGCCCAGAGCTAGAGAAGTCATTGGCTCAAGGTCATACGGCTTTTAAGCATTGGTGCCAGAATTTAAATCTGAGTCCTGGGAGCAAGTCGACTTGGAAAGACCAGGGAATTTGGAGTTAGAAAACCTAGCTCAAAGCTCAGCTCTGCCAAGTCATATTTGTGCAATGTTGGACAAATCACTTGTCCTCTCTGGACCTTGCTCCCTTCCTCTGTAAAGTGGGGGAGGGAGGGTGTGGATGGAGGAATGGATGGAGGGGTTGATGTGGAGGATGGGGCATGTAGGGAATGAACTAAGAAATCTCCAAGGGAACCTAGAGTTTTAAGTGTATGATCATCTGGCTCTGCATTCAGTGGTTTCTAGCATTTCATCTTGCCTCATTACAAAGGATTACCGAGGCTGAGGGAAACAGAGATGCTTAGCGTCTAACCATCCGTGGTCTCAAGGAGATAAGGGCTGCTTTGAGAGGTGGGGAGTTCCCTTTTCCTTCGAGGAGAAGCTGGAGGATCATCCATCTAGGAATGGTACAGGGATTGTTGTTCATGGGGTTATGCCCCTGGGGTCCCACACAACTCAGAGGCTGAGATCCTGAGCTTGTCCAAGTCCTTTCTCTTGGCACCTTGCCCAACCCTGAAGGCAACATCTCTTCCTGAGGCTGAAGCCCAGGGTAGTTCTTAGGACATAGCAGCCTTGACAAGGTCCAGAAATAGGCTTTTGCTTCTATTCAAAAGATTCTCTTCCTTTTCTTAAGCTTGAGCCCTAAGCAGGGGCCTCCTCCTCCAGGAAGCCTATCCTGAGTGCCCAGGATTTCATGAGCGGAGTGCAGCTGATGTAAGTAACCTTGAGTCTCAGGGCATTTATCATCTGTTGCAAAATTTAACATCTTCAAAGGTCACCAGGAGGATTTGCTATGATTTCTTCTATGGGATGACTTCTTGCATGCGGATTTTCTCCATCACCAGACTGGGTGTTCCCAGAAGGCAGGAACTCCCACAATGTACCGAAGCACAGACATAGGTACTGTAGGGACTCAGGAAAGACCTTAGGTGATTGGCCAACTGGTTGATTCAGGGGTCGTGTGTGTTCTTGTTGGGTCAGTCATGATAGGAAAGCTGAGTTGGTCACAGAACTCTCATTAAAGATCAAGACCCAATAAGACCCAACATGAGCCCTTCACTGACCCTGACCCTGGTCCCAGACCAAGCCCCAACTCCAACCATAGAGCAAACTTTGACCCAGATCAAAGCCCTGATCCTGGCCTTAGAATTAGGTCTGCCACAGGTTTGACTGTGGTCTCTGCCCTTACAGACTTGACATTGTAACACCTGACTTGTGCCCATTTGGCCTCTCCATCATTTGAGTTTGGGAAGGAACTGAAGAAAGTGAAGGCATACTCTGTCTTTTTTCTAACCTCAGGGCCCCTCCCTGGCTCTTCTCCTGCCCTCTTCACCTGGCTATGGATGAGCAGCCTTGCATAGAGATCTGCATTCCCATCAGGACATAGTAGAAACATTTCCAGTTCAGTAATTCAGCCCTGGCTTGCCTTCCTTATCCTCTCTGGCCTCAGTTGCTTGCCATCTCTAAGGTTTCTTCTGGCTCTAAATTTCAGAAACCTCTACAGTAAGACCAACTTGTTCACTTGGCCCCAAATCTCAAGAGTTCTTCTTCACCCACTGTGAGACCTGAGATAAGGCCCTCCACAGACCTCAGTTTCCCTCTGTGAAATAAAGGAATTAGATGTGATGCTTTCTGAGTTTCCATTTCTAAATCCTGTGAAAGTCTTTGAAAGTCTTTATGTGATTTTAGGTAAGTTACTTCGTGTTACTGGACCTCAGTTTTCCCCATCTGTCAAGTGGGGATAATATTACTCATCTTCTCTCCTTTCCAGGGCTTCCTCCTGAGATATATTTCTCCTTTTTCTCCTGACCTGTCCAGTCTCATTTCTATTAGTCATTTCTTATGTAATCCTGGACAATTCCCTTTCTTTCTCTGAACCTCATGTCCCATCTCAGAAAAATGATGGGGTGGGGTTGGATGATCTCAAAGCTTTATTCTAACTCTGGGCATCCCTCTTCCTTAGTGACCAGACTGGTCTATTGCCCTGCAGCCAGCCACTTGAAGGAACACCACACATTCTATGCTTTGGTCAAATCACTTGGTAAATTCAAAGGTGAATTCAGTGACTGCTCTGGGCTTTCACAATAGCAGCATATGCATGAGCAAAAGTCTTCCCAGTGAAGGGACAAGACACCCTTGTCCATCCCACTGAGCCCAAGAACCCCATTGGGAGCAGCTATTTCCCAGGGTTGGGGGTTGAGGGGCTTCCATTTCTAGCGTTCATCCTCCCAGACCTTTGGTTGAAACCATGAGTCATGCAAGAGTCTGTCATCCCAGTTCCCATAGAGTGTGGGCAGCCATTTCAATCCTATAGTCCCTGGGAGAGGTAAAATATGAACAGTGACTGCCCTCACCCAGTCTAAATCTTGCTCTGGATCCTTGGGAAGGAAGATGTTAAAGTCACAGATAGGAAATATTCATTTAGCTAGGTGGTCGGCAATACAGTTTAATAAGTGTATCATTAACATATACATCATAAAAATAAGTTTATCATAGAATAAATATGCTTTTTTTTAAAAACATAGACAAATATATTACAAAACAAGCCCCATAGTACTAGGGGAAATTAAGATCCTTCTACAAAAAAGAAGATGTAAGTCAGTATCATCAGAAAGTTTTTAGTGTTTCCCAGAAATGTGTCAAACCCTCCCCAGGAGGCCAGAATCCTCCCGGGATACTAGGAGCCATCCCCAGGAGCTTCCCAGGGAGCAGGGGAGGATAGCCACACCCTCAGAATCAATTCATAAATTACCACAGTCTCTACTCCAGCTATTGCACCTGGGATTGATGGAAGTCAAGAGGGCCCCACCATATGCAGGAAGATGGTGCCAGACGTGATGAGAAGGAAGGAAGTCAGGGAAGAGGCAACCGAGGCTGAGTTTCTGGAGGCCCCTGGAGGCTCTGGTGGGGCTGGTGGTGGCTGATGCTCCAGTTGTTTGGCAAACCTGGTAGGAGGCTTGGCAGTGTTGTAACTGTTGGTGGCCTTGGATGGGGAAGGCACTGTGGTTGTACTGGAAGGAAAAAGAAATACATGCTTTCAGCTCCATCAGGGGCTGCTTTGTCTGCCCAGGGTGCCCATTTCTAGGAAGAGTTCCCTCTCATCCCTCCTTTTGCTAGACCGTGGAAGATTCCATAGTTACTGGCTATCAAATATTGGTGGGATAGGGTTAGGGGTAAGGGATGGGGGAGATACTCTTCATGTTTCAGATGGCAAAAGAGAGGCACAGGAAAGAATACATTTATTCATTCTACCATCATCAAAAATTATAGCAGTAACAGAAGTCATATATATGTATATATATATATATATATATATATATATATATTTATAGTCTGAATATGAATATATATGTCTGAATATGTATAGCCTGAATATATATATATATATATCTACAGTCTGATCATGCATATATATATATATATATATATATATATATATATATATATGAAAGATGGACTGAATATACATGCAAACATACATATATGCATACACATGAATGCACACACATAAAAGTTTACCAAACTCTTTCCACATGTCATCTTATTTGACCCATGTAATAACTTTGAAAGGGAAGTATTATTTTACTACTCATGGTCCTACTACTACAGACCAAAACAGAGAAGTTATGGGATGTGTGATGACATCTAGCTAGGAAGGGCATCAATAGGAAGGAAGCTTCTAACTCCAAGTTTGGGGATTAGAGTGAGGGGACAGTTGAGGCAGGAAGATGAATTAGAAGGCTACTTTTTGTAATAGACCAGGAAAGAGATGATGAGGACCCGAAATATAGCAGCCATCTTATGAGTAGAGAAAAGATGCATATGAGAGATGGCGTCAAGTTAGAAACAAGATCTAGTAACCAAAGGGTCATGGAGGTGGCTGAGAGCGAGAAAATTAAGATAACGAGAGGAAGATGGTAGTGACCTTGATGGTGATAGGAAAATGGGAAGAATGGATGGTTTCTAGGGAAAGATAATGGTTTTCTTTTAGACACCATGAGTTTGAAATGATTAACGGACATCATATCAGAGATATTCAAAAGGTAATTGATGATGAGAGTCTGTAGCTTAGAAGAAAAACTAGGGTTGGATCTATGGATCTGGTGGGTCACCCTCTTGTGATCCCTAGTTTCTTTCAAAGCATGATCCACTTACTGCTGATAATTCTAGGATTGTTTTTATTTGAGGCAGCATGGGAAAGTGAAAAACATATTGTTTTTGGAATCATAAGACCTGGATTTGAACCCTATTTAGTTCACTTGTATGATCTTAGGCAAATTCCCTCTGGGCTTCACTTCTCCTTCTCTGTAAAATGAGAGGGTTGAGATAGCTGATCTCTTTTTGCTTATATGTATTCATTATTTTATTTTTTCCCACTTAATAGTATTTTATTTTCTTCCAATTACATGTAAAGATAATTTTCAACATTCACTTTTATAAGATTTTGAGTTCCAAGTTTTTCTCTCTCCCTCCTCCCCAAGACAGCAAGCAAGCTGATATAGGTTATACATATACAATCATATCAAACATATTTCCATATTAGTCATGTTGTGAAAGAAGAATCAGAACAAAAGGAAAAAACCAGGAGAAAGAGAAAAACAATTTAAAAAAAGTGAAAATAGTCTGCTTTAATCTACATTCAGACTCCACAGTTCTTTCTCTGGATGTGAATAGCATTTTCCATCATGAGTTTTTTGGAATTGTCTTAGATCATTGAATTGCTAAGAAGAGCTAAGCCAATCATAATTGATCATCAAATAATGTTTCTGCTACTGTGTACAATGTTCTCCTGGTTCTGCTCACTTCACTCAGCATCAGTTCATATTAAGTCTTTCCAGGTTTTTCTGAAATCCGTCTGCTCATCATTTCTTATAGCACAATGGTATTCTATTACATCCATATACCACAACTTGTTAAGCCATTTCCTAACTGATGGACATCCCCTTAATTTCCAATCTTTTACCACCATAGAAAGAGCTGCTAGAAATATTTTTGCACATGTGGGACCTTTTCTCATTTTTATGATCTCTTTGGGATACAGACCTAATAGTGGTATTGTTGTATCAAAGGGTATGCACAGTTTTATAATCCTTTGGGCATAGTTTCAAAGTGTTCTCTAGAATGGTTGGATTAGTTCACAACTCCATCAAGAATGTATTAGAGTTCCACTTTTCCTAAATCTTCTCCAATATTTATCATTTTCCTTTTCTGTCAGGTGATGCTTCAGTTGTTTTTAATTTGCAATCAATATCTAATCAATAGCAATGTAGAGCATTTTATATGGCTATAGATAGTGTATAGCTTTAATTTCTTCATCTGAAAAATGCCTGTTCATATTCTTTGACCATTTATCAATTGGGGAATGATTTGTATTCTTATAAATTTAACTCAGTTCTCTCTATATATGAGAAATGAGGTCTTTTCAAAAACACTGGCTATAAAAATTGTTTCCCAGATTTCTGCTTTCTTTTTAATCTTGGTTGCATTAGCTTTGCACAAAAACTTTTAAATTTAATTTAAAACTTTTTAATTTAATTTAAAACTTTTAAAGTAAATTTTTCCAGTTTTCCCAGAAGTTTTTGTCAAATAATAGGTTTTTGTCTCAGAAGTTAGAGTCTTTGCGTTTATCAAACAGTAGATTACTGTAGTCATTTACCACTATGTCTTGTGTACCTAAACTATTTCACTGATTCGCCACTCTATTTCTTAGCTAATACTAAATAGTTTTGATGATTGCTGCTTTATAATATAGTTTTAGATCTGGTATGAGTAAACTACCTTCTTTTGCATTTTTTTCATTAATTGCCTTGATATCTTTGACCTTTTGTTCTTTTAGATGAATTTTGTTATTGTTTCTTCTAGCTTTATAAAATAATTTTTGGTACTCTGATTGGTATGGCACTAGATAAGTAAATTAGGTATTAGTCATTTTTATAATATTAGCTTGGCCTACTCATGAACAATTGATATTTTTCTAATTGTTTAGATCTGACTTTATTTTTGTGAAAATTGTTTTGTAATTAAACCAAATTTTGTATTTTGGTTCCTGGGTTTGTCTTGGTGGGTAAAATCTCAAATATTTAATGCTGACTACAGTTTTTTTAAATGAAATTTCTCTTTCGATCTTTTGCTGCTGGACTTTTTTGGCAATATATGCACAAATGCTGATGATTTATGTGAGTTTATTTTATATCTTGCAACTTTGCTGAAGTTGTTAATTATTTCTAGCAGTTTTTAGTTGATTGATTTAGTTGATCAATTTTAGTTGATTTAGTAGGATTCTCTAACTATACTATTATATTATCTGCAGAGAGTAATGGCTTTGTTTCTTCATTGCCTATTCTAATTTATTCAATTTCTTTTTCTTCTCTTATCGCTAAAGCTAACATTTCTAGTACAATATTGAATAATTACTGATGAGAATAGGCATCCTTGTTCTACTCCTGATCTTATGGGAAAACTTCTAGTTTATCCCCATTACATATAATGCTTGCTGATAGTTTTAGATAGATACTACTTACCATTTTAAGGAAAAACTCCATTTATTCCTATGATCCCTAATGTTTTTAATAGGGTTAGGTACTATATTTTGTCAAAAGCTTTTTCTGCATCTATTGAGAGGATTTTATGGTTTTTGTTAGTTTTATTATTGATATGGTCAATTACACTGATAGCTTTCATAATATTGAACCAGCCTTACATTTTTGGTATAAATCACACGTGGTCATAGTATATTATCCTCATGATAAATTGCTATAAGCTCTTTGCTAATATTTAAAATTTTCACATTAACATTCATTAGGAAAATTGGTCTATAGTTTTCTTTCTCTGATTTGCCTCTTGCTGGTTTAGGTATCAGCACCACATTTGTATCATAGAAAGAATTTGGTAGGGCTCATTCTTCACCTATTTTTTCAAATAGTTTGTATAGTATTGGAATTAATCATTCTTTAATTCACTTGTAAATCCATCTGACCCTGGAGATTTTTCTTAGGAAATTCATTGATGGCTTGTTCAATTTCTTTTTCTAAAATGGAGTTAAGTATTTTATTTCCTCTTCTGTTAATCTGGGGGCAATTTATATTTTTGTAAATATTCATCCATTTCATTTAGATTGTCAGATGTATTGGCATACAGTTGGGCAAAATAGCTACTAATTATTGTTTTAATTTCCTCTTCATTCGTGGTGAGTTCACCCTTTTCATTTTTGATACTGCTAATTTGATTTCCGTTTTTTCCCCAAATCAAATTAACCAAGAGTTTATCTATTTTATTGTTTTTTTCATAAAATCAGACCTTAGTTTTGTTTATTAGTTAAATAGTTTTCTTGCATTCAATTTTATTCACCTCTCCTTTGATTTTCAGAAATTCTAATTTGCTATTTAATTAGGGATTTTTAATTTGTTCATTTTCTAGCTTTTTTAGTTGAATGCTTAATTCATTGATCTGTTGTTTCTCTATTTTTTCATCTAAGTATTTAGAGATATAAAATTTCCCTTAAGTACTGCTTTGGCTGCATCCCATAAATTTTGGCATGTTATCTCATTGTTATCTTTTTTTTTGATTTGATGAAATTGTTGATTGTTTCTATGATTTCTATGATTTGTCATTTGACCCACTCATTCTTTAGCATTAGATTATTTAATTTGCAATTTATTTTTAATTTATCTTTCCATGGCCCTTTATTACACATAATTTTTACTGCATCATGATCTGAAAAGGATCCATTTAATATTTGTCTTTTTTCATTTGATTTTGAGGTTTTTTATGCCCTAATATATGGTCAGCTTTTGTGTAGGTGTCATGTACCATTGACAAAAAGGTATATTCCTTCCTCATTCAATTTTCTCCACAGGTCTATCATATTTAACTTTTCTAAAATTCTATTCACCTCTTTAACATCTTTCTTATTTATTTTGTGGTTAGATTTATCTAGTTCTGAGAGGAGAAGATTGAGGCTCCCACTAGTATAGTTTTGCTGTCTCTTTCCTCCTGCAACTCATTTAACTTTTTCTCTAAGAATCTGATTGCTATACCACTTAATGCATATAGGTTTAATATTGATATTACTTCATTGTCTATAATGCCTTTGAGCAACATGTAGTTTCCTTCCTGATTTCTTTTAATTAGGTCTATTTTTGCTTTTGCTTTGTTTGAGATCAGGACTGCCACCCCTTTGGCTGAAACATAATAGATTCTGCTCCAGTTTTTTATCTTTAATTATGTCTGTCTCTCTGCTTCAAATGTGTTTCTCATAAACAATATAATGTACGATCCTGTTTTTTTAATTCACTCTTCTATTTGCTTCCATTTTACAGGAGAGTTAATCCCATTCACATTCACAGTTAAGACTAATAACAGTGCATTTCCTTCCACCCTATCCTCCCACCATTTATAAATTTCTCTCTTTTTTCACCCTGTCCTTCCTCACCAGTGTTTTGCTTCTTTCCAACCCTCTGTATCAGCCCCATCCACTCTTCCCCTTTCTCCTCCTACTTTTGTCCTCCTTTGTGTCCTCCCTTCTATCCACCACCACCACCCTTTTCTTTCCCCTTTCCCCTCCTACTTCCCCACAGGGTAATATATGTTTTCTACCCAACCAGCTATGTATGCTATTACTTCTTTGAGGCAAAGCTGATGAGAGTAAAGTTCAAACAATGCTCTACTGTAATAGGTCTTTTGTGCTTCTTCATATGATGTAATTTACCCTATTCTGCCTCCCCTTTTCCTTTTATCTCAATACAATCCTTTTTCACCCCTTAATTTTTTTATAACATCACATCAAAGTCAACTTCTACCCATACTCTCTGTTTAAGTATACCCTTTCCAACTGCCCTAATAGAGTTACAGTTCTCAAGAGTTACAAGTATCATCTTCTCATATAGGGATGCAAACAGTTTGATTTTATTGAATAACATGTTTTTCCTTTTCAATTTATCTTTTGACACTTCCCTTGAGTTTTATATTAAAAGACCAAATTTTCCATTCAACTCTTGTCTTATCACCAGAAAAGTATGAAAGTCACCTATTTCATTAAATATCTATCTTTTCTCCTAAAAGATTATGCTCAGTTGTGCTGGGTAGTTGATTTTTGGTTGTAATCCAAGCTCCTTTGCCTTCCAGAATATAATATTCCATGACCTCTCATCCTTTAATGTAGAAGCTCCTAAGTCTTGTGTAATCCTGACTGTGGCTCCTTCTGGATGCTTGCAGTATCTTCTCCTTGACCTGGTAATTCTGGAACCTGGCTACAATATTCTTGGGAGTTTTAATTTTGGGATCTCTTTCAGGAGGTGATTGGTTAGAGTCTTATTGAAAGATTCTACTTTATCCACTGGTTCTAGGTTATTAGGGCAGTGTTCCTGGATAATTTCATGAAAGATGCTGCCCAGGTTCTTTTTTTTTATCATGGTCTTCAGATAGTCCAACATTTCTTAAATTATCTCTCCTGGATCTATTTTCCAGATCAGTTGTTTTTTCAATGAGGTATTTTACATTATCTTTTGCTTTTTCATTCTTCTGATTTTGTTTGACTGATTCTTGATATCTCATAGAGTCATCAGCTTCCACTTTCCTAATTTTTAAATCTTTAGTTAGCTTTTGTATCTCCTTTTCCATTTGGCCAGTTGCATTTTTAAGAATTGTTTTCTTCAGACAATTTTTGTCCTTTCTTTTACAAGCTGTTGACTCTCCCTTGCACAGTTCTCATTTGTTTTCCCAGTTTTTCTTCTACCTCTCTTATTCGACTTTTAAAATCCTTTTTGAGATCTTCCAAGGAGGTTTTTTGGCCTTGAGACCAATTCATATTTTCCTTTGAGGTTTTGGATGTAGGCATCTTGACATCGTTGTCCTCTTCTGAGCTTGTGCTTTGATCTTTTCTGTTGCCATAGTAGGTTTCTATGGTCAGGGATTTTCTCTGGGTTTTGCTGATTTTTAGCCAATTTCTTGTCTTTTAAAGTTGAATTCTGCTCCTGGGGCACAGGGGCACTTTCCCAATCTTCTTGTGTTGGCGGGCAGGGGCCTGGTCACTGGCTTTCTGCACCAGGGCCTCAGGTGCTGGTGGCTTGTCCACTGTGCTGGGGTGGCCCAGACTCATCATATCTGGTATACTCTGGATTTCAGGGCTAGCAGTTTGCCTCTACTCAGGAGGCCTTGCAGCTGGCCTGCTGAGTCAGAACTGTGTGGCCTCAGTTGCTGATCTGTGCTGTGGTTAAAAACCTCCCACTGGCTTGCCCAGGCCCTGTCTGCACTGACCCTTTTACCCAAGTGATGCAGACATTTTCTGAAGTCCTTCTAGGTTACCTTAAGCTGGAAAATTGTTTCATTCTATTTTTCTGTGTGTTTTGTCACTCCAGAATCTGTTTAGAGGCTTGATTTAATGTTCTTTTTGAGGAAACTGGGGAGAGCTCAGACAACTTCCTGACTTCTCTCCATCATCTTGGTTTTGCCTCCTAGATAATCTCTAGATGAGCTCTTCTAGCTCCTAATCTACACAGCACCATAAGCTTGGCAAAATATTTTATTTTGAGCCAAGCCCCAGGAGGCCTTTCCTGATCCATTCCTACCTTCCCCCCAACCACAAAATTCTCTGTTGTTGGTACTTCACATCTGCTAATATGTTTGCACATTGTCTGGTCTATAGAACATAAACTCCTTGAAGGCAGAAAGTATTTCAGTTCTGTCACTGTCTGTATGTCCAGCACTAAGCATGGTGCCTGGCACACTGTTGGAGATTAGCAACGATGTGTTGATTAATACATTGATACAGTATTCTTTTCTCAGAACAGCCCTATTAATATGAATAGTGCAATTGTTATAATACTCATGCTTGAGACAAAAAACTGAGGTTCACAGAAAGGAAGCAGTTTGGGTTGTCTGCCCCCAGCTCTGACATCCCCTGTTCTCAGGCCCCCACCAGCTCTGACATCCCCTGTTCTCAGGCCCCCACCAGCTCTGACATCCCCTGTTCTCAGGCCACCACCAGCTCTGACATCCCCTGTTCTCAGGCTCCTCCTAGCTCTGACAACATCTGTTCTCAGTCCACCCTCACCCTGCCACCCCCACTAATTCTGACATCCCCTGTCTTCAGGCCCCCACCAGCTCTGACACACCCTGTTCTAAGCTTCCTCCCAGCCCTGACGTTCCTTGTTCTGTGTTCTCAGGGCTCTTTCAGCTCAGACTCAGGACTCCTTGTATTTTGGACTCATCTGGTCCTTGGAGTCGTACTGATCCACATCCTCCAGGATACATTCCAGCCCTAGGATCTGGAGGTTTAAGGAAGCCTGTTAGGAGTGCCTGGATCTCTCCTGCTCTGATGAGGCCCCAGACCCCCACGGACAGTGGCCCAAATGATAGTACCTCAGTTCCCCCAGGCCCTTTGAAGTGTCTCCTCCAAATGATCTCCCCCTCTCCCATCTAATGAGTTAAAGATGTGCTGCTCCTCTCTAATCTAGACCCAGCCCTGCCTTCCTCCTGATTGGAATCAGCTTGGCAGGAAGAGAAACAGCATGTCATCCTCTCCAGGAGGATGTGTTTGGTGTGTGTGTGTGTGTGTATGTGTACGCGTGCATGCACATGCATGTGTGTGACTTCATGTGTGTGGGGATGCTGGTGTGCATGTATGCACACACATGTGTGTGCCTCTGTGTATATATGTGCATGCGTGTGCCTTTATGTGTGAACAGGGGAAGGGGGGAGGAAGGGAAGTGCTGAGCACCAGGTTAGAGGGAGGGAGAGATTTCTCGACAGGGAGTGGAGACGGGCCATCACTGGAGAGAAGTGAGCAGCCCTTGCTGGGTGGTGGGAGGCAGGCTGTGGGTGGTCTGAGCCTACTCTGAAGTCATCCCCAAATGGAAATATGTCCTTGGCACGAGATTTCTTGGGAAGAGGAGGCCTTGAATCTGGGCTTGGGCTTTGAAATCTGAATCAGCCATGCAGAATCTCTGGGTAGAAGGGGCCTCAGAGGGTGTCCAGGATAACCTATATCTGAGCAGGTCATCCTTCCTACAACATGCCAGTCAACAAGTCATTCAGTCTCTGCTCTAAAGCCTCTAGTGATAAAGAGCTCATTACCTGCATGACCCATTTGCTGTGGAAAGTTCTAGGATTATTTTCATTTGAGACAAGGTGGTTAAGGTGAAAAAATACATTGTCTTTGGAGTCAGAGGATTTGGGTTCAAATCCTATTTATATTACATATTTGTGTGTTCTTAGGCAATCACTTCATTACCCCTGGGCCTCAGATCCTCCCTCTGGACATTGAAGACCAGCTAGATGGCACAGTGGCTACAATGCAAGGCCTGCAGCCATGAAGACTCCTCTTCCTGAGTTCAAATATTACCCTAGACACTAGCTGTGTGACCCTGGAAAAGTCACTTAACCCTGTTTGATTCAGTTTCCTCATCTGTAAAATGAGATGGAAAAAGAAATGGCAAACCACTCTAGTATCTCTGCCAAGAACATTCTAAACGGGATCATGAAGGGTCAGACATGACTGAAAACAACTCAACAACAATCATTGGGAAGTTGTTCCTGATATGAAGCATGAATTTACCTCTAAGTTCTACCCACTGTCCCTATTTCAGCCCTCTAGGACTAAATGGACCAAGTTCGGACCTTTTATGAGACAGATCTTCAAATACTTGAATATATTTACCACATTCACCTCTTCTCCTTCATTCCCCCACCCCCACTAAAGTCTTTTCACTGGTTAAACGTGTCTAGGTCAGTCAACTGATCTTCATGGGTCATAGACTCAAAACCCTCTGCTTCTGGACACTCTCCAGCTGATCAATATTCTTCCATGGTGTCTAGAATGAAATACAATCTTCCAGAAGAGGTCTGACAAGGGCAGAGTATAATGAAAGTCTCACCTCCCTCCTGGAAGCTGAGCCGACTCTCAATGCAACCCAAACTCACATTAGCATTTCTGGCCACCAATATGGGTCACCCTACTGACCTTCACTCCCACTAAAACCCATCGACCTCTTTCTGAACAATTATTACCTAATGACTTCTCCCATGCCTTAGTCATATGAGATTAATTTTATTGTTTATCCATGTGCAAGACTCAACATATCTCCTCGCTGAATTTCATCATATTAAAATCAGCCCAATTCATTAGGTAGTTGAGGCTAGTTGGATCCTATCTGTAATTTCCCTGTTTTTATAATCCCTCCCAGATCTGGGTCATCTGAAAATTTAATGAATATACTATCTATGCCTTCATTCAAGTCATTGATAAAGAGATTAAACAACTGAAGGCACAATCCCTGTGGAACTCTACTGGAGACCTTCTGTCATGTTGACATGGCACCATTAACGACTCTTTGGATCTGGCACCTGATCAGTTCTGAATCCATTAGACTGGATTATTGCCTAGGTCATAACTCCCCATGAGAAAAGAATGAAATATTATAGGAAAGGTTTAGCTGAAATCTAGGTAAATTCTATCCATTGCGTTTCTCTTATCTACTGGTTTAATTTTAATCTAATAAGTAGTTATTGATGAATCCCAGTTAGCTTTTTAGAGCCGTTTCTTTGGATGTTCACCCAATCATCTTCTTTAATGATCCCCTCTAGAATTTTCCCAAGAATCTAAGTAAAGCTCACTGGCCTAGAGTCTGCAGACTCTCATTTCTCTTGTTTTCTTTTTTAAAAAAATCAAGACAACATTTGCCCTTCTTAAGTCTAGTGGTACTGCTCCCAGTTTCCATGCTCTCTCAAATGTCATTGACTGACTTGGCATTGCTTCTGCCCATTCTTTCTGGACGCAAGGATGATGTAGTTTCTCTGAACCAGATGAACTGAATTCCCTAAGGAAAGATAAGTGCTCCCTTCCTATCTCCCTACTTATCTTGGGTATCAGTTACCTATTAGTGATATTTATTGTCATTTCCAATGCAAAAGTCCTTTTCCTTTGTACAGAAAACAGAAAGGAAATACAACTGACCATCTCTGCCTTATCTCTGTTGTCATCATCCAATAAACTCTAAGTAAATGCTCTATCCCTTCTTTGATTCTCCTTTTTATTCCCAACATAACTAAAATAAGCCTTTTTGATGTCTAGTTTCCCTTGCCATCCTCAGCTGATACTAAGCTTGAGCATTGCTAACACTGTTTTTATAGGATCATGCCAAGTCTTCTATATTCACACTCTATTACCTGCCCTTCCTGCCATGTTCAGTTCTTTTTAAAATCTAAGCTATTTGCATTTTGGTATGAAAACCTATCTTACAGCACAGGAAATTGGGGGAGAAGGAGATAAGCAGGGTAGGGGGGGGATGATGGAAGGGAGGGCAATGGAAGGAGGGAGCAACTTGAAATCAACACTCGGGGAGGGACAGGATCAAAAGAGAGA
>CM053770.1:669144526-669184186 GCA_028658325.1 Potorous gilbertii
ACAAATGGGGAGAAAATTTTGGAACCCAAAATCTTGTGAAAATGAATGTAAAAAGTTAAATAAATTTATTTAAAAAAAAAATCTAAGCTATTTGGTGAGCACCCTGTGCAACCACACTGGTCCCTTCAGGCAAGCTTCCTTCTTCCTCCTCAATGGAATTGTTTTATGAATGGCCCCTTTCTTGGATTTTGTCTCCTACAAATTTGCAATCGTCCCAGTTATTGTCCTTCCTTCTTTGTGGCTACTTTCTATGGTATCTAATTTGAGAAGGCATAGGCAGTCTTCTTCCTCTCCTATCCTTTTTAATTTGAAGCCCTCTTGATCAAATTTGCAAGATGCTTGATAAAAAAATTCTGATAAGACTTTTTAAGGAGTACTCCATCTCTGGCCAGGAATCTGTCAACCTTACATTGTAAGATATGGTCCAGAAATCCAAATGCTATTGTCAGACACCACCTCCTTGGCCAGCTTGGCCAGCTTGTTCACTTCCATCTACTCTGTATGTAGGTTGTATGTACCTAATTATTTAGATGTTGTTATCCTCATTAGAATGTGAGCTCTGATTGTTCTTGCCTTTCTTTCTAGCCTCAGCACTCAGCACAGAGCCAGATGTGCAGTAGACACTAAATGCCTGTTGTTAACTGACAAACAACTGCTTCAGTACCCTTGAGCAGAGCACCACTTTTCAATTCTTTGTTCTTCTATGAACCCCTGGATGATCTCTCACTTGAGAGTTTCTTTAGTTCCACATTGGGGACACAGAAAAAAAATCACTGGATTCTGGCGGAAAAATCAATATCACACCCCTCCAGCAAAGACCTGCACAAAATCCCCTGCTTTTGAAATTTTCAGCTCTGTCTCTTGAAACTGTGGGTTTTTATACCTCAACTCCATCCAAAGTTCTTCAGGCACTCCATCTACCAGATCTAACCCCTTAAATCTATCCATCACCTCTACTTAATATTCATAAGGAATGTTATTTAGGTCACACTTATGTATCTGATGGTTTTCCCTACTTTTTCTTCAATTTGCTTGAATTTTGTAATAAGAAGCTCATGATCTCAGCCACAATCAGTTTCAGTTTTTGTTTTAACAGACTATACAGACTATTCTCCACCTTTGGCTGCAAAGTATATAATCAGTCTAATTATGGTATTAACCATCTGGTGATATCCATGTGTAGCACTGCCTTTTGAATTGTTGAAAAAGAGTGTTTGTTATGACCAGCAAGTTATTTTGACGAAATTTTATTAGTCTATAAGGAAAGCTGAGAGCCACAGAACTGATGTTTCCAAATTGTGTTGGAGAAGACTTTTGAGAGACCCTTGGACAGCAAGGGCATCAAATCACTCAATGCTTAAAGAAATTAATTCAGACTGCTCATTGGAGGGACAAATACTAAAGGTGAAATGTAAATACTTTGGCAGTATAAAGAGAAGACAGGACTCATTGGAAAAGATTCTGATGTTGGGAAAGATTGAAGGCAAACGGAGCAGATGGCAGAGGATGAGATGTACAGAGGATGAGATGGACAGACAGTGTCATGGAAGTAACGAATGGGAGCTCAGACAGACTTCAAGAGACAGTGGAAGAAAGAAAGGCCTGGGGTGTGATGGTCCATGGGGTCACCAAGGGTCCGATGAATGAATGAACAACAGTAAAACCACACCTCAATTCTACATACCTGGCAAAAACTTTTTACAATCAATTATTAATTTTTAAAAGTTGAAACTTTTTATAGCCAATTTGTTCCAACTCAATCCACTCTATCAATGAATGTAATTCTCCACTTGTTGCATTTGCCTTTTCTTCCTTCCTTTGCTTTGCCTTGCCAACTGCCTTCTCTTTCTTGAGTCTACCTATTTAGGTTCCACTCTATAACTCAGAATCCTCCAGTCTAAGAAGAGGCCGCTTTCCAGTCACCTCCTCTTTTAGGGAAAGGTAATTAGGTGGAGAAAGAGGTGTCTGGGCCAGAGCTGCAGGAGCCTGCAAGGACCTGTGGCAGGGAAGGCTTAGAGCTGGGGCTGAGTCAGGCTGAGGCCTTGCCTCAGAGCCTGCAGGGATCAGGGCCTCCCTCCCTCTCTCCTTCCGTCAGAGGGGCCTGTTGGGCTTTTCCCAGACCTGGGGTCATCAGAAGCTGCCCTTGGGGGCCTGGGAGCCCTTTTCTGAGCTTTTCCTACATTGGAAAACCAACTCCACTTTGGCTGCCAGAGCTCCCAGAGTGGGTGAAGGTGAATGGCAAACATGGAGATTAAGGGTACAGAGAGTATGAATCAGGCCCAGCCCTGTGGGTGGTGACATCATCAGAGTGGCAATGACACCATTAGAGGGCAGTGATGGCAGTGACGTTGTGGCAATGATGACATCATCAGGGCAGTGTTGAAATCATCAGGGCCAGTGATGACAGAGGCCTTTTCTGGGAACTTTAGAGTGAGCATGACCCAGGAAGATATCCTTCCATGAGCAGGTGAGCCTGATTAGCTAACAGAAGGCTGCATGAGGTTTGGGGGGGGTAAGGCCATGTCACTGGTTTTCCATCCCCCTCTCCCCAGAGTGCTGGGTTTAGTATCTCCTAACCTGACTTCAATTCCTGCTTGTCTGAGTTCTTGCTTTGAGCACCCAAGGGTGCTCTGACTGGCTTCTGAGTTTTCTCACTTCCCCAGAAAGACCACCCACTCAGGAGATCTGCTTTCTCTTTTCTTCTGCCCATCAGTTCAATGTAGGGACTCTGAGATCTTCTTCAGCCTTGGGAGGCTTGGAGTGAGGGCTTCTCTCTCCCTTTCCCCAATAAGAGTTTGAGGGTAAGAACCCTGTCCTTTTGTCCTTGTATGCACAGTCTCTGGCGCACTGTAGGGCTTCATAAATGCTTGGTTATTGAGTGATATGACCTTAGAAAAGTTCTAAACCTCTGTGCCTCAGTCTCCCTAGATGTTAACCAGAAAGGGGTTTCTTTAGGGAAAGGGATAAAAGCTTCTGTCTACTTCACCTTCTAGGCTGTGATGGGGTTGGGGTTCAGGCTGGGCCCAAGGTTGGGCCTAAGGCTGGCCTCACTTTGAGGCCAGCAAACAGCTCTGAAATCTACATGGGGTTTATACCTCTGACTCTGGCCTTTGTTTCCCTGAGTTCTAACTACTATTCAAAGGGCACCAGATGAGGCAGAATCACACCTCCAGGCTTGGCAGGGGAGGGTGATTCCCTTCCCTCTCCCAGCCCCCTGACATTCTCTGCCAGGCTCCCCAGAATCCTGTGGTGACCCTCTGTTCCTCCACAACCACTGGACTGCCCTTAAATACACAATTTCATTTTCTTTCACACTGGTTAATGAACAGAAAAGAAAAAAAAGCACCAGAGAAAAATCGACATAGAAATGCCTTCCTGGCTCCCTGCCCAGCTCTTGGGGCCTGGGGAAGGCAGGATGGAACTTAACTGTTTCCCAGCTGCTCATGCTGCCAATGAGGGAGCCACTCCTTGCCTAGAGATCCACTGAGAGGCATTGGGGGACCACTGAAGCACAGCTCAGCCACGCAGGACCCTTCCCGCTTGGACTAGAAGCACCCTCTAAGAGATGAGAGGCCCCCTGCTCCTCAAGTTTCTCCTCAGTCCTGCCTTGGCCTTCTTTTGCCCTGAGGGCCTCTCCCTGAGATCCAAGTAGTCTGTGGCTGTGCCTCAGGCTCCCTACTTAGACCGAGAGGCCTTCAGGGCAGCCCTTGCTGGGTCAGCAGCTGGGCAGTGCTGTGGGTCAGCATGATGTGAGCCAGAATCTTTCCTAAGACATTTATTAGCCATGTGACCGTGGGCAAGTCATCCAGTCTCAGTTTCCTCATCTGTAACATGAGGATAATAGGACCCACTTTCTGGGCCTGTTACAAGGATTACATGAGATAATCCAGACTGGGATGCCTGCCGCTCATCATGGTTAGCATTCTCATTCTTATTAAGCACTTGCTACATACCCAGCAATGTGGAGAAGGCCAGAAAGGAAATGCTCCCTGTCTCAGTGAGGTAATGGTCTGTCTAGAAAGGAGCAGAGCACGTCAAACGTACACAAAGTAAATAGAAGTGCAGGATGGGGTGCAACCATTGATTAGGTGCCTACTGTATACCAAGCCCTCTACCTCTGCCACCTGACATACCATCCCCTGTCCTCGGGCCCCTCCCAGCCCTGACATCCCCTGTCCTTGGGCCCTTCTAACCCTGACATCTCCTGTTCTCAGGCCCCTCCCAGATCTGACACCCCTGTTCTAAGATCTCTCTCCAGCTCTCACATTATGATCTAGTCTTTAACACGGGACCAGCCCAACTTTAGCTGCAAAGGCTGTAAGAAGCCATTCTAATCCAATTCCCTCATTTTACAGATAAAGAAACTGAGGTCTATGAAATGTAAGCTACTTTCCCAAAGTCCCACAGACAGTGACAGAGGCAGAATTTGAACCCATATCCTTTGGCTTTGTATCCAGTGATCTTTCCATTGAAGATGGTGCCTTTGGGGTAATATTCCCTGCTGCCTCCTATGATCCAATCTGCCACATTGGCATATCCCACCATCACCCATGTGCCTGGATGGCCTTTTATTCTCTCCACCTGTTCAACTTTCCCCACCCCCCCCCCCAAACCTTCTCCATCTGCCTCTTCGAGGATGCCTGCCATGACTAAGTCAGCCTACACTCACTTTAGAGTTTCCATCACGGTGAGTCAGTTTTGTTTCCACAATTGGCCCCTACATGTTGTAGATGCCAGTGGGCTTCCTGGAATAGGCATGTGCATGGTAAGAGGGGCTGTAGTGGGCTTTGTGTTTCTCATAATACTGGACAAATGTTTAACTAGACTGTATGACTAAATAAACTGAGTCAGATAAGGTGACATTCAATAGAGAGAACCACCAAGGTGAAAACCCCTGGAATCCAGAAACCTAGTACATGCATATGAGATGGGGAAGGCAGTGTTGAAAACCATCTGGGGGTCTGAGTGGCCTGCAAGTTCAGTACAAGTTAATCTTATGACACGCTAGCTGGGAAAGCCAGTGTAATCTTGCGTGATGTCCTGAATGTAGGAATGACAGTCCTGGCCTCTACCTCTGCAGTGCTGGGTTCAGTTCTGGGCACTGCCTTCTAGGAAAGGTATGTTATAATGGAGAGTATTCGGAGACTGGAGACTATGATGACGAAGGGGAGGTCTGAAGTTGGGGACTGAGTGAAGGAAATGGAGTTATTTAGCCTGAAGAAGAGAAGACTCAGGTACATGATAGTTGTCTTTATGTGTTGGTAGGTTGTCATATGGAAGAGGGGATAAGGCTTGGTCTCAGAAGTTAGATAGAGTGGTGGATAGAGCACTGGGTTTGGAGTCAAAAGGACCTGAGTTCAAATCCAGACACTTACTAGTTTTGTGATCTAGGCAAGTCACGTGACTTTTCTGGGTCTCAGTTTCCTCATCTGTAAAATCTATTGGGAATAGTAAGAGCACTTGTCGGGTACGGGATGTGGAGAGGATTCTTGTTCTATTGTGGGTTGGATCTGAGGCCCCTCCAACTCTGGGGCTACTATTATTCCCATTGCACAGAGGAGGAAACTGAGGCAAACAGGTTAAGTGACTTGCCCAGGGTCATACAGCTTGTAAGTATCTGAGGCTGCATTTGATACCCAGGTCTTCCTGACTCCAGGGCCGAGGGCTCTACCCACATTAACACCAGATGCCCACACTTTGTCAGTTTCCATCTGTCAGGGAGCAGGAGGATGGGGGGTTTGGAAAATCACAGATCCTCAGAGCCAGGAGAGACCCCAACCTCTTCTAGTCCAGCTTCTGCCAGAGCTCAGGCATTCCTTTTACAGCCTCTGCTTTAATGTCTCCAGTGACAGGAACCTCACACTACCTCCTGATGTCAGTCAGCATCCATTTCTGCTCACAAGAGTCAGAGGTAAGCTCTGAGATACTGCCTTTCCCCTAAGCATAAATGTTTTCCCTTGTAGCCCACAACCTCAGTTCCCACAGTTGGTCACGGACTCAGAGACAACGTGGGAGAGACCTAGGCTGTGCTAAGCTACTTGGGTCTCATTCTGTGAAGGAAGAGCTTGTGGGGGGCTGTGACTAATTCAATCCAACGTCACTGCTGCTTCCCTGAGCCCAGTGGCTGACTACACTTGTGTGGGCCTTTGGTGTGTGGGCAGAAAATGAAAGAAGACCCAGAAAAAGATAGTCCCAGAGAGGATGGGGGGCGGGGGAGGCAAGACTACGTAGGGATGAAGGGAGAAGAACATACTATGTTCTTAGTCTGGGATCCTACCTTTCCCTCTGGTATCTCCTGTCACCCCAGGGCCCAGGCCTCTGGGACCAGCTTCTTATTTATAGATAATCCTTTGGGATGGGGGGTCTTGGATCCATTGACCAGTTGGGGAAACTGAGGCACTCAGTACTCCATAAGCTGCACTTCTGACTCCCTTTCCTCAATGTGACCCCAAATTTTTGTTCCCTCTTTCTTTACAGTTCTTTACAGGTCCCCCTTCTATCACTGACTAATGCCTACCCCTGGGTTTTTGTTTACACAGCACCTGATGCCAGCAATGCCTTCACCTACTCCCATGCTCCAAATCTGACCTGTCCCTCAAGGCCAACTTTGAAGGCCCCTTCTTCTGGGATTACCCCTCCCTGCACTGTGAGGGACAGGGATTCTCACCCCAACCCACCCCCCCACCCCCACACACACCTTCCCAGTTTAGGATGAAGGGTGACATCCATCAATGAACATTTACATATTCAGTGCCTACTATGTTCCAAGTGCTGTATTAAGCCTTGAGAATACAAAGGACAAAGGAAAATGATGTATGATGTGCTGTGAAACACGCCTCAAAGAGGGATAAACACACTGGTGCTCTGGGAGGTCTATTCCACCTAACAATCAGAGCTAGCTCATAGTGGAATGCATAGTGCTGAAAGGTAGTGAGCTCCTCATCCCATCTCTAGGGGTCCTCTGGGTTCTAGACTGGGCTGTGTGACTGAACAAATCATGGAATATCTTTGACCATCAGTATCCTTATCAGTGTCAAAGAAAGAAGGAAATGGGCCAGACTGGTTGTCTCTGGAATCTACAGCCTTCACTGTTCCTCTGACTCAAGTGTGGGTGTCTTGCCCCCTAAGCATCCTGGGAGCTCATGGGGCCTGACCAGGGGCTCTTGTGCTTTGTCTTGTTCTCTGACCAAGCCCAGGACCAGCCAGACAGCAAGTGCAGTCTATAGACACATTAAATGGACACCAAAGTATCCCTTCGGAAAAACCTGGTGAGGCAAACAGAGCAACTGTCTGTCTCCCCATTCTACTGAACTGAGGCTCATGGAGTGGGTGGACTTACCCACAGATGTACAGTTCAGCCAACCTACCCTATACTCTCCATGGCCTTCCTGGAGTTCTCCTCATCTCCTGACTATCTGAGCTTCTAAGATGTCTGAAGCAGGGTAGAACGTCCCTCCCATCAGCCTCCTGTCCACTGACTGCTCAAGGGGGCTCAGGCTCACCTAGCTCTTTCTACCAATCCCCAGAAGTCAGACCGGATGGGCCTCTGGCTCCTCTCTACCTTCTCTCAGCTCTGTTTACATATACTGGGAAAGGAGGGACTGATGAGAAGAGAGAGGGCCTTGGCGTGGGTCAGGGGAGGACAAGGAGATAGCCTTGGCCATTCATTTCACTCACTCATTCATTCATTCCAAGCATTCACTAGTCAATGTCTATTTGTCAGGCCCCTGTCTAGGCTGTACAAAGACAAGGCAAGAACACTCTCTACCCTCAAGGAGATGACGCTCTACTGGTGAGCCACAGGGAAGTTGGTTGAGTTTGATTTGGTACCTCCCCGCTTCCCCTCCAAAGGAAGGAAGCCCTAACAGAGGAATGTCAGGCACCTGAGGGAAGCTGGAGTCAAAGCTGGAAAGCACTTCTGATGTCAGCTAGCTCTTCCACTCCCCTTGTTTTACAGACAAGGAAACTGAGGCCAAAAAGAAGTAAATGACTTGTCTAGGGTGTGACCCTGGCCAGATCACTTCCTGTCTCCTCACGTCTGCTGCCCTCACTGATGAAGAAGAGATCACCTTATTTTCACCGTCCCTACTCCTGGTTGCTGGGGGATGGAAAGCATTTTTCTAAACTGCAGAGCCCTGAAGAAAGGAAGTTGGGGTGTCTATTAGCATCTGGTGCCTTGCCTAGAGTCCCCC
Organism: Potorous gilbertii; assembly: GCA_028658325.1. Taxonomy (NCBI): domain Eukaryota; kingdom Metazoa; phylum Chordata; class Mammalia; order Diprotodontia; family Potoroidae; genus Potorous; species Potorous gilbertii. The sequence continues at coordinate 669,152,719 of CM053770.1, forward strand.
AGTCAGGATCTGCCCGGAGCCTGGGCTGGCTGATGACCAGCCTGAGACTCATTCCAGGACAAAACAAGAAAGCACAGCCTGGTTTTTGGAGTACCCATGTCCCCGAGTTCTGGGCTGCGAGGAACAACATCCCACAGTTAGCCCGGGCAGCATTTTTGTCTTACAGGAAAGTCTGTAGAAGGGTGAGCTTTTAGCCAAGGCAACAGCTCCCTGACATCTGTCATCACCTGCCTGACTATGGCTGGCAGGCCCAGGCCCCAGTGACCCCTACCTCTGATTTCTGCCATGATGATAACAGCTTTATTTCTGTCCCTGGCTAAAAGCAGCAACCGTTTCACTTCATCTTTTGCCCCAAGGTCTGAATTCCAGGACCCTTCCTTCTGGGGAGGAAGTAGGAATATGTAACTAGATTCCCTCTGGGAGCCAGACAGGGCTTTCACTGTGACCACTGGTCAAATATGTCACAGGAAATGTATGCCCAGGAATGCTGGGAGCATCTGGCATCTCAGGATTGACCCTCTCAGCTTTAACAGACTTTTCAGTTAACTATAATCTGCCCCATGGAGGGCCCAAACTTTCTTTCTCCCTCCTTTCCTTTCTCCCTTTCTTTCTTCCCTCCCTCCCTTCCTTCCCTTCTTTCCTTCCTTCATTCCTTCCTTCCCTCTACCTCCTTCCTTTCTTCCCTTCCTCCCTTCTCTCCTTCCTTCCTGTCTTCTTTCTTTCTCTCCTTTCTTCCTTTCTCTCACTCCTTCCTTCCCTCCCTTTCTCTCTCTCTCTCTGTCTCTCTCTCCCCTTTCCTCCCTTCCATTTATCTATTCATTTATTTAATAAAATCTTTCCTGAAGCACATTCTAGAGAAAGTGTGGTGCAGAGGAGAAGGCCCTGGACTATGAATCAACAGGTGTGGGCTCCAGACCTAAGTCAGTGTGACTTTAGCAGAACCATTTTTGTTCTCTGAACCTCCGTTTCCCCATTGTTACAATTAGGAACTTGGAGACGAGTGAATTCAGGGCAATGAGTTTGGAATATGGGAGGAGAAATGAAATACTGTCCCTGCCTTCAAGGAGATTATAGTCTTCTGGATGTGGGGGTAGAGTGGCGGGGGGAGGAGGAGAGATCAGGTAACAGAGATGAAAAGATCCAAGGTTATTTGAAGAGGAAGAAAGTGTGGGCAAGCCAGAGGATCAGGAATGGTGTTCCATGGAAGGGAACACCTGAGCTGAAACTTGAGGGAAGCTAAGCAATCATAGAGGCAGAGTGGAAGGAGGGCACTTCAGGAATAGGGGTGGGTGATGACTTCGGAAGTTCAATGTAAAGCTTGTAGACCAACCTGGATGGCCCATAGGGAGCTGAGGGTGGGGCTGGGATATTCCTGGCAGCCTTACATACGAATGGCTAACTAGGGAATTATGAGGACTCAAGGTTCAGTGTTAGGGCTACACCAGGTGTGTGTGTGTGTGTGTGTGTGTGTGTGTGTGTGTGTCTGTGTCTGTGTGTGTGTGTGTGTCTGTGTGTGTCTGTGTGTGTGCCTAAACTAGCCCTGGGTTGTCCTTTTGATTTTCACATAATTCATCTGTCTAGATAAGGGTCCATATGGTCTGGAAGGAAAAAGCAGAGCATTGGATTGGACATCAGATCAGCAGAGATTATATTCCACTTCTAAGTCATGTTACTTCTCTGGACCTCAGTTTCCTCATCTGTAAAATGAATGGCAGAAGGGTAGACTGAACGATTTTCAAGGCTCCAGAGTTCTATTAAGCTATACACATGTTCTTAGACTCGCCAGCTGTAAGCAGGGCTGAGCCCATTGATGGTACAATGACTAACAGTCTCCAGCACTCACCTGTCCTCGATCCGGACCCATAGGTCATTGAACTGCCGTGGCCGGTGCTGTTTATGATGCTTCCGCCGCCATTTCTTTTGTCTCCCAAACTCCTCCAGCTGGCTAAGGCTGTCAGAGAGCAGGAGATGGGGTGACAAGAGGTCATCATCTTCCTCCTCCTCCTCCCCTGGCCCAGGAGGTGTGGAGGCCAGCAAGGAGGATGAACTCTGCTCCATCGGTGGCATTGTGGGAGCTGGGGTCACTACGGGATCCAGAGAAGGGGGCTGGGAACTCCGGGGGCTGGAACTTAAAAGGACCAATATTGAGTCAGTTCAACCTGTGAAGCCAGGGGTAAACAGAGGGTAAGGGGGGAGGGGATATCAAGGTCAGAAACAATTCTCCTAGAAACCAGGTTGTTTAGGCCACAGAGAATAAGAGAATGAGCTCTGATGTCATCTACCAACTGGGCCATGGTCCTGATCTGTCTGACCTTTGATTCTGGGTCACCTGCATATCTGTAGTCATCAGGCATCTCACTACCTACTCAGGGAGATAAGACAGGATGATGATAAAGACGCCATCATTAGTCAGGACACACTAAAGGTCCCAGAAGCTTCTCAGACAAAGCACCAAAAGAAGAAAAAATTTGAGTCAGGAGAAGGAAGGGAAGAATTCCTATAGGAGAGGGTATCTGAACCGAGCCTTGAAGGATGAATCCAATTTCAATCTTGGCAGCAATGGCCAGAGAAGGGGAGAGGATATTATAGGCAAAGGGAACAGTGTAAACGAAGCTTTTGGGTTAGGGGATAAAGATGTTGTTGGCAGAAATCAAGAAAGACACTAGCATAACTGGATGAAAAGGTAGGTAGGGCTCAGATCTGAGAGCCTTGAATGGCAGGCTGATGATGGGGCTTTATTGGAGGGACAGCAGGCATCCAATGAGCGCTCACTGTTCATCTTCACTCTGCATGTAGGTTCTATCTGGCAGGACAAGGGGCCAGCCCTTATAAGGGTAGGGAATCAGACCAGATTGAACTGAGCCTTGGGCAGAGAGGTTTAGTAATCCTGCCCTACTGAGGACCATACAGCCCCAAGGTCTGGGTGCCTCCCTCTGACAGACAACAGAGAATCCAAGCCTTCCACCTCCACCCTAAAAGGGCCCTGATATCTTGGCAGTGCCTGGGGGAGAAAGGCTGATGTAGTCATGAGTGGCTCCTGCATACTGTTATCCAGGTAGCCCAGCCCAACGATCAGAGCAGGTGGTGACAGATGGTTCCCTGATCTCCTCACTTAGGGCACAGCCAAGTCCATGACTTAGAATGGGTGCAGTAAAGGGGACCCATGAGAGGGATCATGCGCAGAGACCACAGGAAAGCCAGGACTATGCCTTCTCTGAGACCAGGGCCAGGACCCAGTCTTGGACCAGAATTAGGCTTCACTCTGAGACTGGCTTCAGATTCAGTCTTAGGCTTAGGGCTCAGGTTCAGGGGGTAAGTGTGAGTCCAAGGTAAGCACCAAGTCTGGGTCCAGAGTGAAGACTGAGTCTGAAGCCAGAGTCAGAGGTCAGTCTGTGACCAGTCAGGGTTCAGTCCGTAACTAGTTTGAAGCCTCTTGTAACCAGATTCAGGGCTTACTCTAAGATGAAGAGGAATATTAAACCTATATACCTCAGTTATACATGAAACCCATAAACTTAGACCTATTACTGCCCTAGGTAAGGACGTTGTTTTTTTTCTACAAATGTTCTCTCAACCACAAGGGCTCATCTATTTTTAAATTACAGTAGTTATTATTCATTGCTCCCTTCACTTCCTCCCCTGACACCTCAGCCTGGCCAGGATGTGACCCTGGGCTCTGGAGTCTGTGCACATAGCTCACCAGCTCTGGCAGGTCCCACCCGACTGGCAAGGTTCCCAGGGAGGTAGGCACTGGCTACAGATTATACACCAGCCTAGCTAAGGAAAGAGCCTCCTTCCAGGCTGCTTGAGCATGAATTCTTTGTCCTTGGCAATTCCAAAAACAGAGAACAATATAAAATGGCTCCCTCCATCCTGCGTGGCCCCTCCTAGTCCCACTGGGACAATGGCAGATTGTTACGGAAGGGCAGCAGAAAGTGCTCAGAATCACACAGTTTATACACATGGAATTAGCTGCTGCCTCAATGAGTAAGTGACCATATCTCGTGGACACACGTGGACATACCACTTGAGGACCTAAATCCTGCCGACCTGGGCACTCTCACTGCCAATGAAAGCCCAAGGCAGAAGGAAGTTTCAGCTGGGAAGGAAGGAGAGGCCAATGGAGGCGTTGGCGGAGTTGGTTTTATTGTGCGTCCAAAGGCAACAAGAAACATCATTTCATGGGACATTTGGTCATCTCATATTGCAGAGCTTGGGACGAGCATAAGCAGGAAAGACCACCATGAAGGTAACTGTGGTTTCCACGCCAACATCTGTTGCGGAGGATGAGAGAGTAGATACATTCGACAAAGCACCCAACAGGATGCTCCAAGCCAAGTCAATATACGCCTTAAAACTGCAGGATTTAAATGTGTGGTGGTTGAGGGGTCGGGGGGAGAAATCAGGGCAAAAGGAAGGAAGGAGAAAATTGGGTTGGGGGGGTGAAAGAACGAAACAATGTTCAAGATCCTTGGGCCTGAGGATGATGAAAGCTTTCTTCCCTGAATAACATTACAGAAAAGAAAATCGACTTTATTCTAACAAAAAAGAAATGTTTCGAGGCCGATGTGGGAGGCATGTCCCAGGCAGCTGTCTGAGTGTGCAGTCAGACCATTGGATTGGCAGGCAAAAGACAGAGTCAACATGGAATTAGATGAAGGAGAAGAGGTATGCTGTGTAATTACAATAGGAAAGGGGGAAGGGAATACACATTTCTATGATTCCTACTACATGCCAGGTACTGTGGTGAGTGATTTTGTTTGTTTTGGTTTTTTTTTAGAAATGTTATCCCATTTGAGTCTTACAACAGCTCTGTGAGAGAGGGCCTTTTATGACCCCCCATTTTATAGATGAGGAAACTGAGGCAGACAAAGGTTAAATGACTTGTCCAGGGTCATAGAGCTAGGAAGTATCTGAGGTAGAATTGGAACTCAAGCTTTTCTGACTCCAGGTCCAGGGCTCTATTCCCTGTACCTCTAACTGCCTCCCACCTATTCAGAGAAGTTTATTGGTCTTCATTTTCTCCAGGCCCTTCTAACTTTCTAGACTTTCTCTGTTGTTCAGTCTTCATGATGCAATTTGGGGTTTTCTTGGCAGAGACACTGGAGAAGTTTGCCATTTCCTTCTCCAGATCATTTTACAGATGAGGAAACTGAGGCAAACTAGGGTTAAATGACTTGCTCAGGGTCACACAGTTAGTGTCTGAGGCCAGATTTGAATTCAGGAAGCATCTTCAACCTAGAAGTTCACTCTGTCCCTGGATTTCTCCCACTGGAAGTACTCTCTGCCCCTATAGCCCCTTCCTCTAATTGGTTGATTCCTCCCAGGACCTCCATTTTAAGGAAGATACACAGGTCAGCTAGGCCTTCATTTCCTTCTGGGTTCTACTCCTGACTACCCTACTTTTCTTTTCACTCTATCCCCTTTCAGCTCTTATCTGTGTCTTACTCCATTAGAAGGTGAGGTCCTCAGTGGAAGTGACTATCTTTCTTCTTTTATGTGGATTCCCAGTGCTTAAAACAGTACTGGGCAAACAGTAAGCACTTAATAAAAGCTTGCTGACATGGCATACCAAAAAAAATTCTGGAAATGGATAGAGGACAAGACATCAACTCTGTATATCCTCATTTCCCATAGAATGTCAAAGGCAGTAATGTAATTACTACAGAGAGGGCACCCAAAGCAGTCAGAAGCCAAAAGTCAAAATCAAGTAAAACAGGAACAAAGAACGTTCTTCAGTCCACAAACATGTGGCCTTCTTGCCCATTGTAGGGACACAGCAACCAAGAACAAAGTGGGTTCAGAAAATAAACTTCTTTGTAAAACCCTCCACAGGAATAGAGAGCAAGAGAAGAATGATGAAGGGAAAATGAGTTTGATGAATCAGGCACAAGACCCAAGTAAACCAGCTCATCCCAAGAGCAGACACTGATGAAGCTACAAAGAGGGAATCAAACAGATGCTGGCACTCCTAAATCATTCTCACCCATCACTAAATCAATGAATATTTACTAACTATCCAGGTACCATGCTAGAGGCTGGGGACACAAGGACAAAGATCAGACAGTCCTTGACCTCAAGGACTTTGCTTTCTCTAGGACAGATGTTCTTAAACTGAGGACCCTGAACTCCCTTTAAAAAACATTCTGGGGTGGGGCATAGCCAAGATGATGGAGTAGAAAGATGGATCTGCTATAGCTCTCCTCCATAGCCCATAATATACCTGTAAAAATCACTCTAAACAAATTCTAGAGCAGCCGAAGCTACAAAACGACAGAGCGAAAGAGATTTTTCAGCCCAAGGCAGCCCAAGGGAAGGTCAACAGGAAAGGTCTATTGCACTGGCTTGGAGCAGAGCACAGCACAACCTTGGTCATGCCACGCTGACATGGATAGGACTGGAGCATGCTTCAGGGTGTGAAATCCTGGGTAGCAGCTGTGGTTCCCAGTTTTCTCAACCCACAAATGCCAAAGCCAGCTTCAAAAGTCAGTGAGAAAGCTCTTTCACCTGGATGAGAAGGGAGCAGGGTCCTGACCTAGCCATGGCCCCAGGTGGTGGCAGTGTCCATTTTTGAAGCCCTCAGCATAAAGACTCTGGGGGAATTGAGCTGCTGATCTGGATCTCAGCCCTGAGTAGCAGTCCTGGGGAGAGTAGGAGCACTAGCCTGATGGAGCTGATGGAGGCTATGAACAGGAAATCCTACTTGCAGTTCCATGGCATCAAAGCATGCTTGTGGTTGCTCCCAGATCAGAGCACAGGCCAGGAGAGGAGTAAACTCCTCTCCACTGATTGTGCCACCTTGGAGGAACTGAGAGTATATGCTCCACTTGACAAAGGATTCAAAAGTCAGGTAACTGGCTGGGAAAATGCCCAAAAAAGGCAAAAAAAATAGGACTATAGAAGGTTACTTTCTTGGTGAACAGGTATTTTCTTCCATCCTTTCAGATGAGGAAGAACAGTGCATACTATCAGAGGAAGACATAACAGTTAAGGCTTCTATATCCAAAACCTCCAAAAAAATATGCAATGGTCTCAGGATATGGAAGAGCTCAAAAAGGATTTTGAAAATCAAGGAAGAGAGGTGGAGGAAAAAATGGGAAGAGAAATGAGAACAATGCAAGAAAATCATGAAAAGCAAGTCAACAGCCTGCTAAAGAAGACCCAAAAAACACTGCAGAAAATAACTCCTTTAAATAATAACACTTTTAATCTACTGACTAACCCAAATGGCAAAAGAGGTCCAAAAAGTCAATGAGGAGAAGAATGCTTTAAAGAGCAGAATTAGCCAAATGGAAAAGAAGGTACAAATAGTTCTTTAAAAATTAGAATGGAGCAGATGGAGGCTAATGACTTTATGAGAAATCAAGAAATTACAAAACAAAACCAAAAGAATGAAAAAATTGAAGACGATGTGAAATATCTCATTGGAAAAACAATTGACTTGGAAAATAGATTCAGGAGAGCCAATTTAAAAATTATGGGACTACCTGAAAGTCATAATCAAAAAAAAAGTCTGGACATCATCCTTCATGAAATTGTCAAGGAAAACTGTGCTGGTATTCTAGAATCAGAGGGTAAAATAAATATTGAAAGAATCCACTGGTCACCTCCTGAAAGAAATCTCAAAAGGAAAACTCCTAGGAATATTGTAGCCAAATTACAGGGTTACCAGGTTAAGGAGAAAATATTGCAGCAGCCAGAAAGAAACAATTTGAGTATTATAGAAATACAACCAAGATAACACAAGATCTAGCAACTTCTACATGAAGCGATTGAAGGGCTTGGAATGTGATATTCCAGAAGTCAAAGGAGCTAGGATTAAAACCAAGAACCACCTATCCAGCAAAACTAAGTATAACACTTCAGGAAAAAATGGTCATTCAGTGAAATAGAAGACTTTCAAGCATTTTTGATGAAAAGACAAGAGCTGAATAGAAAATTTGACTTTCAAACACAAGAATCAAGAGAAGCATAAAAAGGTAAACAGAAAACAGAATTCATAAATGACTTACTAAAGTTGAACATTTTACATTCCAACATGGAAAGATAATATTTGTAACTCTTGAAACTTTTCTCAGTATTTGGGTAGTTGGAGGAATTATATACATATATGTATAGACAGAGGGCACAGGGTAAGTTGAATAGGAAGAAATGACATCTAAAAAAATAAAATTAAGGGTGAGAAAGGAATATAATGGGAAGAGAAAGGGAGAAATGGAATGGGGAAAATTATCTCTCATAAGAGGCAAAAAAAAGCTTTTTCCATGAAGGGTAAAAAAGGGGGAAGTGAGAGGGAAAAAGTGATACTCTCATCACATTTGGCTTAAGAAGGGAATAACATGCACACTCAATCTGGTATGAAAATCTATTTTACGCTACTGGAAAGTAGGGGAGAAAGAGATAAGTGGGGCATGAGGGGGATGATAGAAGGGAGAGAAAATGGGAGGAGGGAGTAATTAGAAGTAAACACTTTTGGGGAGGGACAAAGTCAAAAGAGAGAATAGAATAAATGAGGGGGCAGGATAGGATGGAGGGAAATATAGTTAGCCTTTTACAACATGACTATTATGGAAGTGTTTTGCATGACTACACATGTATAGCCTATATTGAATTGCTTGCCTTCTCAGTGGGGATAGGAGGGAGGAAGGGAGAGAAGCTGGAACTCAAAATTTGGAACTCAGAATCGTGTGGCAATGAATGTTGAAACTAAAAATATATAAATTAAAGTTTCAAAAAAAGTTTGAAAACTCTATTTTGATATGATTGTTGTCCTCTGTAATCCTATGTAATTTATTTTGTGTATTTAAGAACATGATTAAGAGAAGGGGTCCTTAGGGACAGGCCAAGGAGGGGTGCACAACACAAAAGAGGTGAGGATTTTTTGCCTTTGGGTGGGGGAGACAGCATGTACACATAGGGCTGGAAGGAGTCTCTGAGGTCATGTGGTCCAAACCCCTCATTCTTGTGATGGGGATACAGGGTCCCAGGGAAGTTGGGGGACTTGGTCTCAGCTCAAGGGCCTTCCATTCTACAGATGCATCATTACCCCCTGCATTCCTTTTTCACCACTCATAACCCTCACCCCGAATTGTCATAGCCTCCTAACTAAATTCCCAGCTGGAGGTCTCCTTGCCTCCAGTCTCTCTAGCCTCCCCCCTGTAGAGTTACTGGTGTATAATTCCTAAAGTGTGGTCAGGCTGTGCATATGCTCCCTTGCTCACAAAGCTTCACCGACTCCCCCTTGCCTCTAGGGAAGCAGAAAGGCATAATGGAATCTTTTCTACAAAGGCCATAGTTGGCCCATGGAGGGCCCGGTGGGGATGAGGTCTCCAGCCTCCTGGTTCATTGCTCCTTCTCAGATGCTTTGTTATCAGCTTCGCTTCTTCAGGGAGTCCCTGTGTGGTCCCTGCAAGACCCGAGGCTGTAGTCGGTAAGAAAGGTAAGAGGGGTATTTCTAAGTCACTACCCTGAGCGAGGCTGCTGGGTCATGCTCAGGTCCACAAAGTCCATGACCTTGGAAATTTGGCCCAAGACATCCTTGGAGTATGGAGTTCATTAGGAGAGACAATGCTACTCAACCCAGTTCTCTGCCAACCATTCCTCTGGCAAGCTCACTCCCTGCTTCAGGGGCATGGAACAGATGCTTCTGGACTTAAGAGTCCCAGAGAACATCAGGGCTGGGAGGGGCCTGAGAACAGAGAATGTCAGCTGGGAGGGGCCTGAACTGGGAAGGGTTTGAGGACCAGGGATGTCAGGGCTGGGAGGGGCCTGAGGACAGGAGTGGTCAAGGCTGGGAGGGGCCTGAGAACAGGGGTGGTCAATGCTGGGTGGGGCCTGAGGACAGGGGTGGTCAGGGCTGGGAGGAGCCTGAGGACAGAAAGGAGAGACAGTCAGAGATGGACAGGGCCTTAAAACACAAAATGTCAGAGCTGGGAGGAAGCTGGAACCATGGAGATGGGATATGAATCCTTTCCACAGTGCTTTGTGGCTGCATATGTTGCTGCTGCACACTTCCTGCTGGAGGCTGGCTCTTGATTTCCAACCCTTGGTGGCTAGCTCACTCCCACACAATTTCTCCAGTTCCAGGGAATGAGGGAGGGTTGTTTAGTACTCTCCTCTCCCCCAGCAGAGAGCCTCTGCTCCAGCCAGGCAGAGAAGGGTCGGGGGCCTGGATGGGCTCCAAGACTGACAAGCAGTCATGGCCAGCACCTTTTCTCCTGCATCCCTGGGCCTGAGGCAAGTGTGGTTCATTGGACACATGCTGGGAGAGATCCCAAGATGATGAGACACAATCTGTGCTCAGTGGAAATCAGTGTAAGAAGTCTGTGTGACCAAAAAGGCTCAGAACCTGAGAGCTGGAGGAAACCTCTGAGGCCTGGTCAAACTTTCTTGTTTTACAGGTGAGGAAACTGAGGCTGAAAGCAGGGTTTGTTGTTTGTAAGAGTAAGGAGAAGGATGACGTATGGAACCAGATCTAGATGGGACTTTCGTTCTGAGGGCATCTCTTCTAAACTGCTATCCAGGCTGGGAGTTCCCTCTACAACGTGTGTATGTGTGTGTGTGACAGACACACTGAAAGATGGAGAAAGAGACAGAAGGTGAGGGATGGAGACAAAGAGAAGAGGACACATAAGACACAGACACAGAAGAGTCAGACAGAGACATGCAGAGACACAGAGAGACAGCGATAGGGGAGGCAGCTGAGACAGGATGGAAGGAACCCTGACCTGGGAGATGGAGACATAGGTTTCCTTTCCAGTTCTACCCCTGATTTATTTTATGATCCATCCAAATTCTTTTCCTCTCTGTGCCTCAGTTTCCCCATCTGAGCTGAAAAAGTGAGGGAGTTGGCCCAAACGATTGAGAAGGTCCCCTTCCAGGTTATCGCTAAACTGGGACCCTGGGGGCTGCCCAGCAATGAGCTGTTAGTCAAGGACTCCCCCAATCCCCCCCACAGTGCTCAGGGCAGCTCAGGGTCCTAATTGTTTTGGTCACACTGCTGCAAGATTTATATTGAGCTGTACCTCGGTTTCTTTCTTTGGGAACTGAAGGTGTTGGGCAGGGAGCCATGTCAAAGGCCTCTCCTATCTCTACATCTAACAGGCCCAGGAGGGTCGTTCTGGGCTCCTCCTCACAGGGGCCTGTGTTCCTAACCTCCCCCTGCCTTATTCGTTCTTCTTCTCTGTTTTAAAAAGAGAAAGGGAACATGAATTTCTCCTTTCCATCTTTGGCCCCTCAGACTTTGCCAGTCAAGGCCAGTGATAATGGGCAGCTGCCAGGGCTCTAATTCAAAGCCCCTGGACAAAAGGAGCGGCTCCAGTAACACCTGTGACCATAGATAGCCCCCTATTGTTCCAGGACCTCCCAGAATCCCTTCTGGCCCCTCCAGTCCCCAGCAGAATGCAGCCTGTTATTACTGAATGTGCATTCCAGCCCTGGGCCTGAGGGTTGTGGGCGCTGGTTCTGCTAGGCCATTGGGAGATAGGTGGCCTCAGACAGCAGCCTGACTGGTGGCGGGGAGGGCTTCCGGGGATAGGGACAAAAAGATTTCCAGGGAGGGGGAAGGGGAGACAGAGCCCTAGAGTCGGTGACACCTCCCATCTTTCCCCTCCCTGCAAATGCCCCTTTGAAAACCATTCTGAGGACATGGAGTGTCTGTGAATTGGGGAGCATGGAAAAGGGGTGGGGGAAATGGAGGACCACAGATTTAGGGCTTAAAGAAATTTTAGAAGCCATTTAGTTCCACTTCCTCATTTTACAGATGAAGAAACTGAGGCTCAGAGAGGGGAAGCAAATTGTCCAAGGTCACATGGTATGTCACAGACACAGCATTTGAACTCAGGTCCTCCAATACCAAATCCAGCCATCTTTCTCCCTCTCTGTGTCTGTCTCTGTGTCTGTCTCTTTGTCTTCCTGTCTCTGCCTCTGTCTCCCTGTCTCTGCTGCTGTCTCTCTCTCTCTCTCTCTGTCTTTCTTTTTTTCTCTGTCTCTGCCTCTGTCTCTCTCCATCTCTCTCTGTCTCTCTGTCTCTACCTCTGTCTCTCTGTCTCTGTCTCTCTGTCTCTGTCTCTCTCTGTCTCTCCCTGTCTCTATCTCTCTCTCCCCCTTGTAATTCTTTGTCTATTGGTTATATTCATTTACTTACATCCCACCTGATAGAGTAGAAACCCCTGGAGGTCAGGGATGGTTTCCTACTTACTGCACACCCTCCATTTAGTTCAGGAGTCCTTCTTGACTAGCTCCCAGTTGCACTGCCCCGACTCCAGCCTCCCCCTCCCACCAGAGCATTTACATAATGACCATTGGACCCTGGGCTTTGAGACCTGAGCCCTCACCTTAGCTTGCCTCAGTCAAACCAATATATCACTTCCCAGACTATTCCAAACCAGGCTGCCCCTTCCCCCACCCAGCACCCCACTTTTCAACCCTAATTCTCAGGACCTGCATTTGTATCTCTAGGAGTAAATACAGTGTCTGGCACATTGTAATTGACTAATAATTAATAAATGATTTTTCCTTCATTCACTTAAGTGCCTATTGAATTGAATTGACCCATCAACAAGTATTTATTATAGTCAATAGGAACTGAATTGAAGTCCTAGCTTTGGAAGTGATTTACTGTATCTGACTTTCACTTCTTTCAAGAACATGAAGATGAGGACAAGGCAGGTCCTCCCAATAGTCAGTGCACAAGGATCTCATGCTCACAGGACCAGGGGGTAGAGCAGAAGTAAACTGGTGGTCTAAACACTGTGTGGTTCTGGCACCTGCTGTTTGCCCACTCCGCTCCCCAGTCCTTCCATCACAGCAGAAGCAGAGTGGGTCACCCAGCACCGAGGGCCGGATCTTATTGTCCTCCATTTCTTGGATTGGCCAGAGCTCATGTGAGGGCAGTTAGCACCAGGAAACATGGGAACCCAGGCAGAGGAGACAGAGGCATCTCACCTGTGGACAGCTTTTCCTGGTGGGGTGTGCTCCACCTGGAACCCAGCCTGGCGTAGGACATCGATCACAGTGTTGTTTCCCAGGAAATGACCTGAAACAGCAAGAGAGAAGAGAATCTACAGTCTCCCCTTCCCAGCATCTGTGGCCCCTCCAGGTTCTCCCTTGGGAAGCAGGTGATAGTCAATATACATTTATGAAGCACCTACTGTATGCCAGGCACTGTGATAGGATCAGGGGTCAAGATCTGGCAGGTTTCTCTCATTGTACATAGGAAGAAATTGAGACCCACAGTAACTGGCCCATGGACACAATAACAGATACAGCTCACAGGCCCTTCCTGTCTCGAGGAATCTGTCCTCCAGCTCTAGAATTCTCTCCATCTTCCCCTCTGTCCTACATGAGACTGCTGTGGATGCCCCCAGCTACTAGTGTCAAATGTTGCCAATTTTGTATATACTGATATATGTGCATATTATAATCTGAATGTAAACTCTTCAAGGATCTATCTAGCCTAGCTCCTAGCTCAGTGTCTGGCACACAGTAGGCATTTAACAAATATTTGACTGAATGATTGATCGATGATCCCAGCTGGTCCTCTATCTCTGGGACTCCCCAGCTTGTTAAGATCTCCTGGTATCTGAGATCCCAGGGTCCCAACGAGGCATCGAAGGACAACCTCGCTGAAGGCACCATCAGGAAAGTCAGTGTTGAAATTGTGCTTCAGTATAGCAAAGTCCTTCCCAAAATCAGAGGACTCTAGGTTGGATCAGAGCTGATCAAGAATTCTCCAGGAAATAGTTAAGCAGTCAATAGATGACCTCCAGGGATGGGGAGCTCACTACCTCCAGCAGTAGCCCATTTTGGATGGCTCTTGGTTAGTCTGTTTCCTTAACTAGCCTAGCTTTGACCCTCTGCTCCTTCTCCCCATTCTCTTGGTTCTGCCCTACTCCTTCCTCCCTCACACAGTGGTTTCATTACTGTAAGCTAATGTTATACCCCAAGGAGAGAAATGTATCAGCACTGGCAAGCCTTTCACTCCTCGGTTTCCTAATCTGTCAAATGAGGATGATGAGCCCACCGCCTACTTTATAGGACTGTTGTCTAGATTGTGTCTTGTAGGTGCAAAAGAATCGGAGTTAATGTTTTTGCTGGGGACAGGGGTAGGGACGGGACTGGTGATTTCACTGGCATAGAGAACTGTGTGATGAAGACACTCCATCCCCCAAGGATGATCAGCACTCTTTTTTTCGGATATTATTGTTGCTATCAATATCAACACCACCACCACCATCATCATCATCACCACTGAGCTGTCCCAAAAGCCTGGGACCCACAGTGACATCACAAATGTGCATGTCATCTGGCTACGATTTTCACTTTTACATTAATTAAGGAGATGAATTATTAAAAACACCCACTGGGCACCAGAAATTGTACTGGGCATAGAGTGATAGGAAGGGAAAAGGGAGCTGTCCTCTGTCCCTAGCAGCTCTCAGGAAGGTTTGCCAAGCAGGAAGATCAGCACTTTCTCTGCAACTCAGGCCACAACTCTGAGGTTTGACTGCCTCAATCAGGATTGGTTGGACAATATGTGCCAGAGTTAGGACCTGGTTAGCTAACCCTAGTTAGCTAGGGTGTTCCCTGCTTTAAATCCAGCTCTCTATGGGCTATACAGAGCTGTCTCCATCATTAGTACTCCCAGCCACCCTAAGAATACATACCCTTAGGTCCAGTCATCCCACAAAGCACCAGAAATATTTGAGGGATACCTGGGTCTGGGATGAGGCTGGGGAACAAAAGGAGATTACCATGCCTGGACTGGACTGAACCTGTGCCCCTGGCCTTGGTCTGGGTAGGGCTATACCAATCATCCATCAATCAGCCATTTGGCTACAGACATAGGAATTTCCTTGAATAGACCATCTACAGAAACCACAGATGAACAGGCCTTGGAATCTGCCCCAGGCACCAAGGCAACTTGCCTCCTGCCTCCTTGGAGACCTGTTTAATTAAAGGCGCCCCCGGCTCCCTGTCTAAGCCATGTTCACTTTAAGGGCTTGCCAAGGAAAATACCAGCCCCCAGGCTGTATACAATGGGCAGCAAATATTTACGCATGCCTTGACTGCTCCAGCAGAACAAGTATTCCTGGAGACGGTGTTAAATGGACTTCAGAGGGATGACAGCCAGGAGCATGCCAGAAGGCTTGTGCTAATTCAGGGCCTCCCAGCCCGGAGCTAGGATCCCAGGGTCAGCCCCTGGCCACCGGGAGGTGTTAGATGAGGAGATGGGGGGGCACGATCTGAAACCAACTTGGAATTGGGCTTCAGCCTTCTAAAGTAAAGCTTGGGAGCTCCCCCAGAAGGTCCCTAGGTCACCTCCTCCTTGGATGCTTGGCCCCAGCTTCCTTCTGGACTATGAGAGGGGTGAGAAGGTGGCAGCTTTCCATTCGGGATGAAGCTCAAAGACCTCCAATGGCTCCCTACTGTTTCATGAGATCCCAGGTCAGGTGGGACCCTGTGTGGATGAGACCCCAGGCTCACTCTTTCCAGAGAGGCTCACCAACCATACCTTTAATGATACATTCCAGAATCATCAAGCCCACTGGCCCATCATGGGCAGATTCCAGTCTCTTCGTTTTATTGAACATTGGGAAAGCACTGGCCTTTCTCCAATCTGATGGTGCTTTCCTCCAATATCTTTTATAGGTCACTGGCAGTGGCTCAGAAACTAGCCCTGCCAGTTCCTGGAGGCGTCCAGGATGCAGGTCATGGGACTGGCAAGCACCCACTCCTCTTATCTCTCCTTTTATTTGCTCTTACATCTCCTGACTGGTCATTTTGTTCCCTGTCCCTTGAAGTTTAATTAGTTCATTTTCCTTGGCTGAAAGAACTGCTGGTCAAATGACAGGAAGAGCACCCCACAAGTCAGTTTGCTAGAAATAGGGAGTGTGTGCATTGGAAAAGAGTGAAATAAGACTGGTGAATGCCAGGCTAAGGACTTGTAATCTGTCCTTTATCAATTACAAGAGAATGGAAGAAAAACCTGTCAGATTTAAAGTTACAGGACATCTTTCATCTTAATTTTCTCATCTCCTACTGTTGGCACAAGGAAAGACCCCTGGGTTTGTAGGTTAAAGGTCTGGGTTCAAATTCCAGCACCAGGACTCAGCTCTGTGACCCTAGGCAAAGAGCTTCACCTTGGAAACTCAGTTTCCTTATCAGTACAATAGGGATAATAAGGCCCTTTATCCCTACTTCGAAAAGTTATTGGGAGGGAAGCACTCTGTAAAGTTTAAAATATTAACATTAATAATAATTAATATTATTTTTCGTTAAATAATTAACACCATTGCTCTTGGGTGGAACAAGGGTTCAGATCTGTTTCTCTTGGCTTTGGTTAGCATTGAGGATGGTATCTGACTATCTGTGCCACAGTCCTGAGATGGCTGAGGGTTCTCTACTTGACGGATGACTCAGTGGATGACCAAAGGGGAGTAGGCCAACCCCTTCACCTGATTGTACTCCCCTACATGGCATGATGAGATTCCAGGGAAGGTGGGGAGGGTTTCCAATAGGGGCTTAATAGTGCCCTGTGTGTTTGTCCTGCAAGGCTCAGCCTAGCTAAGTTTGCATAAACTAATGCAGAGATGAGCTAAAGGTAGATTTTTTCCCCATTATAACAACTTTCAAAGAAGTTTTCCTAAATTGGAGACTGGTTGAAATCTGAGTCCACAGAGCAGGCAACTCTGGAGATCCTTGAAGTACAAAGATTTTTTTTATGGATTTATTCTAATTGGTTCCTTGGAAAAGTGTGAGAAGAGCTATGGGCAGTGAGAACTCACAAGGAGAGTATCCAAAAGTTTGAAGTACTGCTGCAGTGGGTAATGAGCTCTCAATCCCTGGGGGTCTCCAAGTAAAGGCTGGATGGCTACTCTGGATGAGGCTTCTGAGGCCCCTGCCAGCTAGGATGCTTCCTCAGAACCCTAGACATCTCAAGACCTCTCAGTTTTGGAGGAGGTCTCAGTGATGTTTTATCATATCCCTGGCCCTGGGAGAGAGATTGGCCCAAGGATGGAAATCTTTGGGACTCGCCCAAGTAAAGGAAACCTTCGCGACTTCATTGGAAATGCATTGCTTGTCTCTGGAACCTGGCCCCCCCCGCCAGAGTGGATCTGGGTCGTCTCCTACAGACACAGGCCAGGGTCTTCCCGTGGCTCCAGGGCTGGCAATATCAGAACATCTGGATCCCACTTTTCCCTACCCTCTGCCTCCCTCACACTATAGCTGCTGAAGGCCCTGACTTTCCTCAAGGTCCTGTGGCCCAGCTATTTCTGTGCAGACCATAGTGACCCCCTTCCTCCTCCCTCACCCTGTAAGCTCCTTGAGAGCAAGGACTGTGCTCTTGTCAGCTTTTCATCCTCAGCCCCACAACCTGGTGTCTTAGACATGAGTGGGTCAGCTCCTTCTCCAGAGCCTCCATTCTTTCAGTAGTCAAGGGTCTTTATCCCCAGGCAGCAATAGTGGCATTGAGACAAAGCACTTGGGCTCACGTCTCCACCCTGTCATGCAGGTAAAGCAATGGAGTTCTAGGCAAGCTGCTTTCCCTGACTTGGCCTCTGTTTCCCCATTGGTAAAATGAAAGGGTTGGACTAAATGTTCTCTAGGACTCCCCCCAGCTCTGTCATTTTCCATTCTTTGTCCTGAGATGTCTCTTCTACCCCCTACAAAGCCCCATTCCTCAGATTGCCTTTTTCTAAGTGCTAGGTGGGAGCAACCAAGGTCAAGGAAGAGAAGAGTGATGGTGATGAGCCCAGAGGGGGACTCATCACAGTAGTCACCGAGCCAACCTCGGGCCAGTATGGGGCATGGCATGCATGTGTGGGTGGTGATCCTGGCCAAGAGGTTCTAGGGAAAGGGGAAACTGGGAGGGATGAGGAAAAGTGTGGGGAAGAGAGAATCTTATCCTCTCAGAACTCAATGGGGTCCCTTAAAGTGACAACTCACACCAAAAGGAATTCCCACTCTGCCATCCCTGACGAGTGGTCCCCCAGCCTCTGCTTGGAGACCTCCAAGGTGGGGGAGCTCACCACACCAAAGGGCAGCTGAGACTCCTTGGAGCTATCTCCCAGTGGTTAGGAAGCTTCTCCTGACATCCAGCCTCAGTTGACCTCTTTGGGACTCTCCCGACTGCTCCTAAATCTTCCTTCTGAAGTCAATCAAAACAAAGCTAACCTGTGTCCCCCATGCCAGCCTTCTGAAAAGGAACCTCCCATAGATCTGTGAATACCTTCAAGGCTCTCTACCCTTCCTTTCAATAAAGCCAACCCTCAGTTGGCCCAGAGCGACTGTGGAAGCTCTGGCAGCTGGCGGATCTGGATTTCTTTCCTAGACGGGAGGAGGAGAGTGGGGAAGGGCTCCATGGGCCCCCACAGACTGTGGATATGGGTAGCCTCAGGAACTGGCAGGGCAGTAGAGATGGTAGAGCAGGCTGAAATCTGAGACTGGCTGGGGGAGCGGATGCAGGGGTCTGGGGAAGAACAGCTGTGATGACCAGAGACTTCCCTGATAGGCCCTCCCTGACCCCCTCCAAACAGCTATCAGCTTCTGATAATTCTGCCTCTATCTGTCCATCCTCTTGGCCCTGCTCACACAGCCGCACACACTAGTGCAGGTCCTCATCACCTCCAATGTGGACTCTTACCGCAGCCTTCTAGTGGGTCTCCCCCTCCTGACAGTCTCTCCTCACTCTGATCCTCCTACTTTCCAGGCCTGACCATGTCATCTCCCTGCTCGTGAACCTTATATGATTCACTACTACCCTTATGATAAAATACCACAAAAAACCACCTGTAAGTAAATATAAAGTTGCTTCCAAAGTGGGAGGACACTGGTGACTGGTGGGATCAGGAAAAGTTACAACGGTCCCTAGAAGGTCATCTTACACAGGCCTCCCATTTTACACACGGAGGAAGGACTCAGAGGAGTGGATTTACTCAGGGTCAAGTCAAATCAAGCCCACATGCATTTATTAAGCACCTATTATGTTCTAAGAGCTTTTCTAAACATGGATCACCTAGAAAGTAAACAGCTGAGCAGGAATTTGAACTGGGATTCTCTCCCACTAGACCCATGACGCCCCATGAGGGATCCTTCCTACAGCAGAGGCCCACAAGGAGGACAGGATGGTCATGTTCAGTCCAGGAGCGGGGAGTCACTCTGTCTCAGATTCTCAGGGTCTCCTTGCTTTAAGCAGGACAGACTGTTCTATCCTGTTCTTCTGTCTCCGAGTGACTGAAGATGGTTCAGACTTGGCATCTCCCATGGGTCCCCTCATTGCCCCCAATCCATCTTTGGCCCTCCCCTGCCTCTTGGTTGACCTCACTCCTAACCAGCCTCAGTTCCTGCTCTTCCACCAGCCTGGCATTGCATCACATGCTACACATGGAGAAGCCAAATTCAGCCCCAGGAAGGCCTTTGTGCCCTATGCCTCTCACCTGACTGGCCACAATATGAGGAATTTGCTTTTACTCACATACACTCTTGAAGATGAGCTACTCAGTCACAGAGGGTGGCAATCAGTGTCAATGGTGAGAGGGCATCCTTTCACTAGTGAAATGGCCCCTCTTGGAAGAAGAGACACAAGGAAAAGATTCCTGATCATGAGAACAGTCCCAAAGCGGAACAAGAGGTAGTCAGACACCCCTCCCCCAAGAGTCTCCAGGCAGAAGTTGAGGGTGGCGTTTCAGGGCTCTGCGATAGAAGGGATGCTTCTTTGGGCAATAATAATGGAGAACTTAAGTTTTGTGTTATCTCACAACAGCCTGATGCTCTGCGAGGCTTTTATGAGCCTCATTTTGACTGAAGTATCTGAAGCAGGATTGAAACTCGGGTCTTTTGGATTCTAAGTTGAGCACTTTGCTCCACTGTGCCACCTAGGGGTTGACAGATTGTGCTATACTGTGTTCCCCAGTTTCCGGAAGACGTTTCAGCCTCTGTCCTTGAAGGATGCTTGGCCACCCCGTGTGGCCCAGGCGGGGCCTTCCTCTAGAGCATCAGTGCCCACATCTGGAAAGGTCCAGTGAGAGAATGAGCGTATGGGCTTCATAAACTGTAAAGCGCTTCTGCCAAGGTGAAACACTGTGTCCATGCCGCTAATCATTAATTCATCTAAGGGGCTGCCAGAAGGAGAACTGTTGTTTCATTTTCTGTTGTTGGCCCCAGAAGTTTGAGTTTCAGAGCAAGGCATCATAGGAAACAAGACGTGTCCATTCCAAGACTCCGCAGATGGAGAGAGGATTGTGCAAGGGACCGGGAAACAAAGGGGCAATTAACAGTCATCCCAGAGACAGCGCCAGGGTACTGGGGGGATGGGGGCGAGGAAAGGGCGCCCAGACAGATGTTTCCAGGGCAGGGCTGCCACTGAAAGCCTCTATTACTGTCCTTAATCCCCCCACATGTTTCCCCTCCGCTGGTGAGAAGAGCAGGCTCAGTTCCCCTCTTTGGGAAGACGGAGCCTGAGCCCATATTTATGTTCCGTCTGAAATTAATGCAGGGGCTTCTTTCAAATGCTAATTCTGCAGCCCCCCCAGCTCTTACTGCTGCTGCTGGGGCTGCTGCTGCTGCGGGCAGGGCTGGAGACACAGAGAAAGGGAGGAAGGAAGGAAAGAAAGAAGAAAGGAAAGAAGAAAGGAAGGAAGGAAGGAAGGAAGGAAAGAAGGAAGGAAGGAGGGAGGGAGGGAAGGAAGGAAGGAAGAAGAGAGGGAGGGAGGGAAGGAAGGAAGGAAGGAAAGAAGGAAGGAAGGAGGGAGGGAGGGAGGGAGAAATGAAAGGAGGGAGGGAGGGAGGAATGACAGGCCCCTTAGTTTTTCTTGTGGAAGCTGGAGAGAGGGCACAGGGGGAGGAGGGCAGAGAGTTGAGGGAGAGGCATGGAGCCAGTCATAGAAAGCCAGAGATGAGGGAAGGTTGAGAATATAGAGCACAGAATGTAAGAGCCAGAGAGACCTTAGAACAGGGAAGATCAGAGCAGGGAGGGAGCTTAGAACAGGGAAGGTCAGAGCAGGGAAGGACCTTAGAACTAAGAACATAGGGAGTGGGAAGGACTTGTGAGAATACAGGGGCCTTCACTGTTACCGTTCCCTGGAAGGAGACCCCCATCAGACCTTGCAGTGCTCCCTGTGTGATCCGGGCTCTTCCTGTAAGACAGGTCTACCTGTCTTATCCAGGATAAGAGCAGACATTCACAAGGTCCTTTTCCATATGTGATCCCCTCTGACTCAAGCCCAGAACTTTTCTTCCGTGCCCCTGCCCTGTCCCTCATCCTCTCTCCCCTTCTGAAATCCCCCTTAGCCCAGGATTTCCTGCTGTCCTTGACCCTCCCTTTGCTTCCTTTGGGAGCCCTCTCACCCTAACAACTACAATATGCCCCTTTCATATAGCATCTTAGCGTTAAATATGGTAATGTCTGTAAAGCGCTCAGCACAGTGCCTGGCACATGGTGCGGGGGTGGGGAAGGGAGGGTGGCCTTTACGTTTTCACAGTGATTTAGAAATATTATTTTATTTGCTCCAGACAATAATCCTGAGGGTGATTATTACCTATTATTGTCTATTACCCCCATTTTACAGATCAAGAAATTGAGTCTTAGGGGAATTAAGTGACTTGCCCAGAATCTGGGGTAGGATCTTAACCCCAGCTTTTCTGTGACTTTAAGGCTCTATCCATTACACCCCTTATCTCAGCCAAGTGTCCTCTTGCTGCTCTCCTGACTCCAGACACATCAGAAGTCCTCTGCCCTGTGTCCACATAGACCACCCCGCCTTCTTGTGAAAAGCCTCATCACTCAGCCCTGTCCTCTCTGTCAAAGCCTTCCCGTGTTTGACCTTCCCTCCTGCTCCAGACCTCAGCCAAGACTGTCCAGATACACATCCATTCTGGGGACTGGAAACATAGCCTGTGAGTCAGGCTGCTTGGGGCTCAGCATCCTCATTGTCCCCTCCATCTCTCTGGATAAAGTGTTTTCCAGAAGGGAGAAAGAACTTTTAAGCTTCTCACCCACTTCTGTCCTGGAGAGTTTGAAAAGTAGTTACCCATAAGACAGACCCCTCTGTCACTGGAGTCTGAATCAGGAAGTACCAAGGACCTGCTGGAGGAATCAGGGGCTTCTCTACCAGATCATGTCCATCCCTCCCCACCCATGGCAGAGGCCCTGACAAGCACTCCCTTTGGCTCTTCTCTCTCCTTGATTATCTACAGAATTTGAATACCCACTCCTCCAGGAAGACTGCCCTGATTCCTCTTGGATGGTAAAGTCCTTCCCTCTCAGATCTCACAGATCTCACTTAGCTTGCACCCCACCCCATGCAGAATATTATCTCCTGTGATCCGTGCTTCCAGTCTTATCCTGACTCAGTACTGTGATATTCTTGAGGAGGACAGGTGTTATGTTTTTATCTTTCATACATTCAGTAAACATTTATTAAGCACCTACTATATGCCATCACTGTGCTAAGCACTGGGGTTACAGAAAGAGGCAAAAAACAGTACCTAATCTCAAGGAGTTTATAATTTAAAAGTGTATCTAAATCAAATCTAAAGCTTATCCTTCATTCAACAAATATTTATTAAGCATCTACTGTGTACAGAATCTTGTGTTCAGTGCCAGAGAAGAAAAGACTAGATAAAATACAGACAACAATAATATATGCTAGTCCATGGAAAGAATACTGGTTTTAGAGTCCGAGGTCCTGGTTCAAATCCTCCTTCTGCCACTTTACTACTTGTAGGATCTTAAGCAAGTGATTTTACTTCTTGCAGACTCAGTTTCCTCATATATAAAAGCAAGGGGTTGTCCTCTTGAGTCCTTTCCTAATCCAGATCAATGATCCTGGGATTCGAGGAAGTGACTCTTCCAAGAATAGTTAACATGGCATCTTGGAGCCATGGAGACGGTATCTTTGGTGAAGCCATGGGGAGGGGACAGGCAGCCTCTCCATTTGAACCTGATTTGGGGGCAGAGATCCCACCATACTGGTTGCTGATTTTTCAAAGTGAATTTGATGGACTAGAGCAGAATTCTGTTTTCCAGGCTCACTCTAAAAAGAAGCAGATGCATACGCCAAAACCATGGAAGACCTTCCTGATCATGAGGGTTCTTCCTAAGTGGGATGTGCATCCTCATCTCCTGGGAGATGCTCAAGCAGAAGTCAGGCAGCCACCAGTAAGAATGCAGGGGATTCCTGTTCAGCCATGGGTTGGACTCCATGTCCCTGGGGTCCCTCCCCACTCTGAGATTCTGGGAGGGCTCCCATTCCAAAGTCTGACCCTTATTCTCTGAGGCCATGACTTCTTGGCCAAGAAAGGGGAAAAAAAGTCCACTAATGGTTTATTTTTTTTAAATGTCCAAACATATGGTTAACCTCAGAGGGGATTAATGATGCTGGCCCATTAAGTCCAAGTCAGAAAGAATAATCCCACTGGAACAATTAATCATGGACTAAAGAAGGGAAGAAGCAGCCTTGGGACCTCGGACACATGGGAGCGTGAACATAAACACTTGGAGGTTTCTGTAAACAGATGTTCTCTCATGTAAGCAAGTCTGCCATCACCAATGTTCCTGTTTTCGTGGAAGTGGGGCTAAGTTATATAAGGGGCTGCAACCGGGCCAGGAGGAATAACTTGACTGGAGCCAAGTGAAGGAGATCCCAGGAGACTCTGCCTTGCTTTGTGAGCGCTTGGGCCACTCAGTTTCTCTGTATGGGCTCAGCACTCCCATTTATAAAATGAAGGGGTTAGACTAGATTCTCTCTAAAGTCCTGCATGATGAAAGATCCTGTAGAGGGGGTGGGCTGAGCCATGAGTGTTCTGAGGTCCCTTCTAGGTACAAGACTAGAATTCCATGACCCACTGGTGTTCTTCTGCTCTCTTGCCAATGGTGATATTGGGGGAGGGAGGTAGAGAAAGTGGAGGAGGGTTGAAAAGACCTGAGGCATAGCCCTGGGTTAGAAACCACCTCATTTGGAAGTAAAACTGACCAAATGTCTTTCCCTTATTTTTCTTACCTGTAAAATGGGCTTGGGCAGCCTAGGTGGTCTCTAAGGGCCCTTTCTGATTCAATGGTCTCTGTTCTTCTCTGTCCTATTTTGCCTCCCTCCCCCATAGCCTAGACGAGGCTCAGTACCCAGAGGACTACATGCCTCTCAGATCACTTCTAGCTCAGAGATGTTGTGACTGTGATTCCCCTGAGGAGGCCAGCACTCCCCCGACAGGGCAAGGCTCCTCAGGAGGACTCCAGCCCCTTCCCCTTCTCCCCCCTCAAGGTCAGGGCACTCAATTAGTGTGCTATTTTTAGCATCCATAGCCCCTTGGCTTTACAGCCCACTTCTTGCATTGCATGTTTCTGTTCTAAGTCAGCCCTGATAAGAAGTAGAATTGGTGTCAGGCTGTTCCGTGATGGGAGCAGTGCGCACAGGGCTGCTGGGCTGGCAGTCACAACTATTACACGTGTATGTGCCACTCACACACAGGCAGACCTCATCAAGCATTGGCTGTGGAGTTGGACTCCATGTTTGCTGCTTTAGGGGGAACAAAGGAGGTACACAGTCTGATCTGAGCATCAGGAAAGTGGTTCTGGAGGTGCAGGAATGATTGAGGCAGGAAAACCTGAAGGGAAGATATTACAGTAGGCTAGTGGGTGTGGATGGGGCCTCTGAGAGAGTAGGGCCATGAGCGACAAGAAAGGAGATACACCAGGCTCCGGAACTGATGAGATTTGCAAGGAGAGTCAAAGATGACCACTGCCACCACCACCACCACCACCACCACTACCACCACCATCATCGTCATCAATTAGCATTCATATGGCACTTAAAGGTTTTCAAAACTTTATATATGTTATGATCCTCACAGAAACCCTGCAAGGGAGGTATTGTTAATATCACCTAGATTTTACAGATGAAGAAACTGAGGCAGTCAGAGATTAAGTAACTTGCCCAGGGTTTCACAACTATTAAGTATCTAGAGTGGGATTTGAACTCAGGTTTTCTTGACTCCAAGTCCAGACCATGATCTCTGATACCATATAACTGCCAAGATTACAAAGATGAGAGACAAGGTGATGGTGGTCCCACAGATGGAAAATTAATGGCAAAATGAGGGACAGGTTTGGAGAAATGATAAAGAGCTGCCCTTCTCCCTTGTTTCTTCAGGGCCAGATGAGGATCTAACGGGGATGTTTGGTGCCCAGGGCAAAGCAGCACAAAGCATGTCCTACATTGAGTGAGGAGTGGGGACTAGGTCTAGGAGTCTGTGATCCTATTTTCCATCCTCCAACAATTCATTTCATAGATGAGAAAACAGAAAGAAGGTAAAGAGAGTCAAGCAGTAAGTCCATAGCAGAATTGAGACAAGAACTCATGTCTCAACTTCTGGTCAGTACTTAATTTATATCTCAGGATAAGAGCTGGGTCACTTTGACTATGATGACTGAATTGAGAACTGTCCTGGAAAGAAGGAAGAAAGAAAGGAAAGAAGGGAGGGAGGGAGGAAGGAAGGAAGGAAGGAAGGAAGGAAAGAAGGAAAGAAAGAGAAAGAAAGAAGGGAGGGAGGGAAGGAAGGACTCAAAGAAACCCTAGAGACCAACCCCCTCTTTTTACAAATGAGGAAACTGAGGTCTGAAGAGATAAGGAGACTTGCTGAGCCAGGGTCAGAGCTAGGTCTTGTTTCCAAATCCAGGACTTTTTCTTTACACTCCATTGTTTGTCTTGACTGAAAATGGACCCACCCAGTCCAGAGAGCCCAGGTCCCCAGCTCACCCAGCACCCAGGTATATGAGTGTACATGTGTGTATTATTGGAGCTGAAAACTGTCTTTGTTTCTGAGCTTGGGTCACACCACAGAACTTGCTGAGTTTTCAGAAAACTTGGGAAGTGTTAAAAAACCAGACAGAAGAAAAAGAAAATCCAGCTTTGGGCTGGTGGGTGGGCGGCAGGGCGGGTAGGGTGGTGGTGGTGGTGATAGTGAAGGGGACTCAGGCTGGGGCTGGCAAGCCAGTCTGCCTTCCTGCAGGAAGCCCTGGGTTACAGCCCAACTGGGGTTGAGGGGGCAGGCTTTCAGAGAAGGAGATCTGCAAACACTGCAAATCTAGGTTTCACTGGCCCAAGGAGACCCTGGAATGGTTCAGCTCCTGATAATTCCAGTCAAAGTTCTTATTTCCCAGGGCCTTTAGGCTCCCACTCACCCTCTCAGGTGGGTTCCAGCAGGATTAGTATCCCATTTTATAGAGGAGGAGACTGAGGCCCAGAGAGTGGTCTACCTTCTCAGCATCCCACACCCACACCTAGCACAGCCTCTGCCTATTATAGTGAAGAAGTGAGCACTCCAGGCTGTCATCCCCATCACATAGTATGAGCACTGTAGGACTCTGGGGAGATGGAGACAGAATGATTAACAAATGCCCACTCCTTGGAAGCTTTCCCTTAATGATCTTGCTATGTGGGAAGGGGAAGGGTTATTATTCTAATTTTGCAAAGAAGGAGACCAAGGTCCAGAATTCTCAGAATTTCAGGGCTAGAGTAGAAAGCACCTAGTCTGACTCATAACGAACATAGCAAACTCAACTAAGGAACGTCACCCAGTTCCTTCTACCTCCAGGGTAACCCACACCACTCTGGTACTGTGCCCATTGTTAGGGAAGCTTACCCTAATACTGAGTCTCAATTTGCTTTTACAACTCCCTCTCCCCCACAACTGGCCCTGGTTCTGTCCTTTTTCCACATGGCTACCCTTCAGATACTGGGAGACAGTTAGCATGTCTCCAACCCTTCTCTTCTAACCATCTCTAACTCCTTCAACCCGTTCTCATAAAATATACACTCAAAGTCCTTCACAAATTCTGGTACCCTCCACTGGATGACCATAGTTTATCAATATCCATAGAAATATGAGTTGTCATCATCCTTCTTCTCCTCCATCTCCTCCTCACCACCACCATCATCTTCCCCATCCTCATTATCTAAACACCATACACTGGAATTGTATCTACTTCAATTTAAGTTTTGTACCCCTAGACTGTATACAGTAGGCACTCAAGAAATACACGTGAAATTGAACTACAAAGAACTGAATTGAATTGAAGTGGACAGACTATTCCCTCTACACTCATTCTGCCTTTTTAAATAAAGTCCAAGATACAAGAGTCCAAGCTTTTTTGGCTTCTCTCTCCCACTGCTGACTCATGCTCAGCTTGCAGGCCACTGTTATAGATGAGTTGCTGGCTAACCAAAGTTCCCCATCTTGCACTTGTAAAGTTGGTGTTTTTTTGAACCCCAAAACAAAGTTTTATATGTCTTTCTTCTTAGATTCAGCTCAAGTGTCCTAGAGTGACAAGATCCTTTTGGAGTCTGACATCCATCTAACCCTCCCTCTTGGCTCTGAGCCATCTATAAATGAATAACCCTGCCCTCTGGCCTCTTTCCAAGTCATTGATAAAATAGGAACCAACCCCTGGTCAAGCATAGATTCCCTAGGGTCACTCTAACCATCCATGACTACTCTTTGGGTCCAATCAATCAACCACTTCTGATTATGCTTCACTAGACTAGCTTTTAGTACATGTCTCTCCACTTTCTCCACAAAAAGAGCAGGAGAAGCCATATCAAGACCCATGCGAAAAGTGGAGTAAACAATTGCTGCAGGCTTTCCCCTGATCTATCGGTCCAGAATCTGTTGAAATGGGAAATGAGGTTAGCTTGGCATGACTGGTTCTTAGTGAAACAATGTTGGCTCCTTGTGATGGCTGCTTCCTCTTCCAAATGCTCAGCTACACTTTGTCAACTCTTTCTCCCCCTTAACTGAAAATTGATGGGGCAGGAGGGAATTGCCTTTCTCCAACACAACTCATTTCAATTTTCTGAGATCTTCCAAAGATGCTGGATAGCAAGACCACCTGCCAGTTCTTTCAGGACCAGAGAATATTCTCCACCTGGGCCAGGTAGCCAGGAACTTTCTTGTTATCCCTTTACTTCAGCTCAATACCAGCCATTATCTTTTTTTTGTGTGTGTCTGTCCCTTAGTAACTAATTAATATTTGTATAATGCTTTAACCTTTGCCAAGAGCTTTACAAATATGATCTCATTCTATCTGAGAGGTGGGTGCTACCCACTGAAGTAAGTGAGGCTAAGGTCATAAAGGCTAAACTGGAACTCACTCTTCCTCATTTCAGGTCCAGAGTTCTATTTATCATGCCACCTTGTTACATTAGATCCCAGTGTCAGAGTTGGAACTTAAACAACTAAAGAATTGGAAGAGACATTATTGTACATCCCTCCATTTTTTAGATGGAGAAACCGAAGCTTAGAGAGGGGGAAGTGATTTAACAAATTCTTCCTAGCGCCTACTGGATGATGTCCAGGGAGGGAAGCCCCTGTCTCCCCATTCCTGACATTCAAACTGAATCTGCCCCACCTCCTGGGTCAAGCATGTGACTGTATGTGACTGTATGTGACTGCTCCTCATGTGCTTGAAGACAGCTCTCATGTTCCCCCAAGTCTTCTTTACTCTAAGTTAAGCATCCGGAGCCCCATCTCCACAGGACCCCCATATAGCCTGGTCTCGAGGACCCTCGCTTGGTCACTATCCTTTTGGGTGACTGTTTCACCCCATCTTCATCTGACATGGTCTCTAGGTAACTCACTATCCTGGTCTGGATTTTTCAATTCAGGTAAGCAAGTATTTGTAAAGGACCTACTAGGTGCAAAACTCTTTGTAGGTACTGGGGAGATGAAGCCAGAATGAAACATTCCCTGCTCTCTGGGGTTTTACATTCTTCTAGGGGCTAAGAGCTCAGATTAAGTCCTAGAGAAGAATTAGAAGGTGGAGAAAACACTTTCATTTGAGAATTAGGGAATTTAGGAAGGAGACCGCAT
This sequence comes from Potorous gilbertii, assembly GCA_028658325.1. NCBI lineage: Eukaryota > Metazoa > Chordata > Mammalia > Diprotodontia > Potoroidae > Potorous > Potorous gilbertii. The sequence goes on from CM053770.1 coordinate 669,181,585, forward strand.
CTCATCTTAGATTTAGTATCTAAGCTAAAAAAAGCTTGGAAGGAAGGGAAGGGGAGGATGAGGATGGAAGAGATTCCAGGCACAGAGGATGTTCATGTGCACAGAGGCCAGGGATGGAAACTCTTGAAAAAGAGCAATGACTCTAGTTTGGTGGGCTATGGAGTATGTGCCGGAGAGGAACATGAAATAAGGATAAAGAGGCAGTCTGGGGTCAGGGCACATAGGGCCCCGACTTAGCCTGGTCCCTCCTATCATACAGGCCTAGAACCCCAGCCAAGAGAGGGAACTGTGAGCAGAACTGATGAAGCCAGAATAAACCAGCCCTCCGAGTCAGAGCCAGGACGCTTAACTCGGCTGTCACTTTGGGGCTGCCAATGCTGAGTTGGGCGGGTGTGCCGGCTCCCCACACTTGGGCTCATAAAACAGTCCCAGCTGCAAATCAGCCAATCAACCCAGGCTTCAGGCCAAGCCGCGATGTACAAGCAACTTTATTAGGCTGCTAGGGTCTCACCCCCTGCTGTCTTATGGCACTAAGGAATCCATGGATGGAATGAGTATTTCAGCATGGGCCCAAACCCGAAGCATGAGGGGAAGAGGAGATATGTTAAAATAATGGTGTCCTGTTAGCTGTGGGCTTTGGGATGGAAGAACTAGCCTGGAGCCATCTGCCTGAGATGGGCACTCACCTGTATTAGGAAAAGAACAGGTAAGTTAATCCACTTTGGCCCTGCCTTCAGTAATAGCTAGGGTTCCCTGGTCAGATCAGCCAATTCTTTGTAAGAATGGGAGGGACAAAAAGTGAATGGAAATTAAGCCTCCCAGAAATTCCGAGCGGCTGGATTCTGGTGCTTGGAGACTCCCACTCCCATCTGCCTCCATGTGGTTGCTGTTGTAGAAGGCTCCACAAGGCAAGTGAAGCAGGAAAATGTTTGGTAGGAATGGTGGGTGGACACGAGAGTGGGTCAGGCAGCAGGGTTGGGTAATGTGCATGGCTGCGTTTATAAAAAACCTATCACTTCGGGAAATCAGGTTGAGTCAGAAAAAATGTCAGCTCCCTGGCATTCCCTACTCTCTGGCTTCCTGAGCTAGGTTAGAATTTATGACCCTGAATTCCTGCTTGGCTCTGTTCAACCCCTGGCATCTCAGCTCTGCACAGGCAGTCACAGGGGACCTCAGAGGCATCTGGCCCAACCCCTACCTGGGCAAAGAGTCCTTCAGGACCACCCCTCCCTGACAAGGCCGCCCCCTCCTGATTATGCTAGGGAGAGCCTGATACTTAAGGGCTCCCATTGTGCTGTTGGACAGACTGAATTATTAGAAAGTCCTAAGTTGCAGCCTAGGATGACCTCTTCTTAATTTCCCCTATTTCTGAGTTCTGCCCTTTGTCTTCTCTTGGTTAAAAGTCCCTATCTTCCTCCCTATCATCCAAGATCATGAACCTTTCAACATTCTGGTTATTTTTCTCTGGATATTCTCAGGATTTATACATGTCCTTCCTAAACTGTGATGCCCAGAAAGGTTACTGTGATACATAGTAGGCACTTAACAAATGTTTATTGATTGATTGTTCACTCTACTGGAGACCACTCTGACATAGATATCGGTCCATTAATGGCTACTCTGTATGTTGGACCATTCAAGCTAACCTGAATCTACCTACCTGGAATATTGTCCAGCCCACATCTCTCTACCATGTCCATAAAAAGAAACTTGGAAAATGGTCCTTTCAAATCTAGGTCAACTCTGTTATGGTGGCTTTTAACCCTTTTTGTGTCCCAGGCGTCGTGGGCATGCCATCTGGTAAAGCCTGCAGACCTACTCTTAGAATCATGTTTTTAGCGGGGTGGAGCCAAGATGGCGGAGTAGAAAGACTCACATTTGCTAGCTCCGAACCCACAGCCCATGGATTTCCTCTAAAAAGAACTCCTGACAAATTCTGGAACAGTGGAAGCCGTGCAGCAACACAGTGAAGGAGATCTCCGTTGCAGAGAGCCCTGAAAAACCAACCGCAAAGGTACCCCGAACGGGAGCGGAGCCCTGCCCTGAGGAGCCCTCCCCTTCCCTGCCCTGGCCACGTGGCACTGAGAGGAGCGAGCAGACCCAAGCAGGCGTCAGGGACCTGAATCTCCGGCGGCCGCGAAGGTCCCTCCACCCACAGATGCACAGGTCAGTGAGAGAGACAGGCTGAGAGGGGAGCGGGGCATCTCCGGGACTTGGACCCCCTGGGAGGCGGCCACTGCTGCAGAGGCAGAAGCAGCGCTGCCAGAGGCCCCCAGAGCAGGCAGGACCTCTGCAGCAGCTCCATTACAAAAGATCTCTGCATAAACGCCCTGAGGGAACTGAGCCTGAGAGGTGGCCCTGCCCCCACCTGAGAACCAGCAGATAAACTCCCATTGAAGAGCAGTCAGGCCTACCGCCAAAAGCCCTGAGACTGGGGAGCAGCATTTGAATCTCAGACCCCAAGCACTAGCTGGGCGGACCTAGGCTGGGGTGGAGAGGACTCTCAGAAGTCAAGTAACTGTCTGGGAGCATTTGAATCTCAGACCCCAAGCACTAGCTGGGCGGATCTAGGCTGGAGTGGAGAGGACTCTCAGAAGTCAAG
>CM053770.1:669184686-669244332 GCA_028658325.1 Potorous gilbertii
TCTCTGATGACGAAGAGATATGCTTACCATCAGGTAAAGACATAGGAGTCAAGGCCTCTGTATCTCAAATATCTGAAATAGATACCCCATGGGCTCAGGCCATGGAGGAGCTCAAAAAGGATTTTGAAAAAAAAAAGAATCATGTTTTTAAATGTATGACACAGAATACATAGGATTATAAGGGAAACCAGTTATATTTAAGGAATGGTGTAAGGTTTTTCATCCCCTGTTCCTATCCACAGACCTCCTGAAATCTGTCCACAAGCCCCTTTGGAGTCTAAGGAGCCTAGGTTAAGTTCACCTGGCCCACAGCACTCCCATCATTGACCTGTGTAGTAACCTTCTCATTTTACAGATGAGGAAAGTCAAGCTCAGAGAGAGGAAGGCACTTAGCTAAAGTCATGAAAGTCTACCATTGGAAAGGGAATCTGGCATTGTGAAGAGAAAATCCTGGACTGGGAGCAAAGAGACACAAAATCAAATCTCAGCTCTTGCCACTACCTGCAGTCTTGGGCAAGTCACTGTTGGGTCTTAGTTTCCCAATCTGTTAAATGGGACAATTGACATTATTAATCAATTATGTCCTTGGACAAATCTTTTTCCCTTCTCTGGGTTGTCTGCTTCTTTATAGGATGCATGAATTGTAACAGATGGTCCTAAAAAGTCAGTTTTTCTCTAGGTTAGCATATTCCTGGATTATAATGTTCTCCCAGGATCCTGTAATTTCGGGTGCGTTTCTCCAGGCTCCATTGCGTCTTTCCCCAGGTGCATAGGACTTCCCTAAGAGGTAGTGGACTATGAAGCCAGCACTTTGGAGGTCAGTGGCCTCAGCAAGTATCCCCTCCCCATTATAGCAGCATTTCCTGAATACCGCTCTCCCTGAGGCCACGTTCATTCCAGAGATACTATGCTCAAGACACATCACATCACAGGCTTTCCATCTGAGCCCAGAAAACGTCATCTTGGCCTGCTTAGAATAACCTCACACTTTCCCTTTCCTTCACTTATCCTGTGTCTAGACAGCACCTTCCCTACTATGAGATAATCTTTTTTCTTTCCTTAATGAGAAGGTCAACCCACCCAGGTTCACAGCAACCTAAAGTAGGCACAATCAAATGCTTATGAAAAAAGGAAAACAGACAGAGAATTGCTAGTGTAAGCCTGGCCCACCCCAACCCTGGACCCCATGAAACCAACTGGAGGTCCGACCCTTCCCTCCATACTCAGAATCCTTTCTAAATGCCTTCATGCAAATCCCAGGGAGATACCACTGGCACAGAAGAAAACAAGTCTGAAGACCTGAATTTGAGTCCCACCTGCCTCTGAGGAGGGCAGTGTGGCCCAGAAAAATCACGTGACCTCTCTTTGTCTCCTCATCTAGAAGAATGAAGGACTGGATGAGATAACTAGGTCCTCTCCAGCTCCAGGGCCCCTGATCCTACAAGTCTCAGCTCCAGCAATGAACAGTTATGCAATCTGTGGCAAATTCAGGCATCCACTGGGCTTTAGTTTTGCCATTTCTCTAAAACCTCAAAGGTATCTTGGGGTTTACAATGTGTTTCTTAAGGACCATGCCTTAAACCCAAATCACTGTGGTTCTCACTGATTGGCCAACAATAGGGCCCACCCCAAGTCTCACTTGGTTATTATTTGGGCCCTGATGGATCAGAGAGAGTGTAAATGGCAATTGTGTCTATTTTGGCCAGAAATGCTGAGGGTCTTTCCCTCCCAGGTCGTTTTGTTATTTTTTTTTACAAAGTAAAAGAGGCCAATCTTTGCCTCATTTCTTATCTTTCCTTAATCACTCTGGACCTTGCCTCAGTCAAACTGAGACTTGGGAAAGACATTAACTTAAAAAGGCCAAGTCCCTTACTGTATCCAGGGCCATCTCCAGTCGTCCTGACCTATATCTCTCCATTAGACCTAGATGGAGAAAGTGAGGCTGGTGACTTTGCATAGTCCTCCCTCACTTGAATCCAATTCACATGCAAGTCATGGCATCACTTCCCTAATGTCATGGCCCTCTTCAAGAACAAATGGAAAACAACAGTTTCATCATTAATAAAACAAGGGAGTTGGACTAGGTAATTTCTCCAGTCCCTCTCCTTGTCTTTCTTTAGAATTATTTTCAATTTCTATTGTACACCAGGACTGAAACTTAATAAGCACTTAGTAATGCTTGCTGACTGACTATTCTTGGATATTTTCTGCTCTTACAATACTTTTACTTTAGAATATACCACCCCTCTCCAATTTAATAAAAGAAAGAGGAAAAGAATTCTTCTGAACTAACACAATAATGAAAAGAAGGAAAGTTACAAAAAAGAGGAAAAAAAGCATTTTTCCCAAACTAATGCTACAAGGAAAGGAAGGACGGAAGGAGGAAGGGAAGGAAGGAAGAGAATGATCATTTAAGTAGGACCTGTTCTGTGCCAGGCAAATACCTCATTTCATCCTCAAAACAATCCTGGTGCGGAAGTGTTACTATCTCTATTTCACAGCTAAGGAAACTGAGGCAGAGGTGAAGAAATGACTTGCCCAGAGTCACACAGATAGTAGGTGTATGAGGCAAAATTTGAATTTGGGTCTTCTTGCCTCCAGGACCAGGGTTCTATCCACTGGACCACCCAACTACATATAACCAAGTTACCTGAAAGTTTCATACTTCCTAGTGCCCCACTTCAGCAAAAAGGGAGAGAAGTGTATTTTTCCTGTCTGTTCTTCAGGGTCAGGCTTGGCGATTATAATTCAGAGGGCACTTTCATCCCCAAATTGCATGGTCTTGACTCTTGTGAGTCATGTGACTTAGTGGAAAAGGAACTGGACTGGACTTAGGTGAGACCTGAGCTCCAGTGGGACTTCTGACACTCACTCAGAAGCTGTGCATCCAGGGCAAGCCACCATGCTTTCTCGGGGCCTTGGCTCCCAGTTGTGTAAAGGGGGGATGGCACCTGTAGGGAGGTTCCCAGGCCTTTGGAGACTGCAGGGAAGGAGGGGCTGACTGGGGAGGTGAACCAGAGCTGCTTCCAGCCCTTCCCACACCCCTGGCCCATGCTCATCCCCTCATGTGGGATCTATCCCACACACCTCGGGTTGCTGACAAGCAGCCTCTGCTTCATGTCAAGGCATGTGAGGAGAGATGGGGCACGGGACATCTCTTGATAAGGAAAGTCTCTAACTGTTGGGTTCCCTTGCCAGGCTGGAGGAAACGTCCCCAGAAGTATGAGGGCAGAGCAGGATCAGAAATGGAATTAGGCCAGGTTAACCCAACAGAAATCTGGAGACTCCTCAGAGCAGGCTCAGGAGACTGGGGTTGGGAAGGCATTGGTGGTATTTGGTCTTGGGTCAGAGGGGACAGGAATGCTGTCTCCAAGTATCTGAAGGATTGTTGTTATGGAGACCAGGGATCAGCCTCAATCTGCCTGGCCTCAGAGGGCAGGCCTAGGAACCTCAAGGACATGTTGCAGAGAGGCTTATTCCCTTCTTTCTAGGTCAAACAGCTAGTAAGTGCTGTTGTCAAGACTTGAACCCAGGCCTCCAGCCTCCTGGCCAAGCAGTTGTGATGGTGGGTTTCCCCACATTGTACCATGCTGGTGGACTTATAGAATGGGATTCAGTGGTGAGCTGGGAGGTGGGCAGGAAGCCTGGGTTGAAGCCCCTTGCTCTGATTTCATCAGTTTTGGACGTCGGATACCATAGCGATCTCTGGGAGTCCCGGGAGAGCAGGAGACAAAGCCAGTTTTCAGCCAGAGCCAGGTCTCATCCAATGCAGCCAGAGCTAACTCAGAGATGAGGGAAGTTTTCCTCGAATTAACTGCTCCCATAAATTTATCCATCTGTTATCATAAGTGTGGCTTGGAAATGACTTGGCCATAAAATCGAAATAAGCCAGGAGTGAACGTTTCTTACCCTTGGCTTCATGTGTATATTCTTCGTGCCAACATATTAACTCTTTTTAACAGCCCGGGTCTGGGCTGGCCTTGGGGACAGGGTGGCCATAAAAGACTTGACAAATTCCCAGGGCCTTATGGCACATAGCAGCCTGATGGAGGACTGCTGGGGCCAGTCAGCATCCACTGCATCCCAGCCAGAGTCAAGGCTGGAAACCTTCAAGATAAATCCCACAGGGTGCCGGAGGCCTGATCAGGCCATCAGGGGTGCCAAACAACACTCCAGAGACAGACAGAGGCCATGTGAAGGCTGAACTGAGAGAGGCTCCAACCCAGAAGCAACTTGACCTATCTCCTTGGGCTCAGGAAGTATGGGTGGTCAACTACCAAGCATCTTTAAATATAGGTTTCTCCCCAAGACTTTGCTTTCCTTAAATTCTCATCCAATTTTTTCCTGAATTGAGATTGTGAGCTCCTTATCCTACCCCTGAAGGTTTTACAGTTCATCTAATCATATCTCTTTGTTTTACAGATGGGGAAAGTGAGGCCCACAGAAACTGATCGATTTTCTTCCTATACGAGAAGTCTCCTGCAATTAGAATATGGGCTCCTCGGTGAGGATAGCACATTGTTACATCTCTGTTTCCCATGCATAGCACAATGCTTGGCTCATTGTAGCAGCTTAATAAATGTCTTATTATTTATTCATTCTCTCATTCAAGTAGTAAAGGTAGAATATGAATGAATGAATGAAAGAAAAATGCTTATTAAGTGCTTATAATACACCATGCTCTAGGGATACAAAAAGGAAAACACTTTGCAGAGGGTGACCTATAGGTTAAGGGGTCTCCGTTCACTGGCAAAGGATCATGTGATCTGAGGGCCAGGATAAGAACATAGCTCTAGGAAAGCAGGGAGCTCATCATGCTGCTGGAGTCCCAGCATCCGGGGGACATTGGGGAAGTAACCTCCCTTTTCTAGGTCTCATTTGCCTCCCCTACAAAATAAGGGCATTCGATCAGCTGATTTCTGTCAGCTCTACTTACCCAGGAAGCCCCGACTGAGCCCTGGCAGACACTGGTACCTCACCATCCACTCCTTTCTACTCACTTTGCATCGAACCCTCATTCCTAATCACTGTTCAGCTTATTCCCCCAACAGAATGGAAACTCTTTGGAACCAGGGACTGATCTGTTTGGTCTTTTTGTCTCTGTGTCCCCAGTAGCATCCTGAACATAGCAGGTTCTTAAGAAATGTTTGTTGATTGACTGATGGATATACATGATCAAGGAGGCTTGGGGAAAATGCCACGGAGGGATTGACATTAAAGAGAATCTCTAAGGAAAACATAATGGCCATCTCAGAATTCTCAAATCACATTCCATGTGTTTGTTTATCAGTGTTTAGAGCTGAAAGAAATCTCAGAGGCCAGTTAGTCCAAACCCCTGCTTTTACAGGTGTCGATTAGAAGTATCACTATGCCCATTTTGCAGAGGAGGGCGCTGAGGCTCAGTAGGGGGTGTAGGAAATGGCTTGTCCACAGCTGGTCTCGCGGTTAGTGTCAGAGGCAGAATTCAAAACCTGCTCCACCTACTGTCCAAGGAAGACCACTCCCACACCTGCATGCCCAGCACTGACCTCACCTCTGAACTGCAGCCTTGTGCAACCACTGCATGAAGGATGCCTCCAATCCCAACATGACCCAAACTCTCTACTCGCTTCTCTCTCTAATCCAATCTTAACCTGCTACCGATTTATCTTCCGGCAAAGATATGACCATGTTGCCTCTCTGCCCAACACCTCCAGGGGCTCCTTCTTGTTGACCAAGCAAAGTTGACATTCCTTGGCTTGACATTCAAGGTCCTTTACAATCTCCCATCAGACCTACTTTCTGGTATTATATCACAGGGTTTCCCTCGAGGTTCCAGCCAGCCTGAACAACCCACACTCCCTTCTGAATGATGGAGTGGATAGAGCACTGGACTTGGAGTCAATCTCACCTTAGAGATGTTTGCTTACTGTGTGATGGTGGTGAGTCACTCCTTGGGCCTCAGTTTCTCCCTTTATAAAATGAAGTCGTTGGCCTCAATGAAGTTCTGTTCCAGAATCCCTTTGCAGTTCTAAATCTATGCCCCTAGGATCCTTCTCCCTCTTCCACTCCACCCTCATGCCCCTTCATGCCTGATACTTCCCAGATACCATGACTTTGCTCAGTATGTTCCCTGAAATGCTCTCCTTAACCTCTTCACCTAAGCAACCTTCCTTGACACACTCCTTCCCCAAGGCAGGAATGTCCTTCCACCTCCAGAGGTGGACCCAGAGACCCAGAGATACCCAGATAGAAGATGAAGCTGATAGGAATTGTGGGGCTCTAGAATCTTTAGCTCATGGCAATGGATTGGAGGGAGAGGACAGCCAGAGAGGCCTCTTTGGGATGGTCTGAGTGCTAGAACGTGGGGAGGCCAATGAGAGAAATAAGGTATCCAAGGATCCTGAAGTTCTTGGGGGTGCCCTAAGAGGTGTCTAGCTCCATCTGTACTGGAATTGGGGCACCTCTACAATATTTCTTACTGACTTCATTTGAACCTGTCCCATGATGAAGAGCTCACTCCTTCTCAAAGCTTCCTTTTCCAAATGGTTCTGATGTTAGACGGTTCTTCCTACCTCCCATAGCTCCTCCCCCGGTCCATGGCTCCACTAGGTTCTACTTTCCAGAGCTGAGCAAAGCAAGGCTAATCTCTCCTCCCCTTCAATATCTGAAGGCTATGAGTGTATCTGCTCTGAGTCACCTCTTCTCCAGGCTGAAGCTGAGAAAGAGGGTGGGTTCAGGGGCAGGACCCTTTTTGTGCTCCCCTCCTCCCCACCCCATCCCTGGGTACCATCATGTGGTCTGGCTCACCAGGAAATGTTCAGTCCCAGGGAAGGCTGTTACTGGGATGTGGTTAGAAAGTCAGCCTCAGGCCAGATGCTAGAATGCATTTCCAGCAGGTGCTCCAGCCCCTCTCAAGCCACAGACAGTTCCCAGGTAAATCCTTGTCACCTGCCAGCCCTTCTCATAGCCTGGGAGACCTGGATCCTGCTTTATCTTCTTCCTCCCCAAAGTTACCAAGAGATATTGGGCAGCAGCATTAGGAAAGATACATGGCTTCCAGGAAGAAGGAGGTGATGGAACCAGCCTTCCATGGGTGCCACCTTCTACAGGAAGCCTTTATGATCCTTCTTAACTCTAGGGCCTTCCCTCTCATTTCCTGTTTGTATGGATTTCATGCTGCTAGCTTCCCTCTTTCAAGGAACTGTGAATTCCTTGAGGGAAGAGGCTGAATTTTAACTCTTTCTGTATCCCTGGCACTTAGCTCAGTGCCAGGCATGTAATAGGTATTTCATAAATGTGTATTGACTAGCTGTGCCTTGTGCAGGCCATGTTTGGAGCACTGTCTTTAGTCCTGGGTCCGAGGGGTGGAGAAGGACCCTGTCCAACAAATCAGTGGGTGTCCAGAGGGGATCAACCTAGAGAAATGGATGATGCTAGTTTGGAAAGATTTTTAAATGCCCAGTAAAGAGGTCTGGAATCAAGAGAGAGTCCATGAAGGGGCAGGGGAGTGACATGGTCAGACATAAGCCAAAGGCATAATAGGGGTCTGGAGAATGGGCAGGAGAGGGGAGAGGTAGGAGGCAGGAAGACCAACTAAGAGGTCATTGTAATAGCCCAGGGGAGACAGACCTGGGTCAGAGTCATGGTGGCTGTGTGAAGGAAAAGGGGGTAAATGCCAGAGATGACCTCGGAGGCAGAATCAAGTTTTGGAACAAAGTTCTTTCCTTCTCTAAGGGGAAAGGACACACAAATTTTCCAATCCAAGCTCTGCATTTCCCACCAACATTTCCTGATTGACCCACTGAAAACAGATAGTAAGAATCACAGGGATGTGTTTCTGAATGCCTCTTGACACTGTTATCACAACCCCCTCCCCATGTAAAGGAGACAGATAAATGTTATTATAACGGTGTCTCCTCTGTTGAGGAGATGGAAGGAATCCCACACATAATGACTCCCGACTCGGCCCTGCAACTCACTCCCACTTCCTACCTGCACCGAAGGCAAAGAAGAAACTCTTGTCTCCATTCTCTCGAAGCAGCGCCATGACCCGCCGAGCCATCCTCTCATTCCGCTTGTAGATGAGCTCCTGACGGAAGTAGCTGTCGATCTCCTGCGCCGTGGCTTGCTCGTGGGGGGGCAGCGTGGTATTGATGAAATTAGGGAGCTGAAGGAGAAAGGAACATGTCTTTTCAGGAGCATACTATCCAGAGGATGGATGGGAGCACAGATTTATTCATTGAGTCATTCAATAAACCAGTTTCCTCCTTTGCCCAATATTAGTGCTACCAGCCTCTCAGGGCTATGGGATGAAGGGAGTGATGGAAAGGACGAGGATGATGGGGATGTCAGTGGGATGTTACAGGACAGTGTGATACAGGCCCCTGGGGTGCCTCAGTTTACCTCTTCCATCTATAGTCTACCACTAAGGACCCCTCCCCTTCTAAGCCCTGAGCACTGCCCTGCCTCCCCAACAAGATGGTGGTAAAGGTCCAGCGAATGGACATGCCATGTGCCCTCTTCAGCCTCAGTTTTCTTTTTGTAAAACAATTAAATCCAATAAACATTCATCCTTGGCATTGATGATGACTCAGAGCTACCTGCCCTGTCCCCATCCTCACACCACTCTAATAGCCCTTTCCTCCTCTTACTCACAATGAAGGCAAAGTATAGATGGGCCAGGGAAATGAATGGTGAGGGCCTAGCTGTCAGGGAAAGTTTCTGTAAGAGACCAATAAGAACAAAGTGAAGAGAGGAGCTGGGAGCTAAACTGTGGAGGACCATGAATGACAAGCTAAAGAGATTGCATTTAGTTTTGCGGTCAATGGGAGCTATAGAGGGTCATTGAACTGTGGAGTAGCATGACCAAAGCTGTACATTAGGAAAATTACATGGGCAATGGTGTGAATGATGGGAAATAAGACAGTATGACCTGCAAGGAGGCAACTAGAATAGTCCAGATGAAAGGTGTTGAGAATCTGACCTAGGGTGGTGACTCTATGAATGGAAAGATGTGCGCCATTTTGTAGGCTAGCTCAATAGGCCCTAGTGGTCTAGCAGATGTGGAGGGCAAGGGAAAGAGAAGATTAAGGAAGATGCTTTGAGCCTGATGACCCAAAGGGTGGACAAGGAGATGCTGCTCCTATCCTCCATCATCCCAGCTCAGCAGCAGGGCACAAAATGAGCTCCCAGATTCACAAATCCAGAACCAGAAAGGACCTCCAAGATCAAGTCGAACCCTCACTATAACAGATGAAGAAACCAAGACCTCAGAGAGGTTGAGTAAGCCCAAAGCAAATAGTTAACCTTGTATTTGAAACCAGATCTTGTGACTCCAAAAAGGCCTCTTTTTTTATCTGTATCTCTCTGCTTCTAGAGACAGAGTTGGGGAGGAGGTGTAGTTTTCTCAAAAGAGGAGGTTGTAATTTAACCTTGTATCTTCCCGAGTACCCAGACAAATAACCATTGAACTCAATAGTAGAATATGTGATGCTGGGCAAGTCACTTCTCTGTGTCCCTGGCCTCTCTCTAAGTTACAAATGTTGATCTGCATTGGTGGAAGGAGTTTCTTCACTGGGACTTCCAATTCCTGCCCTCTCCCCCACCCTAAATACTGAATTGAATTGGGCCACAAGGAGGAAAGGCCATGTTTAAGGAAGGCTTTAAACTTCTGCCTTAGACTTCTGACCACTATAGGGTCACAAGACCCCTTGGTGACCCCCAGGTCAAGGGTGATATATCCTTCCTGGGGTGACAGCAATGCAGCCAGACACTCAGGTAAGGGGATGACTGAAATGACCTCTCCTGTCAAGCACCCTGGGTTTTAAGTTCACCTTGGAAAGCCACCTCCAAAGCAAATAAAGGAGTGGATCCCAACCCAAACCCAACAAGACACTTTATAGAAGTCTATGACTCCCCAACCAACACACTCATGGAGAATGGGAAGAGAGCAAGAGTGAGAGACAGAAAGACACACACACATACACATACAGAAAAAGAGACAGAGGTAGAGAGAGACAGAGACAGAGAAACACACAGAGAGAGTATGTGTAGTCCAGCATCCCCTTCCCAGCTGGGATTGTTCTGGGATTGGCCAGACCATCCCAGTTACCTATAACTATTTACACCTATTCTCCTTCAAGCAGACTCGGGAATTATCCCCAAGTCTCCCAACAACAATAAACCAGGTCTCTAGACCAGGGTGGGGCACCTGCAGCGTCAAGGCCACATGTGGCCCTCTAGGTCCTCAGGTGCGGCCTTTTGACTGAATCCAAACTTCACAGTAAAACTTGGACTCAGTCGAAAAGCAAAACCCAAGGACCTACAAGGCTACATGTGGTTCCCCACCCCAGGCTCTAGATGTTCCTGTCTCTAGGATTTCTTGCCCTGCCCAAGCTGTTTCTGGAACTTGTGGATTCTGCGATGCCTAAAGGTTGAGTGAATGGAAAAAGGCCAACAGCCTGAAGAATTGCACTTTGTTTACACTTCTCTTTGAAGAGCCCAATATCCGTGTGCTTAAGGCTTTCCAGCTTAAGCGGAGCAGGGAGAATGTGGAAGTGTTTGCTGGACCTCATGGCTTGCAGATGGTGCATATGACGTGTGTACAGGAGGGAGGCTATAAATCCAGTGTGCGAGAAGGGAGGGGTCTTTGAAATGTATTTTTAAAAGATTTCTGTTCATTTTATCCTTTAAGCTTTACACTTATTCTGTGGGGTTGGCAGGTCAGCTTCCCTGTCCTCATTTTACAGGTAGAGAAACTAAGGCTCACAGAGGTTAGATGACTTGCTCACAGTCACCCAGCAAGTCAGCAGCAAAGTGGGGATGTGAACCCAATTTCCTATGCTCCATTCCAAACTGCCTCCACTAAGCCATACTGTTTCTCTGGGTCCTTCTTTCTTTATGACCTCTAAAGACAGAGACTCCCCACCATTGCTCACAAGTGATTACCACTGTTAGAGATAGCTGTGCTGAAGAGAACCCAGAACTAGGATGGGAGTAGGGGGATCGGGAGGGTTCAATTCTGTCTGGGCTGTTTCTCTGCAGAATCTGCTGTGCCCTTGAGTAAGTACCTTATCTTCTCTGAGCTTCACTCTCTCCATCTGCAAAATGGATATGCTTTCCCTTTCCTGCCTCAATGGGCCACTACTGCCCCCAAATCCCTGAGATGGAAGGGATGTGTCTGTACAATTTTCACTTCCTTTGAAGGCAGGAACTATGCTTTTGTCTTTCTTTGTACTGATGGTGCTTAGCACAGTGCCTGACATATGGGAAGCCCTTTTGATGAGTCCCATGCGCCTACTAGTGAGATCCCTGAATGAACAAGGGGCAGTAGGACTTGACAAAGTTAAGGGGGTACAAACACAGGAAGGAGCAATTGCATCAAAACACTCACATATTCCGATACCTTGACATTCCCAAGCCAGGAGCCATCTATCCTTAATAGGAGCCTCCCTATCCTTAAAGGTACTACCTTCCAGCGTGGATGATGTAGGCTTTGGTTTTGCTGGATTATGTATTTTTATGGTGAGGGTTTTATCCCCACTTTTTTGTCCAAGAGGGTGGAGAAACAGTTGGAGAGACAAATTGCAAATGAATGCAAAAATAAATAAATCTATTCTTAATATTGGATTTCCTGACACTGCCTTCTCTTAATTCCCTCTGCGTATCTGGCCTCCTCTTCAGTCTCTGTGAGAGATTCACCATTTGGATCTCTCTCCCTGATGGGGTATCTATCCCCAAAGCTCCATCTCAGGTCCCTTTCTTTTTCCTCTAGACTGTCTTGTCTGATGATCTCTCATCAGCCCCCTGGAGTTCAGATAGCACTCCTCTGCAGAGGACACCCAATCCTACCCTACCACCTGCCGCTGGACTGATCTCAATCGGTAGGTCCTGAAACTCACCAAGTCCCAAACAGAATCCTCCCTTCTTCCTAATATTCCCATTGCTGTCCAGTGCACCACTCTGATTCTGTATCCGAGACTGGTAACCCTCATCTCCTCCAATTCCTTCCCCTCACCCACCCAGTGGTGAGTGAAGGCCATCCTACCTCAGTCACATCTCTTGTGCCCATTCCCTTCTCTCTGCTCACCTCTCACTGAGCTATGGAAATAGCCTCCTCACTGGCCTCCCTGCCTCCAGCCTCTCCCCTCCCCAACCTACTCTCCACACAGCTGCCAAAGCCTTACGCTCATAGCACTGGCATAGCACTGGTCTGACTACATCACTTCAGAGTCCTAAGGCTGACACTGAAAGCCCCTTGGTCTGGTTTGACATTCTAATTGTGTTTCATGGGACTCTCTTAACCAGACTCCCTGACCCAGTCTTCCATCTCCTGCCTCCTGCTTTGGCCAGGCTGGCCACTCCCTGACACAAAACTACTCTCGTCATCTCCAGCTCAGAGAATCCTTGTCTTCCTTCAAGGCTCAAGTGAGGAACTGTTTCCTCCAAAAGTCCTTTCCTGAAGTCAAGGTTTAGAGGCCTTTCTCTCCTCAAATTGCTATACATATATATATATATATATATATATATATATACATATATATATATGTATATATATATAGATATAGATATAGATATATAGATATATATATGTATTGTGTATATATTGTGTTCACCCTGCAGCCTCCCACTTAATGGTGAGGAGATGGTTTCATTTCCCTCTGTATGCTCAGTCCTAGAACCTAACACACAATAGGTGCACACAGTAGATGCTTAGGAAACACTTCCCAATTGATTGATTCCTTCCTACACCTCCTCTCTTCTCTTTCTCGCCTTTCCATGTACATTTGTACCTCCATATGCCTTTCATTTCTTCTCCTTCCTTCCCCTCCTCCCTCATTTCCTCTTCTCATCCCTTTTCTCTTTCCTTCTTTCTCTCTTCCTCTCCCCTCCCCTCCCCCTCTTCTCCTCTCCCCTCTCCCCTCCCCTCCCCTCCTCCCTCCTCTCCTCTCCTCTCCTCTCCCCCCTCCTCTCCCCTCTCCCCTCCCCTCCTCTCCCCTCTCTTCTCCTCTCCCCTGCCTTTCCTCCTCCTTCCTTCCTTCCTTCCTCCCTTTTCACCACAGGCAGCAGTGATAAGGCTGGGCCAGCAGCCTCTCTCTAATCAGAGTACATTCGTGGAAAGCTCACTGGCTCAGACCCCCTCTTCCCCACTACCCTCCCTGCCTCCCTCCTCCCAGCCCTCTGTGGAGGCAGCAGCAGTCAGTCTAGGGCTGCTGCCCCGTCACCACTCCAGCAGAGCTGCAGGGCTGGGAAGCCGAGTTCATTCCTCAGATGCTCAGCGTTGACGGCGGCTGGCCTGGCTCCAGGCCCTTGGCTGGTGTTTGAGCTGGGCTGGGACGAGGCAAATTAATGATGTAATTAGAATTGTCGGGAGCCTTAAATCTCCTCTGACAAGTTTAAGTGCAGGATGGTCCGATAACATTTTTAAGAGGAGACGTCAGCCCCCGGGACCCCTGATTTATAGGCCACGGATGTGGTTTGGGGGGTGTGTATATATGTGTGGGGGTAACACACTTCACAACCCCTCCCTGAGGGCTCCCATCTCAAGAGGGGCTCCCAGGGTGCTGAAGCTATGCCTCGGGCCATCCTCACAGAGGATGGATTTGGGGTCAGCTTAGAGCAGGGGGCAGGAGATTTTACCCATGTTATCCAAATACTAACACACACTATTGTGGGACTCAGGAGAGTGATGAGCTAAAAAAAAGCATCCAAGGGCAATTAGGATGGGAAGGGGTTGGTTTCCTTGCCATAGGAAAAGGGGGTACAGAAACCAGGAACATTTAGGTCTGAGAAGAAAAGACAGGGGCATGAAGGATCTTTATATCTGTGACTGTTTTGTCTTAAAGAGATGGTCTAGCTTTGTCCTGCTTGACCCAGATTGTGGCACAAAAGCTGCATGGGCCAGAGAAAAATGGTGTTGGATTAAAAGGCAAAAGACCTGGGTTCAAATTCTGCCAATATTCTGGTCTCAGCCATGGTCAAGCTATACTTGAGTGACTCTGGCCAGATTGCAAAGAAGCCAACCTGGACTTAGCATAAGAGGGAAAGCTGCCAACCATGAGACCTTCCCCGAAGTACACTCGTCTGCCTGGAGAGATGGTGAGCTCCACTGTGTTGGAGGTCTTTAAGCAGAGGTTGCCTGACCACTAGGAATCCATGATATATTGGGTCCCTTCTGGCTCTCAGACTCTGGGACTCTGCAATGTGTGGGAGGCTGGAGATTCTGACTTTGACCTTGCCCTACCCTCTGCTTTCACCTTATTCCTCCCCCCTCCCCCCACATACCTTCTGCCTCCAGCCCTTTAAAAGGATGGTGGGCACTAAAGAGTGTGGTCTGCTAGATGCAGGAGATGGGGCGCAAGGAGGATGTGGGGGTCTGAGAAGCACTGAAGTTAGGAGGTCGGGTGAGGTGATGGAAAGAATATTGATTGGGAGGCTCTGCTATATACTAGCTGCGGGACTTGGGCAGTGATTTCACTTGGATCTCAGTTTTCTCATCTGTAAAATGGAGAGGTTATACCAGACCTCTGAGGTCCTGC
This sequence comes from Potorous gilbertii, assembly GCA_028658325.1. Taxonomy (NCBI): domain Eukaryota; kingdom Metazoa; phylum Chordata; class Mammalia; order Diprotodontia; family Potoroidae; genus Potorous; species Potorous gilbertii. Next base: position 669,199,206 of record CM053770.1, read on the forward strand.
CCAGCTCTGACATCTGATGTTCAGGGAGGTAGAATCCCTCCGCCTAACATCATGCTGCCTCACTCTAACGGCCATCTCTGTGCAGACATGGGTCATAGTCTCATCCCTCCCCAAATGAACATTTCTCCTGCATCCAAACAAGCTCCTCCCCCAGCTTCTTTATATTAGAGGAGGATTTCTGGTCACCTCAGCTTGAAACCTTTCAGTCATTTCAAACTCTCTCCTCTCATCCCACATACCCAAAGAGCAGCAGAGAACAGAGCAGTGAAAGAAGAAGAAATGAAGGTATCCACATAATGCTTTGAGGTTTCACAGACATTAACTCACTTTAAGAGCTCTGGGAGAGAGATCCAGCAGGTATTATTTGACCCTTTTTACAGATAAAGACACTGAGGCAGATCTTACTTGAGGTCACATAAACTAATGTTTGAAATAGGATTGGAACCCAGGTCTTTGGGATGCCGGGTTTGTCAGTCTCTCCACTGAACCATAATAGAGGCTGCTTGGTCAACGTGCCATGTAGCAGAGAGTCGCCCCAAAAGAGTATTGGGAGAAAAGGCTGGAGACCTGTGATTGACTTAACCCAAGCCTCAGCTCCATCCTAGACCATCTCCACACTCTATAGACCTCATTTATTCTCCTGTCATGTGTTTATATATGCTGTTAGTCAGTTAATCAGTTAGTCAGTAAAATGATGATTGGCCTATGATCTGGAAAAGACAAGACACATGGGATGAGGTGGAGACAGGAAAGTGTTTGAAAACCATCTTCAAGTACCTGAAGGGCTATCATATGGAGGAGGGATTAGCCTTCTCTGCTTGGTCCTAGAGGCCAGAACTAGTTTTGATTCAGGGAAGGGGAAAAGAGGTCCAATGAGACAGGCATGACATCAGGAAAAACCACCTGCTGATGAGAGCTATCTCACACAAGGTGGGTAGTGAGTTCCCTGTCACTGAAGGTCTTCCAGTAGGAGCTTGTCTGGTACATGGTAATGGGAATCATGACTTGACTAGACTTGATAGCTAACTGAGGTCCCTGACAGCTCCGAGACCTGAAGGCTCCCCAGACCCAGTAGTGGAAAAGGGGCAGACATGAATGCCCACCAAAAACAGGAAGTAAGACCAGATGGGTGCCTCGTTGGAGACACTGGCATTCCATCTGGAATCCTTGAGGATGTCTTACCAAGCACACCATGGCCTGGAATCCTCTGTGTTATTTACACAGTTCAGCTGCAGGCATAAATCAGACTCAACCAGTATGCATTTTTTCCTCCAAAATTCCTTTCTCCCCAGGACATCCTTGTAAAATATGTGAAAATCTCAAATGTCAAGCAGGAACTCGGGAGTCAAAAACCTTGAGAGTGGTGGCTTCCCCTGCCTCTGGTGCTCCATTTCCCATAACCTTCTAGATTCACGGCTCAGTGTCCCTCACTGGTTCATAGGTCTACTTCCTCCCCCTCCCTCTTCCCATGCTGTCATATTAGCGACGTGCCTGTGATTAGCCAGGACAGGGCCAGAAGTCTACACTCCTTTCTTTGGGCTTCTCCTTTTCTCTGACTCATGGAATCCCAGAATCTTGGAGCTGGCAGAGACCCCGGAGGCAGCCGGTCCAACCCAGAATTGAACAGAAATCCCCCTGTGACACTGTATTAATGAGGAGACTGAGGCCCAGAAATAGGGGTTGTGGAGGCCTGAGCAAATGAGCCAAGAGGAAAATGAGCATGTTGGTTGTGGGAGACAATGAAGACCCAGGTTCAAGAGGACCTCTGGACCAGAAAGACCATCAAGACATTGCCTACTCATCTCCAGGAAAGGGGAGGTGCTAGCTCTGGAGGAGCTCCTCCATCCTACTTTTGAGATATCTCTATTTGTGAAGAAGGAATGAGTGACACTGAGCCCAGCTTTGCCTTTAGGATGACTTCCCTTCCCTCCAATGGTCTTGGTTCTGTTTGACCACTTTCTTTCTGTCTTTTTCCAAGGAGAAGAGTCTCACAGAATTATCAGCAAGCTGATCCAACCCACACACCAAAAGAATCACCACTAGGCCTTTCCCAATGCATCGTTTCCCTTCCTCTGCTTGAAGACTATCAGTAACGGGGAGCTCATCACCTTATATGGTAGCCCATTCCACTCTGGGGCAGTTTTCATTGTTAGGAAGTTTGTTCTGACATTCAGCCTGTCTGTCTGTCTATCTCCTTCCCTCTTCTGGCAACTGAGGGTAACTGATGCCCAGGGTCACACAGCTAGTAAATGTCCATGGCTGTATTTAAACTCAGATGCTCCTGACTCCAGGGCCGGTGCTGTATCTACTATAGTGCCACCTAGCTGCCCCTAACATCCAGTCTCATTTTGCCTCTCCATAACTTCCCCCTCCTTCCCCATCACTTCTGGTTCTGCCCTCTGGAGTTACACAAAGCAAATCTAATCTTCCTTGAACAGGATAACCTTTCAAATAATTGAAGACAGTTATCATGTCTCCCTGTCCCCTCCTTCCCATCTTCTCCAGGTCAAACATACCCAATCTCCCAACTATTCATCATATAACATCATCCATGCATAGTACCCCCTTCCACACACACACACATGCACACACACTCATGCATACATGTATGCACATGCACACACATGAAACACATGTATGTGCACACACGCATACACCTGCTCCATCCTAGATTCTCTTCTCTTTTCTCTCACTATGATCATTTTCCAGGTGATCTCCTTGGTTCTCATGGTTTTAATGATCATGTCAACACAGATGCCTCCCAGACCTGTATATCTGACTTAAATTTCTTGAGTTCTAGTCCCATAATCCAACTACCAACTGGACATCTGCTCTTGGGTGTGTCTCAAAATCACAATTCAGCAGCCATTTATTATTTATTATTACATGGGCCAGGTACTAGACACACAAGAGGCAATGCCTGCCCTTAAGGACCTTCTGTTCTACTGGGGGAATGTCACATGTACATTAGAAAGTGAATACAAGACTTCTACAAAGTAAACACAGAACAACTTCAAGGGCCATGGCACAAACAACAGAGGGAATTAGGAAAGGGCTGGTGGAGGAGATGAGGCATGAGCTGAGTCCTGATGAGAGCCAGGGAATCCAAGAAGCAGATGTGAAGAGGGAGTGCATTCCAGGCACAGGAACTGGCATGTGTAAAACTTGGAGGTGGGGGCTGGAATGTAGTTTTCTTGAAACAGTAATTGGGCCAGTTTGTCTGGAACAAGGCATGGGGAGGGAGGATAATGGAAAATATTGCTGAAAAAAGAATGCCGTAGGATGAACACCGAGAGACTCAGATGCTCAGCAGGAGAGTTTCCATTTTTTTCCATCTTAAAGGCAATAAGAAGCTCTTTGAGCAGGGAGTGAACGGCAAGGATCTGATACTTTAGGAAGATTGATGGTTTGGGGTGGGGAGAGAGAATGGAGCCCTGGAGTCCAATTAGGAGGCTTGTCCAAGAGTCCTAGTAAGAGGTGATGGGGATCTGAACCAGAGCGCTCACTGTGAGAGAGAGAAGGTGTCAGATGTCCAAGATATCACGGCAGTAGAAAAGATAAGACTTGGCAACCACCTGAATAGGTGGGACAGGAGAAAGAAAGAAGGAGGAAGACAAGCATTTATTAAACTCCTTCTATATACCAGGCCCTGTGCCAAGCACGTTACCCCTACTATCTCATTTGATCCCCCAAGAACCTTAGGAGGTAGACGCTATTATCCCCATTTTTACAGCTGAGGGAACTGAGACCGACAGAAGTAAAGTGACTTGACTAGGGTCATAGAACTAAAGTATCTGAGGCTAGGTTTTAACTTAGCTCTTTCTCGGGGCCTGGTATGTCGCTGAGGTTACAAACTGGGGCAACTCAAAGAAATGTGGTGCCTGGGATGGAAATTGGGAAGTTTGGAGGGGTGGGGGATTTGGAAGGAAACATTGTAGATTTTGTTCCACTTGAATCTGAGATGCCCCTGGGGGGGGGCATTCTCCTTCACCTGCCACATCACATTGGTTGCTAAGGTTTGTTGTTTCTGTCTCCATAACATCTCCTAGATATGATCCCTTCTCCCCAGAGGCCCAGCTGTTCCTCTGGCCCAGGCCCTCATCACATGTCACCTGCACTATTGACGCAGTTTCCTAATGGGTCTTTCCCTACTCCACTCCATACTCTGCATGGCTGCCAAAGCGGTCTTTTCAAAGCTCAGGTCTGACCATATCACCCTTTCTTGCAGGCTTCAATTGCTCATTGAATCTGAGGGAAAATGCGAACTTCCCATTTGGCATTTAAAATGCTCACTCCTCCTGTCCCCCTCCTGTCCCCCTGGTCTTTCCAGGATCATTTCCCACGGACTTTACATCCCAGCCAAAATGTCTCAATTGCTGTTCCAGGAAACTGACATCTAATCTCTGCCTCCATACCTTTGCATAGATTGGGTGCCTACACCTGTAATCCATTTCCTCACTTCCCATTTCTGAAGAACTTTGGTTCTTTACTCCATCACCACCCCCCATTAGCCATCCTTCCCTCGGTCCTGCTCACTATTAGTAGATCTGCCTCAGAATTGCTTTGTATTTTCTCTGGATACATGGGGCAGCCTCTCCTTCTAGAGCTTTACGTCAAGAGACATAGCCCACATAGCCCACAATACTAATAAATGTTTACTGCAGTGAGTCAAACTGAAACAAAGTGAGTCAATGGCTATGAGGTTCCCCCAAGTCTTCCTTTGGGGGAAGGAAGTGGAGAACCATTGATCCATTTTTAAAATTCTGAATTCAAATCCTGCCTTGGACACCTACTACTTGGAGAATGCTGGTCAAGTCTCTGTGTGCCTCGGTTTCCCCAGCTATAAAATAAGGGGATTGGACTCAGCGGCTTTTGAGGTCCCTTCCAGCTCTAAATGTGTAGTTTAGCCTCAGTCTTTTTCTTTCCCTCCTATTCTCCCATTCCCTGTTTCTGCCCTTCTCCTGACCTCTCTGCTACCTGGTACCCCATCTGGTTTCTAGGTCTCTCATTGTTCTGTGATGGCAACAGTGGAAATCCTCCATCCCCCAAAGGGGCAGAATACTCTGTCACACACTTGTTGGGCACAAAGGGGCACTCTTGCTTACATCAAAGACAGGAGTTGACATTTATGCCACAAGAATGAAAGGAACAGGCTGACTTCTACAGTTCTTCTAAGTTGAACATTCCCTGCAATCTCTGAAGTCATCCGGGAAGTCTTTTCTGCTTGGCTGGTACCTGGAAGGAACCCTGCCTTTGGAGTCAGAAAGCCTACATCCATCTTGCATCAGTCATTTATCAGCTGTGTGACTTGGGGCCAGTTTCTTTCCCTCTTTGAGCCTCAGGGTCTTGGGTACAAGGAGAGGAGTGGACAGAGCATTAAAGAACAGAGCTTCTTCTAGCTCTGAGTTCTCTGGGCTTATTCTTTGCCTGGCCAAGAAAAGACTTCCCTGCTTTGAGGAAAACAAGGATTTGGGCTGATAATTCCTAAGATGGAGGGAAAAGAAAAAGGTTAGAAAATCTCCATTTCCCAACCAGTCTTAAAACCTCCCAAATTGTCCAAAGGAAACCTAGCGTATCTGTGGGCGTCACCAGAGCTCTGCTCACACAATTGTCCTGTGTCTGCTCTAAGGGGCCCTGGGAGCCGACTGAGGGGAGGAGCAAGGCTGCCCATCAGTGGAGAAGCTGAGAGATGTTTGCTCAGAGCAGGCAGGCTTCAGCCTGGGGTTTGAGCTCGGTCAGGGGTTCAGAAGCTGCCAGGGCCCTAAATCTCCATGGCTGGGAGATGGCACCCCTCCTGCCTTGTCCTATCCTGGGACAGCGGGGTGGGAGTGCTGGCCACCATGCTTCTCCAGGTGGAGCAAACCAGACACTACCGCAAAGCACTTTCAGACCTTTAGTAGCTGCTCTTGTTAGGACCGTGTCTTCAAGAGTGTAAGGATTTTTTCACTGCCAAATCATATGGCTGACATCGTGCCTGGCATGCTACTTAAACCCCCAGGTCATTTTTTTTTACTTCTTCTCCAAACTATTCTCTAGACACCTCTCCCCCATCCTGTAGCGGTGGGTAAGATGACTGAGCACCTTGGAGTTCATCATGTGGCCAAATTCCCCTCCCTCCATGCCAGCTGTTATGGGTGAGACCAGTTACAGAATTTTAGGTGGGAACCCAAGGGGACCTCAGGGCCACCAGCCCTGCCCACTGTCTTGGGCCTCCCAGTATGCTACAAAGGATGCTAGATGTGGGGGTGAGGTGATCTAAGTTGGAACTGTGGGCTCCAACATTTACTGTCTGTGTGACTGTCAGCAGGTTTCTCTCTCTCTCTCTCTCTCTCTCTCTCTCTCTCTCTCTCTCTCTCTCTTTCTCTCTCTCTCTCTCTCTCTGTTTCTCTCTGTCTCTCTTTCTCTTTCTCTCTGTCTCTCTCTGTCTCTGTCTCTGTCTCTCTCTCTCTCTGTGTCTCTCTTTCTCTCTCTCTCCCCGTCCCCCCACCCCCACTCCTCTGTAAAATGAAGAAACTGGACTAGATGGACTCATATTTTTGGAAACCTAACCAAGCACTGAGAAATTGTGACTTTTTCAGGGGTACACAACTACTTTGTATCAGAGATGGAACCTGGAACCAGGTTTTTCTGGCTAGGTGGTATTGAAGATCCCTCCTAGCTCTAATGTATCCTATGCTTCCTTTCTGCTGTAAAGCCAGATGCTTTCTCTGAGCCTCGGTTTCCTTATCTGTAAAATGGGGTGAGGCTCTTCCAACATCTTGCCTCACATTGGGCAGAGGAGAAGAAAGAGCTTTGGAGACCCTGAAGGGATCAGCAGCTGGAATGATTCCTTTTGGGCTCTTCTCCTCCCTCCCCTCCCTCTTCTCCCTAAGTATTCCTTCCCCTCCAGGCCACCAGCCTTTACCTGGGACGTGTCATGGTTGAAGATGACAGCATTGAGGTCTCCACAATTGTAATGCTTGATGAGGTCTTCTGTGGTGTAGGGGGCCTGCAGGCTGCCTGCCCGGAGGCTCTCATGCTGGAGCAGGGTCTGATTCAGAGCAAACAGCACCTGGGGACCCAAGGGGCCAACAGTCAGTTTTCTGAATAGCTGGGCCAGAGGGAGCCCTGCACACCATAGGACCTTCCTAAGAGGCCTTCGCACCTCCCTCTCTCTATTGCTCCATCACAGAAAAATCCACCAAAAGGAAGCACTAAATAGACTCCAGGGGCTCCAGGGCATGTAGCAGAAAAAGCCCCACTCTGGGCTTTTGGATAGAGAGTTCTATCACCAATGACTGGGCTCGAAATTTTCTCTCTCTGGGCCTCAGTTTCCTGCCCTTTCAGGGAGGGGTGGTGATCTGTAAGTTTTCTGCCTTGTTGAATTTCCTGAAGCGTGGCTGCCAATACACTTTGTGAACTGCAACAGATTCTATAAGGGCAATCAGGGGAGGGAGTCATTGTCATTGACATACAGATGGTCTATACATACATAGAGAGTGGGTTGGGGATGACGTCAGACCAATTCAAGAGATGTTGGTTAAATGTACAGATGAACAAATGGGCAAGAAGAACAAATAAACGACACATGAAGGCGCAATTGAACCGACCTAACTGACAAACAGGTGGATGCATGCACAAGCAGAGAGGTGGCTGGAAACTCCAATGAGGAAGACAGGAGACCTTCCCTGATCCTCCCACCCCACGACCCTGTATCTGATTTGTATGGATTGTGAATATATACCCAGATGGGCATGTTAGCTCTTCCCATTAGATAGTAAACTCCCAGAGGAGGGAAGGAGCTGATTTGCTTTTCTACAGAGCAGTGTTGGCACATAGTCAGTGCTTATTACATAAGTACTAGTTGGTTAACTGATTGATTGAATGGGTAAATTGAGGACAGACAGATGAATGAATGAAAAGGAAATGCAGAGATGGAAGGATGTGGATGGAAAATGAACACGAATGAATAAATGGATAGACAGATCATGAGTGAGTGAACAGAAAATACAGAGATGGAGGGATGTAGATGGAAAATGAACACATGAATGAATAAATGGATAGACAGATCATAAATGAGTGAGTTAACGAATGAATGAACAGACATATGGACATATGCATGGATGAGTGAATGGCTGGATGGAGCATGTACAAGTAAATGGATAGTCAGAAGTTTGGATGGATAGGTGGATGAATGAGCAAATGTGTGAATGAACAAGCAGATGGATGGAGGGATAATCATATTGTTGGAACTCCCCTTAATCACCCCAATCCACTCCCTCCCAGCAGGGAGGGACAGCCGGAGGAGAGGGATTCAGCTTTCTGGAGAGTCCTGCCCTGCCCTGCCATGTGGGCAAAGCTGTCTCTGGCATCTTCCAAGCCTTCCTGCTCTGACTGCTGGGGTGCTGAAAGCTTAGCCACAGCCAGCTGGGCGCTGTTTGTTGATGGGCAGCTTCTCAGTCACAGATGGAAAACAGCAGGAGAAAAGAGGAAGGAGGGGTCCATCCGGCTGATGGAAATGTTGCCATGGAAACTGGCTCTCACAAACATGGCTCATGCCGGGGGTGAAAGCATCCATTTAATAGACTCACTAGTATTGCTCAGCCCTCCCACTACTTGGGATCAGAAGATTTAGAGTGGAAAGAGGCTTAGTGATCAACTCATCCAACCCCTTCATCTTACAGATAAATAAATGAGGCCCTACAAGAGCTGAGGATGGCCCAAGGGCATGCTGAAAGTCACTGGCCGAGCAAGGATTTGAACCTGGGTCTTTGGACTCCCAATCCCTGGCTTCTGCTATTACATGACTTCTTACAAGTCCTCATGCTCCTATGGGGGCCTCCTCATGGAACATCAATGGGTGCTGCTCCACCGCACTCAGTGACCAAGGTGGCCCAAGGTTAGGTCACTAGTCTCAAGTTAATTCATTCAACAAACATCTATCAATCACTTAGTACTTTGCTGAATCTGTGCTAGTGATAGCCACATGCACAGCCCCTGCCCTCACATTCCACTTGGGGAGACAGGAAGAGGCTGTGAAATGAGCCTAGAGAAGGAGGTTCCAAGGAAGAAAGTGCTTGAGAGAAGAATCTCCTGAGGAATGCTCGATGAGAATCTGGGAAAGAAGAAATCACTGAGGATGGGAGAGAAATCAAGGATGCTTCATGGGAGGGACCTTTTCTTAACAGACCTTTTCTTAAATGACTATCTTTGCTTTCTGCATCTCCTCCATTCCTAATCATGTCCCTCCTTCCTGGGAAGTCATTCTTGGAAACACAGAATTTGGTTTTTTTTAAAGGAAGTGGAGAAAGCTCACAAAGCTGACCAGCACCTCACCTAGATCTTCCAGGGCCCAGCCAATGAAATGCCTCCATAGAGCACTGGATTTGCCTCCCCCTGACATCGCCCTCTGCTTATAAAGCCATCACCCTTCACCATCCTCTATAGGCACGAAGCATGGACACCATAAGCTAAGAACACAGAACAGGGAGGGGCCTTACAACAGAGAAGTCAAAACCTGAAGGGACCTTGGCACATAGACCACGGAATGTTTAGAACCCTAATTCCTCCAATTTTCCTGAGGTAGAAAGAGATCCAGGGGGAAAGGACATGCTTCGGGTGACAGAGTCAGGGACAGAATTGGGTTCAGATGCCAGGCTGTCTTGCTGCTCCCTGCATCACACTCTCGTCTATACTCAGCTGACTCAGAATTTCTTCCTTCCTTCCTTCCTTCATTCATTCATTCAAATCTCAAGCCCTGGGACTGGCAGAGACACTCAACACCCCGAAACTGGTAGGCCCCGCCTGTTTAGAATAACAAACCTTCTTGGGCTGTGGCCTCCACAGCTAACTCTAGGATAATGTTTATGTTAAGGATTTGACATGAACTAACAAATAAGGAAGAAAAAAACACAGATTGTTCTGGTTTTCCCATTCTCATTTACATGCTCGGTCCTAGATGAGCTGAACATGGGGCCAGCCTCCAAACCTTTGCTGCCAGAAAAGGGGCTGGGCCAGCTATAGTTAATCAAAAACTGTGGGGTCTGGAATTCCGAAGGGGTGTGTGTGGAAGGAGTTTAAACTGAGGAGCAAAAGACTCGGGGAGGGTGTTGGATGAGAGATAGATACTGTGCTCAAGATTCTGAAAGACCGTCATCATCAGGATGATGGCAGGCTTTGCAGAAAGGCACATTGAGGCTTGAAGTAAAGAAAAAAAATCCTAAGAGTGAAAGCAATCACAAAATGCAGGGAGTGAGCGAGCTGTGCTGGGGAGGGGGTGAGAACAGTCACTTGTCAGAAAGGCTATAAAGGGGATTCCTGTCCCAGAAATGGGCATGACCATTTGTCCTCTGAGGTCCCTAGATCTATGATACTGTGCTCAAGGATACTGCAATTCCCAATTCCCCTTGTAATCCTGGCTCGTCTTCTCTGAGCACATACAGGTTGATGAAGACCCTAGGTGACGCTGCAGTGTACAGATCAAGGCCTCATTCCTCCAAGATCAGCTCTCTTCCTTTCACAGAGAGGGGACTTCAAATCTGTGTGGGTTTGCCAGCCCTTCACAAATATCCACACTCAGCTGATTCTGGGGAGGGCCATGGAGGTAAGATGCTTTTTGTTGGTCCTAACCAAGTGAGGAGGAGAGCTGGGCAGCAAGGTCCAAGAATGAAGATCATTGGGCATCCTGTCTCTGTGATTCACTAGCTGTGTGACTGCATGAGTCACTGAACCTCTTGAGGCCTCAGTTTCCTTATCTGTAAGGGGAGGGGGGTAGACTAGATAACCCTGAAGATTCCTTATATAGCTTAACAAGGTCTATGGTGAGTGAGGGGTAGAGGCAGAAACCAAATACAAAGCCTGATGCCAACTGTCCCTTTCTTCCCATGGCATCACAGGGCCCCCATCAGAGCCAGGCCCATGGCTCTTTAGCAGGGGTGGGGAACATGTGGCCCTCTTGGTCCTCAAGTGCGGCCCTTTGACTGAATCCAAACTTCTGAGGATTTGTTCTGTGAAGTTTGGATTCAAAGGGCCGCACTTGAGGACTGAGAAGATCACATGGATCCTCGAGGCCGCAGGTTCCCCACCCCTGAATTGTTATTTTATAAAGGCCAACTGGAGTAGGAAATTGGACTGGGCATGAGTAGAGTTGATAACACTGAAATGAATCTGTAGCAGCACCCCTTAAACTGGCCTGAGGCTGGGGATAGCCTAAGAAGCAAAGGTCCTGAGTTCAAATCTTGACCCTGACACAGCCATGGTAACCCTAGATAACTGGATTAGATGTCTTCTCAGGACCCTCCTTCCAACTCTAAATCTGTGACTAGACCCCTTGGCATCGTGATCTGGCTCAGTTACATCTGTGACCTGGGGTGACATTCCACTGTCTAAGGCCCCCCCAGCTCTGCCATTCTCTGTTCTAAGGCCCCTCCCCTCCTTGACATTCCCTGTTCTATGTTTTAAGGTCTCTTCCAGCTCTGATACTGTCTGTTTCAGCTTGTACTTTATTCCCAGGTCCTTCCTGTAACAAATGAGAAGTCTGCCCAGCACTCCTGCCTTTGAGAGCAGCAAACTCAGATCTCTCCCTGAATCTCCCCCTGCCAAACATCCCCACATGTACAATCCAAACACCTGGAAAAAGGCTCTCAGAAAAGCCCCAAATGTCAAGGTGAAACATAAGTCCTATATGCCAGCCCTGATGACAAAGGGAGCAAACATGGGCTGTATATTATTGAAAGTGAGCCTTCCATGTGTGGAGTGTAAATGATGACAAGGCTCTCAATGAGTCCTCTCATGCGAACATCAGCCTGGCCCGACTGGGGGTTCCAGGTCCATCATCCCTCAGAGAGAGTGTGAAGCAAGCAAGTTGTAGAATAAACTCATTGAATGATGATAAACAAAGGGAGCCCCTCTCTCTCTCCCACCAGCAGAGCCTGGGGCACCAGGAGAGACTCACTTGGCTCTACCGAGGGGCAATCACTTCCAAACACTCCTCAATCATCCAGAGGAGGAATGAGAAATCTTCTCATCTCTTCTCAAACCTGACCATCTTCTTCAGCTCCCCCACCCTATTTACCACTTCAGCCCCACCCAGCTTCACTGAATGGTTGTGGACTTGTTGGGGGGCTTTGAGTGCCTATTCGACAGAGGAGGAGCCTGAAGGCCAGTCTGAATCCTGGTCACATAGGTCCACTGTCTCCTACACCACGATCCCTTTTAGGAGATCCTCTTTCTGACATTTTCTGAGCCAGGGCTTCTGAGAAGTTGTCTATCAGACTTATAGATTCAGCCAGAAGCTCATCCTCCTTCCTGACTGTGTCCTAAGGGCTTCGTCTTCCCCTGGAAGGGAGACGGTGAGTTATGGGTCAACTCACGTCAGAGCTTGCAGGGCCAAAGAACAGTACTGCCCAGTGACTGGAAATAGCAACCGACATTTTGGAGATTTTTAAGTTTGTCAAATACATCGGTCTCTTTGTAACCTTGGAGCTTCCTGGGAGGCTGCGACAACAGGTAGCGTTACCTCATGTCTGGTTTCACCAGAGTGCCACCACGACCCCCAGCCTTTCTCCCCTGTCCAGGGAAATGGTGCCGGAAGCAGAAGTTTTCAGAAAGCCATTAGACAGTTGACTTTGGATCCCCCAGGGAACAGTAGCTGACTGGAGACAGTGTTAAGATGACAGCTTGGAGACCTCCCAGTCAGAATCTGGGGAAAGGGACAGCGGCTCCATCTCTGTTAATTCACCATGAAGACAGTGGCCAGATGGCCCTTCCTGAGAGGGTCCAGAGCTAAGGGAGATAAAGTTGCATGGGTGGGGGCTCTCAGCTGCTGTGTTCTGTGTGGGAAAAGTGGAGAAGGGCACTTTGAGAAAAGTTTGGACTTCTTTCTAGGGCCGTGTGTCCTAGCACTGTGTCCAGCACGTCAGGGTCTAGATGCACCTGGGTTCTTCTGCTGGGTTCTGCAGCAGAAACTCTGCTGTCAGTGTTAAAAGGGACCTCTGAGACTGAGTCCAATGTCTTGATTTTACAGATGAGGAAACCAAAGCCCAGGGAATGACTTTCCCTCAGGGGAATGACTTGCCCAAAGGCACAGAGTGCCTTAATGGTAGACACAGTAATGGAATCCATGATTCCTTTCTGTTAATTCAAGGCTATTGCTTTCTCTGAAGCCCTCTTCCATTCCCTCCCCTCCAGCTGCTGGTCTGGGTTCAAACAGTACTTCTTATGATGCTTCCTGACTTAGGGAAAGTCAGGGGCTCCTCCCTGGGTCAACTAAAAATCCAGAAACCCCAAGGGTCTTCCCCTCCCAGATATATATATATTTTTTAAAGAGGCATAATCTGCCTCATTTTATTAAGCCTTAATCAGGGAATGGACACTGCCTAAGTCAAACTGAGGCCCCTTAGAGACATTAGCTTGAAAAAGTCAAGATCCCTTACTGAATCCTGGGTCATTTCCAGTTGTACTGATCCATATCTGGACACTGGACCCAGATGACTCTGGAGGTGAAAATGAGGCTGGTGACTTTGCACAGTGCTGCCTCACTAAAATCCAATTCATTTGCATGTCCTGGCATCACCTCCCTGATGTCATGGTTCTCTTTGAGACAAACACCAAATGGCCTCCAAGGTCTCTTCTGGCTTTCAATGCGACCAGATGACTTTTGACTCTGAGTTGGCCAGAGAGGCCAGGTATCCAGGAGGAAGCTAGCCATTTGGGGTGCAGAAGAACCCATTGTAGATAGGGAGAGGCCTTTCCCCTGACCATGCTGGATGGGGGCACCAGTGGCCCATGAATGACCCTCTTTCCCTTGGTAAACTGCGTCAGCTGAGGCCCTGGGTCCGGAATTCCGCAGAGCTGCCATGCGTGGCTCAGGAAGTCCCCTTTGGCCTCTAGGCGGCAGACAGAGGGATGGTGTTTATGGGGGTTTCTACAGTGTAAACAACCTTTTTAAAGGGTTTTGGGATTTTGCCAGATGCCTCAAGTCCTCTGGAGCGTTTCAGCAGCTGAAGCAGCAGCAGTAGAGCATGGTAGAGACAGTTTACTCTGTAGATAAAGGAGCTGGGTGCGAATTCAAACCCTGCCATTGACTGGTTAGGTGGGTTGTACAAGGACCTAACTAGACAGTTATCTAGGATCCTTCCCACCTCTGACTCACTGAGAAGCTGGCAAGAAGCTGACCCTGGACAAATGGGGAGACAGTGACAAGGTTCAGCTTCTGTGCCATCTGTGTCTCCCTGGTCCACTGGAAGCATTGAAGGCTTCTTCCAGACCTTTAGCCCCACAATGAGGGAGATCCATCATCACCATAATAAGTTATTGGCAAATTACAACCAATAGGTAATTATGACAGAATGGGCAGCTAGCTCAGGGACCTCAGAGGCAGGAAGTCTTACCTCTGAAACCTGCAGTCTACTGACCATGGGCAGATCACTTAACCTCTCAGTGACTGACTCTCTGAGACCAGACAGTACTGATCTACACTGGCTGAGGGAATTTGCTTCCATGTACCAAGGAAATTGCAGGCCTGGGTTCTATACATTATAATAACAGGAAATTTTTATTAGGCTTGAGCTTCATTAGCTGCACTTTAAGGTTTGCAGTAGGGCAGTTAGGGGGCACTAGAGTGCATAGAATGCCAGGGTTGGAGGCAGAAGTTCCTGAGTTCAAAGACAGCCTCAGAAACATACTAGCTGTGTGACTCTGGGCAAGTCACTTTACCTTATTTGCCTCGGTTTCCTCATTTTTAAAATGAGCTGGAGAAGGAAATAGTGAAACCTCTCCAGGATCTTTGCCAAGAAAATCCAGTGGAGTCGACACAACTGAACGACAACAAAGGTTGGCCAAGAGCTTTTCTAGCATCATCCCACTTGGTCTTCACTATGGCCCTGGAAAGTAGGGGCTATTTATTAGTTCCATTTTACAGATGAAGAAACTGAGGCTGAAGGGGGTTAAGGGACTTGTTCAGGGTTGTGTATATGGTAAGTGTCTGAGGTAGGACCAGAACTGAGATCCTGTAAAGGCTGGGGAGGCTGAAAGGGGTGTTGGAGGATTTGTGGCCAACCCTCCCTCCTTCTGAGGTGATCTGTCTAAAATTACCCAGGGTGATTGGCACCTGTCTTCCAGGGCCTGAAGGGCAGTCGCTGAGAAAGGGATTATTAGCCTTGTTTTGTTGACCCCAGAGGGCAGAACAAAGAGCATGGGGCAGAAGGGGGTGGGGCGGAAGAGAACAGTGCTCAGCATGCAAACTCCTTTAAGCTCCTCAGTGAGGGTATCCGTGATGGCAGTGGTGCTCCTTCCTTTAAGGGGAGGGCCAATGACATCATGGAATAATATCTTGCCTCCTGCATGAATTGGATCACAGTCATGGGCCAAACTCTCTCCTTCTGAGTCATCGAAGTCCAGTGGCAGGACCAAAGTCAGGAGGGCTGGAAATGGCCTGGGACGCAATGGATGACCTTGGCATCCTTGATGTCTGACCGAGCTCCAAGTGCTCCACAGTGCCTGCTTCAGCCACCTTCATGGCCCTTTGGAACAAACTGTCCTCACCCACCCATTCGACAGCTAAAGTCTTCACCTACTTGGGATAGACAACCCCCTAACACACCAGTGGGGTTGAGGCTTGTTGGTTACTCTTAATCTGGTTTAGTTCCTCTTCTGAGATGGTTTTACCAGAGTGTGGACTCTGCACGTACTACATCTTCCTAGAGTCACAGGTGAAGGTGGATGAGTAGCCCTATAAAGGGCTCACCAACCCTCACATCGGAGGGGCTAGTACTCCCTATACAGTGAGGATGAAGAAGAACCCCTGGTCTCATGGAGCTTCCATGCTGGGTTATTGTCAGGATTCAAACCCAAGTCTCTTGACTCCAAATCTTGTTTGACACTGTCAATCACCCTTCTCTTCCATACTTCCATGCTGTTCTCTCCTGGTTTTCCTACCTATCTGATGGCTCCTTTTCAGTCTCCTTGGATACATCTAAGTCAATCTCATGATCAGTGATCCTGAGTGTCTGACCCACAGGGCTCTCCTGGTCCCTTCTCTCTTCTCCCTCTATCCTCCCCTACTGACCTCATCAGGTCCCATGGATTCAATGACCATTCCTATGTAGATGACTCTCAGATCTATTTGTCCAGCCTTAACCTCTCACCTATCCTCCACTATCGTTTTTACCAACTACCATTTGGACATCTTAACCTGGATGACTCATAGGCATCTCAAACTCAACATTATCTTTCCTCCTAAATTCTCCCCTCTTCCCATCGTCCCTCTTACTGTTGAAGGTGCCAGTGTCATCTCAACTCCTCCACTCCACTTTGTGCTCATACCACGTTTCTAATTCAGCACTCAATCTTATCCTTTCTACCTTCACAACATTCTCTCTCTACTTAACAGCCCTCAGACAGCAGTAATTATAGTGTAGGTTCTCATCACTTCTTGCCTGGACAATTTCTACGACCATATAACTGGTCTCCCAGGTTCATTCCATCTTCCACTATCAAGATGGTTGTTGACTGATGGCTGGATGAGATTCTGACTAGATTCCATCCTGTCCAGCCCATTCTTGAACAACATACCCAGCAAGGGCCTCTGCTTGAAGATTTCTAAAGACAGGGAGCTCACTACCTCCAAGGCAGTCTATAACTGTTCTATACAATTATGACAGTTAGAAAGATTCCAGAATATCAAACCCAAATCAGCCTCTTCTCACCTTCCCCTCATTTTCTTGGTTCTGCCCTTTGGAGTCAAATAAGCTACACCCTTCACATAATTAAATATATGTTGCTGTTTAGTCATTTAAACCCTGTCTAATTTTTCATGACTCCAATTAGGGTTTTCATGGCAAAAATACTGGAGTGGTTTGCCATTTCCTTCTCTAGCTCATATTAAAGATGAGGAACTGAAACAAACAGGGTTAAGTGACTTGTCCAGGGTCACACAGCTAGGAAGCATCTGAGTCCAGACCTGAAATTGAGTGTTCCTGACTCCAGGCCCCATGCTCTATCCACTACACCCCCTGCCTGCCCCGACTAAATATATAAGCACCTGCTAGATACACTTGCTGGGGATACACTAAGACAGTACTCCCTGATCTCAAGGAGTTTAATTTCTATTTAATGCAAATATAGATATATGTTAGAAATCACATGTACACATATAGACATACATATATGTGTATATATGTACACACATACAGATATGGACCTGTACATATGTGTGCGCATATGTGTATGTATAAACACATACACAGAGCAATTTCTAGAGAGAGGGGTCAAGTCTAATATAACACAGCCCTTCCCATTGTTTTCTCTAAGCGAACAAGCCTTCCCACTCCCTTCACTGAGCATTTCCATGATCTATCCAGTCTCTAGTTTCTTCTGCCTCCCCTGGAGAAATTCCAAGTGGTCGCTGGCAATGTGGCTCCCAAAACTATGCCACATTGTCTGTGAAATGGGGACGAATTATTCCGGCCCTAATGGATTTTCAAGATTCTTGGGAAGCAAAGAAGCTAAGCAATGGGAATTGGCCGTGAAACCAACATTGATGGGGCTGTGAATCTCCAATAATGGTTTATTCTCCACTGGCCTGTGGAGGGGAGACTGCCCACTTGGCTGGGCCACCGGAACTCCAGAGAGAACTCTTCGGAACTGGCCTCCAGAGGGAGTCCGGCTCATGTGCCTGAGCCTGGGGTGTCTTGGTCTGCTGAACTGTTTCCACTCACAATGCCAACACCAATGCAGGCTGGGGCAGCGTCCCAGGACACCGAAGCGTTCTCTCTCCAGGACTTCTTGCAGGGGAAAATCTGAAGACTAAAAAATGGGCCACAAAACCAGCATTTTCCAAGATCCCACAAAGGAAGGCTTTCTACTGGACAGAAGGATTCCAAAATCAGATCTGGGATCACAAGAGGAAGGGAAAGGGAAGAGAAGAGCCACGGATTTAATGCCTACTATGTGCCACAGTGCCAGGCACTGTGCTAAATGCTTTACAAATATTATCTCTTTTGATTCTCACAACACTGCCAGGTAGGTGCTGTTACTCTCCCCATTTTACAATTAAGGAAACTAAGGAATTCACAAGGTAAAGGAGATCATGAGGACTTCAAAGGCTACTAGGCGCAACCTTCCTTCCCCTCTCCCCAGTGCAGGATTCTTGTCTACTTCATCTCGGTAGGAAGTTGTCCAGGTTCTACCTAAATACCCTCAGTGATGGGGAACTCACTACCTCTGAGATATCATACAGATCCAAGTAATTTAGAAGAATGATTACCCCCCCCCACTCTTGTAACCCCCAAATGAAGGTAAAATCTACTTTCCTATAACAGTCTCCCTGTAAAGCAAACAGAACAAGTATGATATCTGCCATATGGTCTTCAGAGATATCAAGATGGTCATTACATTACTCCTAACCTGCATATATTTAAAGTTTAAAGGACAATTTAAAGTCCTCTCACCATGACAATCGTATTCTCTGGAACTATCAACACCTGATGAAACTGAACATAGCGTTGGAGACGTGGTCTGAACGGCTCTGAGGACAATGGGACCATTGTCTCCCAATTCTGAACTTCCTGTCTCACTTCCTGTTGTTTAAAACAGAACTGACTATCTCTGTGAATGGTCCAAGTGACCTGAAGGACTGAGTCAGCTTCTCCATTCATTTGCAGGTCATACTCTACACCAAGAGTATTCTCTTGGCTTTCCCTGAGTAGGAGGTTAGTCTACTCCTTTTTGAGATCTTTAAATGGACAGCAGCATCTCAGCTACAAGGACCCCTAGGCACTTGAGTCATCACCAGAAGACATGCATGGTTGGAAAAGGGACAAATGAGTGCTGCATTGAAATCCATGGATTACCAAAGGCCCAAAGAAAGAAGTCCTTGCCTCCATTTACTGAGGAAGGAGACACCATGAGGAGTCAAGTTATGGAAGGAAAGTACAGACTATAAAAAGGTGTAGACAGTTTTCAATCTATCACTCAATCAACTTATATTTATTATTAGGTGCCTACTATGTGCCAGGTACTATGCTAAGTGTTATGACAACCAAGGGAGAATTTATATAAATAAGATTAAGAGTTCCCAGAATGGGTGGGCATATCTTGGCTTTTCTGGGGGAGAATAAAGTCTTTCTTTTCCTCTTCTCTTGGAGAGATTACTTGGCAGAGTGGACGGAGTGCTAGACTTGGAAGCAGGAAGGTCCAAGTTCAAATTCTGCCTTAGATAATCTTAAAGCTTTCTGACCCTCAGTCACTCACTTAATTTTTCCACCTCTCTTTCCTCATCTGTTAAATGGGGATTATGATATAACTTTCCTCCGAGGGATGTTGTGAAGATCATTTGAGATAATATATGGAAAGTGCTTTACAATACCTTAAATAAATATAACTATTGTAGTTGCTATCACAAGGTCAGAGGAGCTAAGAGATTTCTGAGCCCTGGTGAACACCAGGAAGAGATGGGGCTAGGACTTTGGGACTGCCCTACCCCCACCCCAGGAGCTGGGCTGGGGCCCCTCTTTATCCCCCAGGAGCAGCTCTTTTCAAATTCCAAACCACCCCAGGCTGTTCCCCTCAAAATCTGGGCAGTGGAAGGAGCCCTGGAAATGGGATCGGAGTCTCTTCCAACTCTGAAACCCCTTATTTCATGTATTCCTAGAGATGCCCAGAGAACTCCTAATCCTAAAACAATGATTTGTGATAAAGGTGGCATTGGAGGCCCTGGGGAAGTCACCATGGCGAGAGTTTCGGTGGCCCTGCCATAATGTCTCATGGGGGGCCCGATTCTTTGACCAGCACATCCAGTCAAGCTTTAATGGTTGGGAAGTTGAGTCCTACTGGGGCTTCTATTTCCCCACCTGTACAATGAAGGGGTTGGCCAAAATGATCCCCATCTTGTCTCCATAGTTACTGGCATGTTGTCTCCTTCTAGGGTGTGAGCTCAATGACAGCAGGGGCCAGGTTTTGACTTTGCTGGTAACCTGAGTGCTTCACACAGCCTGGCAGCTCACAAATGCTTGTGACAATCCGCAGGTTCTCAGTTCTGAGCTACTTAAGAAGAAGAATTTAGAAGAGAGGTGCATTCGAAGAAGACCACGCCATCGGAGAAATGAGGACAGGACCTGCACTGGACTTGGTCATGAGGGAGGGAGGCTGTGCAGGTCACCAGCCTCACTTCTCCTCCAGAGCCAGCTGAATCCAGGGACCTGATATTCATCAGGATGACCGGAGATGGCCCAGGATGAGGCAGTTGGGGTTAAGTGATTCGCCCAAGGTCACATAGCTAGTGAGTGTCAAGTGTCTGAGGTGAGATTTGAACTCAGGCCCTCCTAACTCCTGCACTGGTGCTCTATCCACAGCACCATCTTACTGCTCTAGAAGAGAGGTAACAAGGAAAGGGAAGGGCCTTCCCAGTTCTGATATCCCCTTGTCCTCAGGCCCCTCCCAGCTCTGGCATTTTATACTCCCTGTTCTAAGGTTCCTATCTATTGCAGACCCTAGGAGCATCTGTCCTGGCCCTTGGAAGGCAGAAAGAAGGGCTGGGCTCTGTCTCCTTGGGTCTTGGCTGCCTTCTCTCCCTTATGGACACACTAGTGAGGGAAGGCAGGTCAGGGGAGTGGGGGGGGCCTTCAGGCCTGTGCCCTTGGCCTTTGAAGGGGATCAGATTCTCCCACAAACATAATTGAACTCAAATAGAAGAGAGAAAAGGCTCTTGTCTTCTTTATGGCATCAAAAATATGTAACAAATGAGCCGTTTATGAGGTAAGAGAGCTGGAGGGGGCGGGGGGCCTGAGCGTCCCCTCTGCCAGCCACAACTGGGCCTCTGACAGCCATGTTTGGAGTTCAGATCAAGTTCTCAAGAGAACCTCAAGGGACAACTGGGAGCAGCCCGGAGCCGGCCCTGCCTAAAAACCAGGGCAGACAGAGTAGAATGAAGCAGGAATTCACACATGCTTTTCTTCCCTGCTCAGGCCTCCAGCAAAACCACCAGCCCAAGGTCAGGATGGAGGAGTGTCTTTGAAAAAGATCAGGGGGTCTTAGTAGGTTGCCAGGTCAAGTGAGATCTGGTAGCCAAAAACCTCAGAAAAAACAAAAACAAACCAAAACAAGCAAAAAAAAGTCCATGGCACAGTGGACACAGTGCTGGTCTCTGAACTTAGGAAGATCTAAGTTTATATCCTGCCATTGACCCTTGCCAGTGGTGTGGCCCTTGCTGCCTCAGTTTCCTCATCTATAAAATGGGAGTCATAATAAATGATGCCTTCCAAGATCAAATGAGATAACACATGCAAAGTGGTTTTAAACTTCAAAGAGGCTATATAAAGGCTAATGATGACGAGAATGCTGCTGCTGCTGTTAGAAACGGCCTTGAATGAAATTCACGTGATTCAATGTCTTCTAGACTAGGACGGACAGACAACCCCTGGTTGGGGATGATTGAAAGAAGGCTAACCACCAACGCCACCACCTCCCTACCTCCTCTTACTGGTGCCAAGTCTTTTCACAGAAAGAACTGCTTTTGATTTGGGAGAGGAGCTCCAATGGCCCTCCAATTCCCCAATAAGGGGAAATGCTCTTTTCCTACTACTATTAGGTTGGAATAGTTGTTCTTATAATTTTAGCTAAGGACGATGAAATAACATATGGAAAGGGTTTTCCAAATATTAAAGTAGCCCCAAATGCTCATTGTTATTGATTATTAATATTCTTAATTATTAATTATCATTCATATCATTGTTTGGGAGTTTCTAATCAGCCTTCAACCAGAGAGAAAAGGACCTTTTCTTACTGTTATCATAATAGAATTATTATGGCTATTATTTCCTTCTTATCTTTATTATTAAATGAGACGACGTAGGGAAAGTGCTTTGCAAACCTCAAACCCAAGCCATCAGTGCCAGCCATCACCATGATTGCTAACTCACTTCATTCTTGGAGTTCTGATAAAAGTGGCCCTAGAACAAGTCACTCTCCTTCTATTATCTTTTATATTGAATGTTCTCTAGACTATTGCACAGGTGGAAAAAGATAAACTTTGAGGAGATGATGCAGGCTCATCTTCTGCAGGGTCAGAGAGAGAGTCTGGATAGTTAGGTGGCACCATATTGCATAGAGGGCTGGGCCTGGACTCATCTTCATGAGTTCAAAGCCAGCCTCAGACACAAGCTATATGACCTTGGGCAAGTCACTTCACCCAGTTCACCTCAGTTTCCTTATCTGTAAAATGAGCTGGAGAAGGAAATGGTAAACCCCTCTAATATCTCTGTCAAAAAAACTTCCCTGGGCCTCAGTTTCCTCATCTGTTTGGACCAGATGGACTCTGAGGTCCTGCCTGGGGTCATAAAGAGTCAGACATGACTAAAAATAACTGAACAACAAGGGAGCTTCTCAAGACAACTTTGTGAGCCAACGGGATGATGGGAATGACACCTTATGCTGCCATATGAGTTCAATTTCTTTGGTTTCTTTCACTAAATTTTTCTGTTTTGAGAATCTCTGGTGCCATGGAGAATGGAGCTTAGAATGGTAACATTAATTAGGAAAATTATTTTAAAATTTTTATGGACCAGTATTACATGAGTAATTCTGGACAAGTTTAGTCTGTGAGAAAGGTACGATCCCAGTACAGCGTGTTGGTTGATTGTCAAAGATATTCTGAGATCTGTATATGAAATCTGGGAATCTGTCATCTGTCAGTTCATAAAAACATTCTGCTGTCTAATTCCAGCTACCAGGTTCTGTCTTGGTGGACTATATTCTACAGGGGCTAAGTTTTTCAAGTACGATGATATATAGCCCAGTTCCTACCATTTCTCTGCATAATCTTCATCGATCAGTAAGTCCAGGTTCCTTAAGGAGAACTCTCTGTAATTTCTGGTAATGACCTGAATTGCTGCCATAAACCCTTCCATTTTCTTTCAACAAATCTGCCCCATTCAGCCATTTGTTCGATGGTTCCGTGTTGATATATTGGTTGAGTTCACGTAGATGTCACCCATGGAGGGTTTTGTGATTCCACTCTTGGATCTTAGCCATTTCATAGGCTCCATCTGGATGTAAAGCACTTTCAGTTACATCCTGTAAATCCAAAGGAGTATACCTATGATCAACATTTTACTGTTATTCAGTGAAATGATGTCTGTTTGTTCCAAAAATCTTTCTGCAAGTTTTTAACCTGTTTATCACATGGTTGGGACTAGGAATCAGAGGGCCTGGTTTTGCTTAGGATATGGAGAAAAATATGACAAACCCTACACACAAGGAAATTACATTTAAGTAGGGGGGAATATATATATATATATATATATATATATATATATATATGTATGTATGTATATATGTATATATATGGTAAATGAGAGAGAGAGATCAGGGTGACCTATCAGAAAGAATATTGACTTTGGAGTCACAAGACCTGAGCTCAATTGTTGCCTTGGATGCTTACTACCTACATGAGACTGGGTAAATCATTTCACTTCCCTGGGCCTCAGTTTCCTCATCTGTTTGGACTAGATGGACTCTGAGGTCCTACCTGATTCTGTGATCCTCAAGTCTCCTAGAAGTGGCTCAGCTGACCTCCAGGGAGGGACAAGAGACTAGGACAAGCCCATCAAGCAGTTGAAAGGAAGAGCTGGTGGGCAGCCAGGAAAGGAAGAGAAGACCAGAAGCTGGGGGAGAAGCAGGGCCACGTTCAGAACCTCCTTCAGGGGAAACAAGCTAAAAGCATCTCAGGATGAGTTTTCTGTGCTCTCTCTGACTGGTTTACTTGACCAGTTTGGGGTTGATTGGTGTTAAAAACTGTTCAGAAGAACCCAACCTGTGTCTTTGACTCAGTTCATGAGCTTTGGATTCCAGCTCACACCATCTACAAGTGGAATGGGCAGCCTCATGGAACAGGAGGTCACCCCTTTGACACAGGTCTCCCTCCCCATACCCCATCATTTCCATGTCTTTCCAACCATCCTCCTCCTCACTTCTCACCATTCTAGCTCAGACCCTCCTCGCTTCTCTTCTCTTTCTCCTATTGCTCTAGATAACATTTCTAGTACAATATTGAATAATAGTGGTGATCATGGGCATCTTTGCTTCACCCCTGATCTTACTGGGAAGGCTTCTAGCTTATCCCCATTACAGATATTGCTCCAAGTATTCTTTAGGACTCCAGGTCCTCCTCCTTCCAAGCTGCCCAAGTCATGTTCCTAAGCATAGGTAAGAGTCTGATATTTGGCTAATCAAGAAGTACCTTTAGATACTAAATGCAAATTTCTCCATTTGGCCTTTTAAGCCTTTCACAGTCCAACCTACTTTCTCGATCAATTTCACATTTGTCCCCTCAGCATACTCCATGTACCAGACAACCTGTCCCTATACACAACAGTTCATTTCCCATCATCATGCCTTTGCATAAGCTGCCCCTGCTACCTGGCATAGTCATAGTGCTTTGGCATTGGGTCAGAGAAGGCACTTAATAAATTCCTTTTGAATTTAATTGAATGGAATCCTTCATTCTCCCTGATAACCTGGAATGTAAAAAGGTCCTCCTGGAGTGCTCCCACCTTCTCTTTGAGGACAGAGGCAACCCATGCTCTGAGCACAGGCATGATTTGACTGCCTCTCAATACTTGAACCTAAGGTGTCCTGGAGCAGCTATTGTGGCAGACACATAGAGGGTTCAGGGGGGCCCCTTGGCTGGGACTTCAGGGATGATGGCTGCTGGCAAACTGGTGGGGCCACGCTGAGCTGGAGTAACGGATCCCACAGGGGGACTGGCTGCTCGGATCAGGCATGAATATGTCAAGTGTTTCCTCCACGGTCACAAACCCATCACTGGCCCAGACCAACATTTATTTATTTAGTTTGGGGTTTAACAGGCCTTCTCAAGCCTGAAACTAAAGCCCACAGGGCTCCCCTAGAGACTTGCTAAAACTTTGGAGGCACCCAGATCAGCCTGAGAGGAAGGCAACAGCCACAGCTGGGACAATCTGCCTCATTCTTTCCAGATCTCTGGATCTGGCGGGACATGGAACGCCAAGGCCCAGCCAGGGATGGTGTGCTTTCTCCCCCTCACAGCCTTTGAAGTTGTTTCTGCCCCAGAGGGCTCAGTCTGTCTAGGCTCTCACAGTGGGTAGGGAACTTTCAGAGTTCTTGGAGTCTTGCTCATAGAATACCAGAGTCATGGGACTTAGAGATGGACAAGACCTTGGAGGTCACTCCTCATTTTAAAAATAACAAAACTGAAACCAGAATAACTCTTACTCAAGGTTAAAACAGAGCATTAACAACTTACAAGAGGGTAATTCAAAGGGTCCCTTAGGTAGCCTCACAACATCCTGGGCACAAGGGCAACCAGACACCCCTAAAGACCTTGAGGCAAGGGCCACTCACAAGCTTCTTCTACTGTGGCACATCTCTTGTGAGGAAACATTTCCCAGAATCCACCCTAAATTGACCTCATTGTTCAGATGGTCAAACTGAGTCCCAGAGAGGGCAAGCAGTGCCAGAATAGGGGAGTGACAAGGAGGATTTTGCCCCATGGCCTCCCTCTTCCCCTTGGGGTGAGGGAGTGCAGCAAACACACTGATGCCAGGCATGGCAAGAGGCATGAAGAGAGGAGGTTCAGACAAGGCACAGGGAAGAATGGTAAGGTCCTTTTGGTTGGAGATTTGGTCAGGATTCCTGGAGGAGGAGCCTGGTTTTGGAAGACTTTAGTGGGAGGTAGGAAGGGGCACCCTTTGAGGAGAGCCCTTTGTGTATTCCCAGGCAAAGTGGGAAAATGCAGGAGGACACCTGGGTGAGCTGAAAGATGTGTCCAAGGTCACTGGGATAGTACGAGCTGGAGGTGGAGGAAAGCCCAAGATTTGGTTGTAGAGGTAGAGAAAGAGACAAGTTTGAACCACCCAGTCTAACCTGCTTATCTTACAAAGGAGGAAATTGAGGTCCAGAAGAAGAAAGTAACATGACCTAACATCACACAGCAGGTCCAGGGGTCAAATCCAAACCAGGCATTCTCCATGAACCATTCACCATTCTCTGCTCCCTCCCAACTCTGGCGTCTGTTCTAAGAGGACTTTCCAACTATTACATCTCCTGTTCTCAGGCCCCTCCCAGCCCTGACATCCCCTGTCCTCAGGCCCCTCCCAGCCCTGACATTCTGTATTTTAAGTCCTTTCGAGGCCCCACACTCCATGTTCTCTGCTCCAAGTTCTCTCCTGACTTGGTGACAGAACACATCACAGGTACTTAATAGGTGTCTGATGAATGAGTGACCAGACAAAATGAATGAATGACTATTTGTGTGGGATCAGAAACACCCACCACTATGGTATTAACCCACAAGGCTTCGTAACAAGGAGGCTGAAATTCAGCCAAGTCTCTGCAGAGTCAGCACATTCTTGGGTGAAATGTGCATATTTTAAAAAATCACAAAGACCTTTGGCATTCCAGCCTCATTTCCCCATCCAAGAAAGGCTCTGAATACCTGCAAAGGTAGGAATCGACATGGGGCTGGAGCATACATCTCTAGTGATGTCCAAGGAGTGCCTGCCCTCCTGGGTCTGCAAGAAAGCCATGGCAAGCTTCCATAGACCTATGATTTCATCAGTAGGTGTGCTCCCAGTACAGACCCTGATCTGGGGAGGCCTCTTAACCACTTCTTTCTGTAAACCCTCCACTTAACCCTCTGGAGGCCTTGGTCTGGCTCTCTTAATAACAAGCAAATATATAAGGCATCTATTTTTTATGTATCTCTATATGTATATGGGGTTGCCCCTGGCTAGACTAAACTCCTTGAGGGCGGGCTCCATCTTGCTCTTAACTATCCCTAGCAGTGCCTAAGACATAGAAGGCACCTAATAAATGTTTATTGATGAGCTAATTGGGTTGATCCCAATGGAGCGGTCAATCTGTTAGCTCTCCCTCTCTCTATACAACTTGTCTACCTCCCTTTCTGATCTCTCATCTCTGAAGATGGCTCTTACTCCCTTGCTCCTGCACCTTCACAGCTATCAATATATAGCTGTTGATTCATCCCCCTTTTCCCTCTCCATTGCTCCTTAACAGTCTCACCCCTTTCTCTTCTCAGAGACTGAAAGCCACACAGAATCCTGGGAAGGACCTTGGTATTCAAGAGATGGCTATTGTTTCAGGGAGAAATATGGCGCAGGGAAAGGACTTAGCAATTTCCCAGAGACATCATAAGTTCCTTGCTCCTTCTGGTCGCTTTGGAGGAGGCCTCATTTCCAGTTCAGAATAGTCATACAGATGGCATGGAGTTGGAAGATCATATAAGCTAGAGTCAAATCAAGCATTTATAGAGCACCTTCTGTTTACTGAGCATTGTGGGAGAAACCTTCAGGGAGAGAGAAAGTGAGGATAGAGGAAAAGAAGAGAATCCAGCCATCCCTGGAAGAACTCAATTTAGATTAAGGATCAGGACTTGGGGGCGCTGAGGATGAGGACTAGATGCCTCCCAGGTTCCTACAGCTCCAGAATCCTGGGGCTCCATGGATTCCCTGGTTGGTAATGAATGAGCCTCCCACAGGGCTTTATCTACACCATTATGATGCAGTGATCACTTTTACTGCCCACCACAGTTACCACCTGGGTTCCCAAACTCTGACTTGTCTGCAACTCCCAGGGTTCCAATCCCTTCCTTGACATTCAAATCAGTTGTGAAAACTTGTCCTTTCTATCACTCCTGCCCATCCCTCATTCTTCTCCTTCTCTCCTTTCTCATACCCATCCCTTCATTATTTCTTCATTGGATTACCACAACGGCACCCTCCTTTGCCTTTATGACTCAGGCCTCCACTTCTAACCCCCTCTCACATACACACACTCCATCCATCCTCCCCTCGGCTGCCAGCCCAGCTCTGACCATGCTCCACTGCTCACCTCCTACTCAATAAATGCCAACAACTCCCTATGGACTTGAGTATAAAACATAAACTCGCCTGTTTGGCATCAAAAGCCCTTCATAGCTTGCTTCTAGCCCACCTTTCCAGGCTGATTACACATCATTTATCTTCCACACATGGCGCCTCAGTCAAAATGGCTTAATTGCTGTTCCCCATACCTGAAACTCTTTCCCTCCTCACCTTCTCATCTTGAAAATCTTCACCCCTGTCAAGACTCAGCTTAAGGGCCTTCTCCTTCAGGAAGACTTGCCTCACACCCCCAGGCCTTATAGACCTTGGACTCCTTTTCTCCTCTGGGAAGTCTCTGTATCTCCATTTTTCACATAATGAGGGACTGGTCAAGAGGTGTCCAACCCCAATTTCATGTATGGAACCTACAGTTATTTATCTGATTCCCTTTTTTATTTGTAGCCCCAGTGTGCTTAGCATGGCACATAGCAGGTGTTTAGTAAGTGCTTGGTGACTGATAGTCAGCTCACAGAAAACCTGGATTCAACTTCGGCTTCAGAGAAATAATGGCCGCATGACTCTGGATAAATCCCATGACTTCTCAGTGACCCAGGCAACTCTTTAAGATTGTAAGTTGTAGAGAAGGAACTAATCTGTATTTGTGGAGGAAGTCTGCACACTAGAATTTCCCTACACTGATGAAATCACAGGTCTGGAGGAAATAATGACCAAAAAGGTCCCAAAGCTTAAAATTCAGTGTTCTAACTGAACTCTTCTCTCCGGGTGTTGGTCTCGTCCTTTATAAGGTGAGCAGCTTATCCTCAATGCACTCTGATCACACCTGTGAGGGGGAGACACTGGACTGCTACCTCAGCCCTCAGAGCTCCTGACTTTGATTTATGGAATATGCCTCAAGCTCCCAAGGGCAATCAGAGCCTTGGCTGGGGGGATAAATGGGGGTCAGCTCCTCGATGACGAAGTGAGGAATTTTCATCAGCAGAACTTGAGGCTACTGAATGTGAGAATCTGGACACATTCCTGCAAGTGCTTCTCGGTCAGTGCATGGGGTATTTCTCATTTGGGAATGAAAGTTTGATAAGAACTATGAAGTAGGAGCTGAGAGGTGGTGGGGGTGGTGAGGAAGTGGAGTCCTCCTCAACATAGAAGCCTTTTCTAATAAAGGATAATGGAAGGAGATTCCTGCTGAGGCAGTAAGCTCCCCATCCCTAGAGATCTGCAAGCAGCAGAGCTGTACTTGGGATATAATGAATGTGCTTGCAACTCAGTGGATACAAGGAGTTCTCAGATGAAAATATTTCCTCTAGCTCTAGCAGGTGGGCACTTATATGGTAACGTCATTTTAGAGCTGCCTAGAACACTGAGAGACTAAATGACCCCAGTCTTCCTGGCTCTAAACCCAGCCTTCTACCCACAATGCCAAGCTGACTTTCTGTAGCAGTCATAATGATAGAATGGAAAGTCTTGGAATTGAGAGAGACATCCCAAGCAGCAAGGTATCACAAAGGAGAGGCAAGAGGCAGCAGCATGTGCTAGGCAAGGCAAGTGTCTAACAATGCCTTGCCTGCCATCTTCCCTCAGAACCTGATAGAGAGAACCCAGGTCCCCAAACCCAAGAATCTTGTGAATAACCAAGCTTCCAGCCCAGGTCCTTCTGTCATCCTCCTAGGAAGTAATCCCTGGGGAGATGCAGCCTGAGGACAAATTGCCCCATAGGGGCTGCAGTCCTAGTTGCTGAAGACTTAGAAAGGAAAGTTCTCACCATCAAAGTCCTTGACTCGGTCAAATGGTTCAATATCAGGAATTGATAAGATTTTGTAAGTAGAAACGACATAAAAGAAGTATTACCATCTGCTTAGCCATTGTACTCTAAGTACTGTGGGACCTTTCCACCTGACTTGCAGCTGAAACGTTTCATATGTGTTGTCTATCCCATTAGGAGACTGCAGTGGATAAAGTACCAGTGCTGGAGTCAAGAAGACCTGAGTTCAGACCCATTTAGTTCAGTCTATAATTGAACAAAAATCCCTTCTACTTCATCCCTAACATTGGCCACCCATGTGACCTCCAGCGAGGTCAAGTTCACTACCTTCCAAAGCAACTTAACCCACTCTTGGACAGCTTTTATTATTACGTAGTTCTGCCTTAACATCAAGCCTAAATTTGTCTCTTTGCCAAGCCAACCATTTTCCATAGTTCTACTCTCTCTGGGACCAAGCAGAACAACTTTTCCACCTTTCAAACACTTGAAGATAGCTCTTATGTCCTTTCCCCTCCTTCTGTGTCTGATCTTTTTGAGGAAAACATTCTTAAGTTTCTTTAAGGCATGAACTTGACTGAATTCTGTCCTGTTTATCAATGTCTTTCCTAAAACATAATGCCCAGAAGTAGACACTGTACTTCTGATGTAATCTGATCAGCTGAGAAGACAGGGAGACTTTTACTTCCTACTTCCAGAATCCATGCTTCTCTTATCTTCCTAATCTCATTAGATGTCATGGTTTTCATATTATGCTGTTGACTCATATTGACCTTATAATTCACTCAAATCCCTAGATCTTTTTTTAGATAAACTGACTTTTATGCGAATAATATTATAGGCTTTGTAACTCTATGTCTCCATATACAGACTTTCTTAGAATGTAGCATACCAGTGGGGACACAACCCATAAAATGGTAGATGGGATGACAAAATCGAGAAACATTGAAAGTTGAAAGAACTGGTTGAGGAAGAGCATAGTTTGAGGATAGGGTGCTTTATGGGATCCCTCTAGATTTGTCTTAATGGTAGAAGCAGGCTCATCTGTCTACTGGAGTGACTAACAACGTGCTGTGATCCAGCTGTCACATTATCAACAGGGGAATTCATGTCATTTGTTCCTTGACTTGGTGAAGGAGAAAGAACTTTGGGTTTGGAGTTAGGAGATCTGGGTTTGAATCCTCCTAGCTTTGAGCACCCTTAAGCCGCAGTCTTCTTATCTGTACTACCTCCCTGTGGTGAGGGTCATGTATGATAATGGATGCAGAATGGTCCAAATGTGGCATGTGATGCTATAAAAATGAGGAGGATGGCCGAGGCAGGATCTAAGACAGAGGTGTCAAAATCATCCTAGGCTGCACTGAAACCTGTAAAAGCTACCAGTGCAGTTCAAATCAGGTTACAATATCATTGGAAAATATTCAACAAAATAAATAAAAATACAACAGAGCACAGATAATGTTAAAATGTGATATTCTAAGTCAACATGCTGTCCCCAGGGATCCTCATGTACAGGTTGGTGGCCCCAGTTTTTTGATAATATTGCTCACAGGGTCTAGCTCTGCTTTGGAGGAAGAGAGGAGGGAGGAGAGGAAGAAGGGTCTGAAATGACTCCCAGAAAAGACTGGAAGTGTGTAAATGAGCAGCTCCATCAGGGGAGACTGTTAACACCTTCAGAAAGTGCCCACATGAAAGATTCCATTGCAAGGTACCTTGAGAGACAACAGCATCAAGGGATGGATAATTGGCTGGGAACGCAGGAGCCAAGCTCTGAGTTCTAGTTCAACCTCTTACCAGCTTGGGAGGTAGGGGCTCCCTTCCCCACCATTGGCCTCAGTTTCCTTTTCTACAAAACAAGGATAAATGGTCTATAAGACCCCTCCCTCTCATCCCTAAAGGTCTTTGTTCTAAGATTCCTCCCAGCTCTGACATTCCCTATTCAATGTTCTAAAGATCCCCCTAGCTGTGACAGTCCCTGTTCTATATTTCAAGATCTCTCTAGCTCTGACATTCCCTGTTCTATGTTCTGAGATTCCTCCTAACTCTGACGTTCCCTGTTCTATGATCTAAGATCCCTTCCAGCTCTGACATTTTGGAGTTCTGAGATTATATTCTTGAAGGCAAAAGTCCTACTATGAACCAGTTGGTTCTGCCTCACCACATCAATTCAATCAGTCAGCAAACTTTTTATCATGTACTACGTGTTAGGAGAATAACCAAACAGCCTCTGCCCTCAAGGAACTGACATTCTATGGGGAGGAGGGGAAGCATGGCCCCATAGAAGTATAAGTACAATACATGAAAAATGAATCCCAGGACAATGGGAGGGAAGGTTTCATGTAAGAGGTAGTATCTGAGGTGAATTTTGGAGAGAACTGGGAATCCTCAGCAGAGGGGCTGTATTCCAGGCACGAGGGACAGTTGAAGAAAGGCATAGAGATGAGAGATGGGGTGTCCTGGAGGAGGAGCAATGAGAAGGCCAATTCATCTAGATAACTGCGTGTAAAAGGGAATAATATATAATAAACATGAAAGGGTAGTCTAGAACCAAACTGTGAAGGACATTCAATGACAAACAGGAACGTCCATTTGTTCCATAGGTAATAGGGAATCACTGGAGTTTATTAAGCAAGAAAATTAAGCATGGTCCATTCTGAGCTTTGGAAAGATGACCTTGGGAGTCATGGGGAGGATGGACTACTCCATGAAGGTGCCAGCTGCGCACTACTAGGGACCTGGGTGCTCTCAGCATGTAAGTCTGGGCAGGGATGGGGAGGAGGATAAGGCTCCCAATCCCTCTTATCTTGGAGCCAGCAAGATCAGGGCCAAGGAGGGGCCCAGAAAAAAGGTCATCAACGATGGACAGAGGAAGTGAGTGGGGCAGGGATGGGGAGGAGTGGAAGAGGAAGCAAGGCATCTCCTGGCAACCAGTCAGTCACCTGAAGATGCATCTCTCCCTCATTTCCTCCAGCCTTTCTCTTTTCTTGCTGGCAAAAAAGAAAGAAAGGAAAAAGAGAGAGAGAGAGAGAGAGAGAGAGAGAGAGAGAGAGAGAGAGAGAGAGAGAAAGACAGAGAGAGAGAGAAAAAAGGAAGAGAGAAAGAAAGACAGAGAGAAAAAGAAAAAGAGAGAGAAAGAGATAAAGAGAGAAGGAATCCCTGATAGCATAGAGAACTCCATCCCTCCCTATCATCCCAAGGAGATGAAGAATTAGACTCCTCCATCTGAGAGGGGTCACCATGGAAACGGGCCCCAGCACAACATGGTCTCCAACCAGTCATTCAAGAGTATCAGTGGGGATCTGCTTAATCTGTCATTTAGCCCCTTACTCCCCTGACTCAGAGACCAGAGTGGAAGTGCCACATTCCCTACCACTTGCGCCCCCAGCTCCTTCTTCCCTCCATGGGCTCTTTGAGATTCAAGTCCTTAAGAAGTCCCTGCCATGCTTGAGGAGAGAGGGAGATGGGGGCAGCCACACTCTCCGCATCAATTTCCAGAGTCAATAGGCCTCCCACTGATTTGAAAAGGGAAGAAAAGATGAGAGGGGGAAACAAAGGAAGGGAGGGAGGGAGAAAAGACAAAGAAAGAAAAAGAAAAGAAGGAGGGAAAGAGGACAAATGGAAGGGAAAAACAAAGAGAAGACCTCAGCTGGTGAGGTGAGAGAACAAGTGGCTTAAGGCAAGTCATTTCATTTCCTGGGTCTCAGTTTCCTCATCTGTAAAATGAAGGCATTAGACGAGATGATCTCTAAGTTCCTTTAAAGCTCTAGACTTATGACCACCTAGGGATGAGGAAAGAAAGGAAGGAAGGGATGCCTGACATTCTCTTTCAGAGTGTACCAATTACAGAAGGGACACTGGTCTACCTGTTACTCCTGATTCTCCTCTTTGGAACCAAACAACACAAACCTCATTCCTCCTCCACCCTACAAATATGTGAAGACAGTTGTCATTCTTGACTTCCCTCCTAGGCTTCTTGTTTCCAGAAGGAATATTCCCCCTTACTCCAAGTGAGCCTCATGTCATGGACCCAAAGTATTTCCTCATCCGATTTGCCATCCTCTGGACATTCTACAGCTTATTGATGTCTATCCGAAACCCTGGAGCTCAGACTCACCACAACCCTCCAGATGAGGGCCAAGTACAGTGGGGCTCTCTCCTCCTCCTCCTTCCTGGAAGTTCTGATCTATTTAATGCAACTCCCATTGGTAATCCCATGAGATTCCTTCAAGGACTCACATTGAGCTTGGGAAAGCTCCATTAAAACCTGTGGACTATCATTCAAACATCTGCCAGCTAACCAGACTTCCTCCATCTTGAATCTGGGATGATTTTTTGTACCTTCATAGAATACTTAACACTGCTCCCTACTGCTTTTCATCTAATTGGGAGTTGGTCTTGCCTCTGCCCTCCAGGCTCTTCCCACCAGCTTGGTGTCATCTCCAGAGGTGATGAGCCCACCACCTACACTTTTATCCAAGCCAACCATTGTTTTTCTCTGACAGACCCCTCCTGGCTCACAGTGGGTTCCACTTCTTTTCTGTTCAGCCCCATCCTTCACAAATCTGCACACTTCCCCCAGATTTATCAAATGAAAGGACCCTTGGTTAGGAGCACAGGACTGTGGTTTCACATATTTTATTGAGATGTGACTCAGCAGGTAGAACACCAGCCTTGGAGTGAGGAAAATTTAGGACAGTTCAATTTGCTGAACCATTTCTGAATGTCACTTCTGTGCTCAGCCCTATGCCAGTGTGGGGAAAGAAAGAGAAGAGGAAGGAGACCCAGACCTTGCTCTTGGGGAGCCCCTGGTTTACAGGAGGGGGGAGGGGAAGACAAGGGTTGTGATCACCATTAGGGAGTCAAGAGAAACCAGGACAGGACCAGAGGCACCATGGGGGCAGTACAGTCTTGGCATCAAGAGGCCTGGCTGTGATCCCAGTTCTGACACATCTGTGGCCTCTGATAAGTCACTTTCCCTCTCTGACATCCAGAGCCTTCACCAGCAAAATGGAGCAGTCACCCCCACCATCCCCGCCTCTCTGGGAGGAAAGTGCTTTGCAGGTCATAAAACACTGGAGAAAGGAGAATGGTGGTTATCGTTATAAACATTTATAATAATAGAAGGCTACCAGGTGGCACAAGGGCTAGGATGTCAGACCTGGGGGAAGGCTACCAGGTGGCACAAGGGCTAGGATGTCAGACCTGGGGGAAGGCTACCAGGTGGCACAAGGGCTAGGATGTCAGACCTGGAGTCAGGAAACCTGACGTTGAACCTTTCTTCAGACACCTATGACCCTAGACAGACAACTTAACCTTCTCAGCCTCAGTCAATGAATCTTTGAATTGGGATAGTAACAGTACCCACCTAACAGGGCTGGGAGGAGGCTAAGTGAGGTGGCCACGCGCTTTGCAAGCCTTAAACCTCTCCATATGTGTTGGTTCTTGATTATTACTATAAATGTTATTGGCTGTCACCAGGCCTGTCTCCTCTGGGGCTGCGCTTTCTCATTAATGCTTCCACTGAATCACAAAAATTAGGATAGACGTTCTTTTGGGTCATTCGTTTCAGACTGGCCTGGTATATGTCAAATGCTTCCAAACAGTCTAATTTTAAATGTTCCCAGGGAATATCACGTGGAAATGTCTTGCTTTTCAGGTCTGGGAATCTGGATGCCAAAGCGCCTTTAAGGCATCCAGGAAGAGGTCCTAGAGACAAGCTGGCCTGGGCCTGGACATTCTTTGAGATGTAAAGTGACTGCAACAGGCAGAGGGACAGTAGGGTTCTACAGAGGACCCCAGTCTGGGAGTCTAGCAGTCTTTCTGCCTCTCGCTGTGTGATGCTGGGTAAATGATAGACGCTCTCTGTGCCTCCAACCTTTCACTAAGGAAGCTGGGATTTAGAGGTAAGAGGGACCATCTACTCTCTCCCTGCTACTTTACAGATGAGAAAACTGAGTCACAGAAAATGGATTCACAGAATTTCTTCTATCTGGAAGGGACAGTGGAGACTGTCTAATGTGACCCATCTTGAAAAACAATAATCCCTGATGGGTGACCATAAAAATGTCTGCTTAAAGACTTCAGGGCAGAGGAACTCACTACCATCTCTGGTCACCTAATTTGGGGGGAGGGGGAGGCCCTGACAGTCCCCTCCTGGCTAACAGCAGGTTCCACTTCTTTTCTGCTCAGCCCCATCCCCCACAAATCTGCACACTTCCCCCAGATTTATCAAATGAAAGGACCCTTGGTTAGGGGCACAGGACTGTGGTTTCACATATTTTATTGAGATGTGACTCAGCAGGTAGAACATCAGCCTTGGAGTGAGGAAAATTTAGGTTCAGCTATTGCTTTTGATGCTTCCTTATTGGTTCAAAGGCAGCTCTCAACCTTGCTCCAAATGCCCCATTTTTCTCTATCAAGTTTCCTCTTCTGACTAAATATTCTTAGATTCTTCCAGTCATCTTTATATGCTTTTCCCCCCAACAGAATGTAAGAAGAAATGGGAGTTTTTTGGGCTTGCTTCATATCCCCAGTATCTAACACAGAGCCTGGCACACAGTAGACTCTGAAGAAATGCTTTCTGATTCATTGAACTACGCATTTAAAACTCTTCATCCTCCTGACATCCTCCAGGAATACTTCCTAATAACCTTCCTAAAATCGATGGTGCACAGGATTGAACACAGCCCTCCAGGAGGCCTGACCAGGGCAGAAGATAGAAGAAACATTGCCTCCTTGTTTCCTGAAAGCTCTGCACTGGCTTAACACAGTCCAGGGTTCCATTGGCTGTTTGGGCTGACTCACGTTGAGGCCATAGTCTAGTAAACCTCTCCAATCTCTGTTTTTAGACTAACTGCTGTCTCCCCATGATTCTCTCAGTGCTGTCCTCTGATTTGCCGAGGTCACGGAGCAAGTTGCTAGGAAACCCAGGGCTAGAACCTGGCTCACTTGAAGCCCAGCCCAAGACTTCTTGCCCCATATAATGCAAGAGAAGGACCCTAGAGAGATAAAGATGGCAAAAGTGCTGTTAAAACCAAAGGTCTGGAAAGCCAGAGACATCCCAGAGTTCCTACACAGAAGCTTGGGAGCATGCCTATCTCAGGTAGACTGGCCATTCTCTTAGCTCACAGCTTTGTGGACAGCCCAGCAAGCTGAGGCTAGGCCCCTGAGAAGATCAACTCCTTTCCAAAAGCAAACTAATCTTTGTGAAAATAAAATACACCCAAGGACCTAGGAGCTATAGCAGAAGCAGGAGCAGTGTCTTATGGGAAAGGGGGAGGTAGCTTGAGACATAGATCCAGACTCAAATTTTGGCTCCATCTATTATAAGCTGTGTGACCATAAGATGCTGGCCCTCTCTGGAACTCAGTTCTCTCTCTGTAAAATGTGGTTGAACCGGATGATATCTAAGGGCCTATTCACTTTTAAATGCTGTAACTAGGGAAAAGACCATACCCAATACCACACCACCACATGCTAGCATGTATGAGACATATATTGGAATTGGTTGGCTTTAGGTATTCAAGGGGTAGGGAGATTAAACAAGGCTGGAGATCTGGCCACCAAGACTCCCTAAGTCACCAAGGAGAAGGGACTGAGTAACTCCAGGATGAGGTCCTGAGTGGTATGGATTGGCTGGGAGGATGGTGTGGTTAGTGCCAATATAAATGAGGAAGTTGGATGGGAAAGCTGCTTTCAGAGAACAGATAATAAGCTACCACAGCCATATGGAGTTTGAAGGTTTGCAGGGCCTCTATGTGGAGCTCGGAGGGAGAGGTCAGAGCTGGAGATGGAAATGCTGGAGGAATCCCAAATTGGACAAGTCTAAAATGGAACTCTTGTGCCTCCTCTCCCCGCAGCCACCCTTCATCCAAATGGCCCCGTTCCTCCATCCTGGTATCTCAACTTCGCAAGCTCAGAGGCATCATCCATTCTTTCCTCTCCCTCACGCCCTCCACCCCCATCCAATGAGTAGCCAACTCTAGTGGATTCTGCTGCCGCCATTCTCTTCTCTCCTCACACAGACACCACCTGAGTACCTTTTCTCACTTCATTCTATCTGGTCAGACCAGGTCACACTTCATCAACAGTGAACGAATGTCCCGGGGACTGACATTTCTGACTGTCTGCCAGGTTTTTCAGTGTCCTGACTCGCACGTCTCTCGTTATTACTACTTTGACAGCCTTTAAAAGAATTGCTAATAATTTACCACTTGAACTCTTGCCTTTTTTTTTCTTGTTCTGGATGCATTAATTTTATGTTTCTGCAAAACCTTGTGATCAAAATGACCTATTTCTCTAGCTCTTGAGTCACCTCCCTTCTTACCCAGGGTACAGAACTTTTCTTTCGTCTTCTTGGCTCTCATTCACCTCAGTCTCTCCCTGGCCCTCTTCACACTCTCCCTGTATGTTCTTACTTATGTACAAGGCTTACCTTTTGGCCAGAGGAGAAGCTCCTGGAGAGCAGCTGCCTGTGGCCTTTTTTACTCCTTGTAGCCCAGCCCTGATGACTGCAGGAGGAGATCTGTGTGGGTTTAAGAAGTGAACTGATTGAACAGGACTGAAAAGCTAACAGATTGATGCAATCTACCAGGGACCAGGAGACCTGGAATCAGCCCCAATTCTGCACTGATCACCTGCACGACCTCAACCAAGAT
Organism: Potorous gilbertii; assembly: GCA_028658325.1. Classification (NCBI taxonomy): domain Eukaryota; kingdom Metazoa; phylum Chordata; class Mammalia; order Diprotodontia; family Potoroidae; genus Potorous; species Potorous gilbertii. The sequence goes on from CM053770.1 coordinate 669,237,476, forward strand.
ACTCTGCCTTCCCGAGTCAGCCCTGGTCTCCTCATTGGCAGAGCAGCTCTGTCCAATCCAAACCAGAGTGGTAGAACCTCAGGAGCTGTTGGAAGGGGCATCAGGGACCACTGAGCCCAAAGTCATGATTGAGAAAGCATCCCTGCTCCATTGTACATGGCCAGAGGTCACCCAACCCAGACTTGAAGACATCCAAAGAAGGGGAGCCTGATGCCTCCAGAGGCAGTCTGTTCAACATCTGGAGAGTCTGACTTGACACCAAACCCTCTGTTCCTCATCCTGCCCTCTAGGGCCCTGACAACCAAGTCTGATCACTCTTCCAGGTAATAACCCTTCCAATACCAGAATGCAGCCATCCTGATCCACCCAAGGTCCAGCTCTTCTTCATGCAAAGCAGCCCCCCTGTTCCTTCATTCAATCCTAATCTCACATGAACTGAAGACCCTTCGTGGTCCATCCTGGCTGCCACTCCATCCTCAGTACCATTCCTCCTCCCAAAGGACGTGATGAAATAACAGGAGGAGAGGAAAGGACTCGGTGCCAGGCAGATAGGAGAGAACTTTCTCAGAGACATTCAACTCCTCAATTTTCTTGCTTTTTTTAAAGCTTAGGCAGCCTGCATTCCTGGTGGCCCTCTGGGCTCCAGTATGAATGTGGCCTCCAGGAGGGAGAGAGAAAAAAAGGAATCTTTAAAAGGTTCTCTCGAGGAGACACGGATATTTTTAATAGTGGAGGGTTATGAAACCAATCTCTGTTTGTGGCGTATTATATATCTCAGCTGGAGTCCAGAGGGTGTTTCTAGCACCTTTAATGAAAGTAAAGTACTTATAGCAGCAGAGAGGGGAAAAAAGGAAGGGGGCAGGGTGGGAGAAAGGAGGGAGGAGGAGGGAAGAGAGACACAGAATGAGGAGGGAGAGGGATGAGAGAGAAACAGAGACCAACAGAGGGACAGAGATGATGCTGAGGAGTTAAGAGTCAGGGGAAACAGAGGCAGACAGAGGGAGAGAGATACAGAGCACAGAACAGAAATGGAGGGAGAGGGAGAGAGAGTAGACAGACAGAAGGACAGTCAAGAAGGTACAGAAATAGGAGGAGGGAGATGTGGAGGGGACTGTGAAGGCAAGACAGAGGGACAAAGAGACAGAAAAGGGGAGATAGACAGAGAGAATGAAGCAGAAATGGGGCATGGAAAGAGAGAGATAGAAAAACAGAGAGAGAGACAGAGAGGAGAGAGATACAGAGAGAGAAGGGGAGATGGAAACCAAGTGATGGAGACCAAGAGTGAAGGAATGAATGAAATGGTATTTATTAAGGGCTCACTGTGTACCAAAGAGACAGAGACAAAGAAGTGGAGATAGGAATTGAGAGCAGAGACATAAAGAGATGGAAAATCAGAGAGATCAGAAACACACAGAGACAAAGAGAGACTGACAGACAAAGAAGGAGAGACAGAGAGGAGAAACAGAGAGGGAGAGAAAGACAGAAAGAGAGACAGAGAGAGAGGAAGAAGGAGAGACAGAGAGAAGGAGAAACAGAGAGGGAGAGAAAGACAGAGAGAGAGGAAGAAGGAGTTAGAGCCACAAGTAGGAGCAGACAGAGGGAGGTGGGAGCTTTCGCACGCCCAGAGGGCCAGCCTCATACCAGAACACCCAGCTTTGGGTCACCTCTTTCCCCACTGCCCATGGACAGCCGGCTCCCGTGCCCGGACCTCACTGTCCATTCTGGCCTGGCTTCAGCTCTGCGGAGTCTAGAGAAAGGGCCTGGGGCTGCCACGAGGAGCCGGCTGGTTTTTCCCTTTTAATTTTACAAAGAGGGAAAGGAGAGGGAAAGACTCGAGCCGGCCATCTGGGAGCCTGACCCCTCTGGTCTTCCAGCTAGCTCAGTGGGCCCCAGCATGGGCTTCCTGGGAACTCAGGATTATTAATAGCCCCTCCTCGGGGCTTCTGCAAATCAACAGGCTGCAGCAGAGTTGAAAAGGTCAATGGGGAGAGCTAAACATAATTTCTAGGGAATTTGTACATATGGTAGTTTGAAAACATGGAAGGAAGCTGTGGGGTGGTGGAGAAAGCCCTGGCTTTCCAGTCAAAAGACCTGAGTTCAAATCCCAACTCTGCCATGTAGTAGCTATGGGACTTTGGGCCAATCTCTTTCCATTCTGTGTCTCAGTTTCCTCCTCTTTAATATAAGGCAGTTGGATTAGATTTTCTCTGAGGTCCCTCATTGATGAATCAAGGTGAATAATTTTATCAGCCAGATAAAACATATAGGACATCCTTGGGCAGCAGGGTCAGGGTTAGAATAGCTCCCTTTCCCAGTCTCAATACTTGTATAAGTCTCTCTCTTCCCTCCTTTCTCTTTGTCTTTCCCTTTTTCTCTTTCTCTAACTAGCCTTGTCTCATTCTCTCTTCTCTTCTCTCTCTGTCTCTCTCTTTCTATCTCTTTCTCTCCCTCTCTCCTTCTCCCTTTCTCTGCTATTTCTCTGTTTCTCTTGTCTGCAAAACTGAAGTAGGTTCTTTCTGTCTAAATAGACATACTTTGAAAACTGTAGAGGAATATTTCCCCCCATACTTTAAATGCCTCACTACTATTCCTTAAAAATATGGGAATTTTGACATTAAATCTCTGTCTAGACTTGAACAAGGACCATTTGGTCTCTAACGGACATGACACCACATATGCCCAGACAAAACAGGTTATAGAAAGAAAATGTAACCACCAATTTTGAGACCACATGTAATTAGTGGATGTATCTGTGGTGGAGGACAGTAGCGGAGGAAGAAAGCTCACCAAATGTTCACAGAAATGAGGGTAAAATTTTGGCAGCAGCATTAGCTGGCAATTCACGGGATGATGATGTAGTAGGGCTGGGAGAACCCAAGAGCATAGACTGAGCATGGCAGAGCTGTTTCAAGGCATTCACATCTCGAATCGATCCTCTATGTGGTCTAACCCAATCTCTGGCCAAAAGCACAACTTCTCAATCTTCATCCTAAATTGCAGCACCTAGAACCAGATCCAATATGCCAGGAGGACTCTGACCAGAGCAGGTGACAAGAGCAGGGCCATGCCCTCCCTAGGCCTGGGCACTGTCTTCTCCATGCACTCTCCTTGGCTGTCTCATCTCTGGGATCACATTGGATCCACAGCCCAGTTATTTCCAAATGAAAGCTTCCCTCATCTTCTACAGGCAAAGTGAATTTTTTTTTAGCTCAATTGTAAGACTTAACACAGAACCTTGATGAATTTTATTTCCGCAGATGAGACTCCACCTTCCCCTGATTGAGTTTCATGTTGTCTTTGCTGTCTCTCCAAGCATTCCCAGCTTCAAGACTGGGCCCCCTCTAAAAGGAAGTCTGCCTCCAAGCCTCTACCCAGAATACCTGGTGACTACCCAGTGCCTACAGGCAGTTGGAGGCTTTGCTTGGAATTGGCCCCAAGACAGGGCCTGGAGCTGAGTTAGGGCTTTCTGACTCCCAATTGGCAAGGCTGCTCCTGCCTGAACCACCAGCCCTGGGGAAGGAAAGCTTAACTATCTGGATGACATTTCTAAGAGTCTTTGGTAAGGACCAAGGACAATGAACTGATCTTTCATGGGATCCCAGGGTAAAAGCTTTAAAGTTAGATGAGACTCAAGATATCATCATTATTGAGGAAACTGAGACCCAGAGAGGTGATCTGGCCCAGGTCATAGGAGATCACCAACTAAAGCGGGATGAATACCACATCATAAAGAAGTCAATGATATACATGCTAAGCACGCAAAGAAGCAGTGCTCCAGGAGGTCTCAGGTGTTAACGGGGGGGTTGGGGGGAGGCAGGAATCCAGGCAGACTTCTCAGAGGCAGTGATATTGGAGTTGAGTTTTCAAGGTCAAAAAGGAACTGATCAGACGAGCGAGAACACATACATTCTAGACACAGGGAACACCATGAGTCAAAGAGAAGGGAATGTGCAGGAGTAGGTTGGAAGGGTACAACATCACCCACTTTGGATGGAAAGACAGTAAGATATGACTGGAAAGACAGGGTGGTACCCAGATGTGGAAAGCCCTGCATCTCAGGCTATGGAGTCTGAACTTTACTGGCAGGCGATGGGGAGTCACTGAAAGCAATTGGTAATCTAGAAACCAGAAATTAGAAATTAGATCCCCCGAATGAGACCAGAGGGAGGCAAGTGGGTGGACTGGACTTGGGGTCAGGAAGATTTGAATATAAATATCACCTAAGACACTTTACAGCCATGAGATTCTGGAGAAATCACTTAGCCACAAATCTCTCAGCCTTAGTTGTTTCATCTGTCAAACGGACATAATAATTGCACCAGTGTTATTGTGAAGATCAATTGAGATAGTGTGTGTGTGTGTGTGTGTGTGTGTGTGTGTGTGTGTGTGTGTGTGTGAACCTAGGGCATTCTATAAATGCGAGTTACTACTATCTCTGCTAGAAGCACAACCAACCTTGGTGTACAATATCATGAGCACTGGCGACAGTGGGAAGAACATAGAATTAGGAGTCAGGAAATGGACACTTGAATCCAGACTCTCATACTTGGGAGCTGCACCAGCAAGAGCCAATTTCAACATCTCCAGCCTCAGTGTCCTCCTCTATAAAATGGATAGAGCCAACTGATCAAGCAGCAATCATTAATTAAGCACCAACTATGTGCTAAGCAGTGAGTATACAAAGACATCATTGAGATCCATCTCTATGAGAATCCTAGACTGGCCTGGGAGTCAGAAAAACTGGATTCTAGGTCTGGCTTCAGCCCTCCCAGCATCACAATTGGTCTCAGGAAAGTCCCTCCCATTACCTGGGGCTTGGATTGCTCATTTATACAGAGGAGATGGAAACCTTGACCCTGCCTCCTCACCAGGGCTACCGCAGGGATGGTACTTAGTAAGTAAGAAACTCCATAATTAGGGAAGATGATCGTCATCTCCTAGCTCAGGCTGATGGGGCTTATGAGGGCTGCCATATGTGATGTCATCCCACCGAAAGCCTTCAGTCAAGGACAGATTTCTCTGAATGAAAACCTAGGGGAGACCACTGTTACCAGGGCTGAGATGATGCTCAGGGTTAGGAAGGGACCCAGGGGTTCCCAATCTCTGACCCTGGAGCAAGGTTCAGGCTATGTTTGGCATCAGTCCCCTTTTGGGACTAGAGAAATACATCCACAAGATCACACACACACACACACACACACACACACACACACACACACTCCCTAAGTCATGCCATCCTTCCTTGTTCTCTTAGGAGATCATCCTGTCCTCCCTCTTTGAAATCCATTTCTTCCATGTCAACCTTGCACAGTCCTCTGCACTCGATTCCTTTTTCTCTTGTCCTATCCACACTCACTCTTCTCCAGATCCCAATGCTGGATTACCTCCAACATCCACCTTCTCCACTCCTTCTCCACATATTCTACTAAATGCTTTGGGAGAAAGCCACACAATCTTACTGGCTGGCCCATTACAAATGTTATATATTCTCAACTGATCCCTCACTACTGGCTTGGCAAACCTTTCACTCTTCACTATCACACTCATAGAATTTCACAGAATTGGAGATTTGGAAGGACCTCAGAGACCATCTGGTCCAGCCCATATGCTAAAAGCATCCTCACTATAACATTCCAGACAATGAGTGGTTCAGCGTCTGCCTGAAGGAGGGGGCTCTCCTCACAATATCTATTCCAGACTTCTTTTTCTCTCCTCAAACTACCTATACCAATATACCCCTCCCTCCAACAGAGAACTTCATCTCACACATCCATCAGAAGTCCCCTTGTCTCCCCAGGTCTACACCTTGGATCCCTATAACATCACGCCTCATTCTCTCTGATTTTGTCCCAGTCTTCAAAGAACAAGTGGCTCTTTCCCCCAAGACTAAACCCTCTGCTTGTACCCTTGATCTCATTCCCTCCCATTTCCTCTGGGATCTTGCCCTTTTGATCACAACCTCTTTTATTAATAATTTTCAATCTTTTCTTTATCCACCAGCTCCTTCTTTTCTTCAAATAAGCCCAGATCTCTCCCAAAGCCTTAAAAAAATCACTGAACCCGACCACCCCTTTAAGATATAATCCTATGTGTCTCTTCCCTTTTCACAGTGAAATTCCTAGAGGAAAAAAACCAGTCTGTTCTTTGCCTCCCCATCCTTTACTCCCCCTCCCTTCTCAACCCTTGAGTCTAGTTTCCAACCTCATAGCTGTACTGAAACTGCCATCTCCAAAGTTAACATCAAGGGCTTAATGGCCAAATCCAATGGCCTTTGTGCAGTCTTCAACCTTTATGACTTCTTTGCAGCCTTTGACATTGTCCATTACCCTCTTCTTTTGAGTCTTATCTTTTCTCTGGGTTTTCCTGACACTCCTTGTCCTCCTCCTATCATTTTGATCCCTTCTTCTCCATCTCCTTGGCTGGATTAGCATCCATGTCTGGGAGCAATATACGCGAAAGTTCTGTCTTGGACTCTGGTCATTTTCTCTTTCACCACTCTCATGTTGATCTCATCAGCTCCCATGGGTTCCATTATCATTTCTATGCAGAGGATTCCTAACTCCTTCCTGAGCTCCAGTGTTCAATCGCCAGCTGCCGCCAGACAGCTCCACTGGATATCCCACAGACACCTCAACAGGTGCAAAACCAAACTCGTGATGATTCCCTCCCTCAAAGCCTGACCCCTCGCCTCATTTCCTGATCTCTGCGGAGGAAGGGCATCACCAATCTATCCTCCCAGATGCTCAGGGAACCCTGGAGTTATCTTGTCTTGTCTCTCTCTCTCTCTCTCTCTCTCTCTCTCTCTCTCTCTCTCTCTCTCTCTCCCTCCCTCCCTCCCTCCCTCCCTCCCTCCCTCC
>CM053770.1:669244432-669311289 GCA_028658325.1 Potorous gilbertii
CGGTCCTGCGACCATGAGCCCCACACCCAGCACTCCTGCTGCCCCCCAGGTCCCAGCTCCAGCACCTCCTCCACCCCTTTTAGACACACAGTGGGGCCCCCCAAGCTGAATGGTGAATAGCTGAATGAGATCGCTGTTGAACTGACAAAGCCCTTGGCCTGGCCTGGGATGGCTCGGACCCCTGCAAAGGAAGCCCAGTGGGAGGGGGCCGTTCATTCCAGCTGAGGCCCTGTGTTTGCCTTTGACTCAGGGAGCTGCTCCCTGCTAATTACAAGAGTAAATCATGTCATCGTCCCGCCCTGCCAGGGCTGGTGCAATAACAGTCCTGACCGCACTTGGAGAGGGATCTCGACTTCTGAGTGGCAGCAAAGAGGTTTTATGGGCCACGGTTGAATAGGACCCTTCTCCTTGCTTGTGGTCCACAGAAGCGGGGAGAGTGTGTGTGTGTGTGTGTGTGTGTGTGTATGTCTGTCTGTGTGTGTGTGTGTGTGTGCGCGCGCGCGCGCGCGCGTGCGTGCACCAAGGTCAGTAAGATGGGCCTGGAGTGGTTAGGTCTGTCCAGAATCCTGAAGTTCAAAGACAGCAGACACGAGAGAGGATCGACAAGGTGAAGGCTGCCTCGCCCTGTCCTCGGGGCTCTGTTCTTCCAAACTCCCATTCCCTGGGGCCTTCACAGGCAGTTCTGGGTCAGGGGAGAAAGTGAGCTCATAAACCTAGGTGTTAATGGCCGATAACAGCTTAATGAGCTGCCCCTCCCAAAGGCCCTGGGCAAGAGAGAGGTTGGGGGTCCCGTCCTGGTTTACTGCTAAAGAGCTCTGAAACCTTAGGAGTCACATTTCCCTTGTCTGGGCCTCAGTTTCCCCATTTGTAAAGTGGAAGGTTAGACCTGATGGCCTCTCTCAAATCTCTGTCAGCTTAAGGTCTGTGATCCTACAAAGTTACTGATCCTCTCTGTGCCTTGGGTTTGTTTCTTTTTTATTTTGTCTCTAAAATGGGGCTAATGTGTAAGGCTCAGAGAAGATGAGATATGAGAGATTATTTTATAAATTGTAAAGGAAATCATGAATTATAGATTCTGAAAATACCCAGTGTCTGGGAAGGATAAAATATGATAGCAATTTTTCCTTCTTCATACACAAAAAAGCAAGGGATTTATGTTCATTTTAGTAAAATGAATATTAGCTTTGTTTTGAGATTTATTCCTCCTTAAGAATTCTATGACTCTAACAAAATGAAACGCACTCTATAGATAATTCTAAACCAAGCAGGAAACATCAAAGGTTCATTGATCTGGAATTGGAAGGGATCTTGGAGATCTTTGGTTCCATTCCCCTCATTTTACAGATGAGGAATCTGAGGCTGTGGGAAGTGAAGTGACTTTCTCCAGGCTGCACGGCTAGGAAGTGTCTTAGGTTGGACAGGAACCCTGGTCATTCTGGCTGAGGCCCCCTCTCTATGCTTTGTCTTTATGCTGTGCTTTGCTAAGTTTAACACAATTCAGGAGGACCCAAGTTCAAATTTGACCTCAGACACCAGTTGTGTGACCCTAGGCAAATCACCTAACCCTAATTGCTTCCCCAAAAAATACTTCCCCAAAATTGTCCGGACCAGCACCAACACTGCTACCATGCTCTCCATCTTATCAGTGCCCTCCCTAATATGGATTGGAGGTGGCGAGCAGATGTCAGGATAGATGCCCTCAGAGGTTCCTCACAGATTCAGGACTCTCTAAGGTTCCAAGACTGTGAGGTTCTATTAACCACCCCTCAACAGTGTCCTGATGGTGAAATTTCAGGCACTTTGTACCCGAGCAAATGGGAGGTTCCTTTGTGTTCCTAAGATGATACTGCTGGCCCTGTTCTCTCTTTCTCCAAGGAATAAGCACCCCCAGCTGATGTGGGCTAAGGGATAAGCCTTGGGCTGGGGTAGGGAACAGGGCCTGAGCCTGTGTTTTGTAGCCAAGCTACTGAGGGATAAAAGGCGGTAGCTTCCTCTCTTTGGGCCTCAGCTCCTCCTATAAAATGAGGAGGAAAAACTTCCATATTTGACATTTCATTTTTCAGTATGGCTTGTCTGTTCTGGTACTGTAGAAAACATGCCGGACTTCAGATGCAGAAGACCCAGGGTTATGTACTGGCTTGGACACTGACTGGATGACTAGCCTCAGCAAGTGACCTCATTCTTTCTGGGATACAAGGGGTTGAAATCAACCCTTCCCAGCTCTGACTTTCTCTTCTAAGGCCCTTCCCAGCCCTGACATCCCCTGTTCTAGGCCCTTCCCAGCCCTGACATCCTCCGTTCCAGGCCCCTCCCAACTCTGACATTATCTGTTCTAAAGCTCCTTCCACCTCTGACATTCTCTGTTCCAGACCCCTCCCAGCTTTGACATTCCCTGTTCCAGGCCCCTCCCAGCTTTGACATCCCCTGTTCTAGGTCCTTCCCAGCCCTGATATCCCCTGTTCTAGGCCCCTCCCAGCCCTGACATTCACCCTAGAATGACCACTCTCAGTACCTTTGAGTTACAGGCAGTGGCTGTTCCGAGCATCAAGATGCCTGGATTCTAATCTATCTTGACAAAAATTCATTACATATCTCTGAGCAAGTCAGAGAATGATGGGATCTCAGAGCTAAAGGGACCCCTGGGGCAACTCAGCCAAATCATATCTGCCCAAGAATCCCTCCTGCAACATCCTAACCAGGGAGCCTCCAGACTGTACTTGAATACCTCCCTTTATGGGGAAGTCACTACGTTCCTTAGCAGCCTGGTCTACTTGCTCATTCTAAGCCTCAGCTTTTCCTCCATGAAGTAGGAACACCTTCATTTGTCCTGTTTCTTCCACAGGGTTATTGTGCAGCACAAAGGAAGCAGTGGACGTGAGATCTCCCTGCCAAGGTACAGAGACAGGCTCATGACTCAACGTGTGTCTCAGAGATGCCAACACATCTGGTCCATGCAGGGAAAAGAAATTGAATCGGCTGTTTGGGGTCCCACAGACTAAACAACGGGTGGAACCGGCCAGTTTTTCCCTTTCCAAACATCGGGGGAAGTGGCCAAGCCAGAAATACCTGCTGAGGGCGTTCCCAGCAGTCAACTCTCTCCAGCTTAACAGAGTACAGAGCAGGGTTAAGAGTAAAGTACCCCATGCCCTCTGACCCTCCAGTCAATGGTGACTTCAGACTCTGGGTGGTCAGTGATGCTGGAGAGATAGCAGTGGGTGCAGATCAAAGGCAGGAGGGGTCCAGATTTATGGATAGGCCTGGTCTCAGACCAGGTGTCTCTGCCCCTTGCCCACCCCTGCCCCCACTGTTTGCCAGGCTACGGAGGAAACTCTGGTTTTCCCCAGGAAAACAGAAATGAGGCCTCCTTCCCTCCTCTCCTACAACTTGGCTCCCAGGGAGGAAGGCTGAGGATGCTATGCTGATGACCTGTCAGATAAGAAACCCCAGTGACCCTTGTAGAACAAGCTTCCCATACATTATGTTGTTCAAGCCTTCATAGCAATCTTGTAAAGTTGGAACTATGATTATTTACAATGCACAGGTAGGGAAATAAAGGCTGAAAAGGCTCAAGGGAAGACAGACATCTCCTCCCTGCATGCTCAGGTTACAAGGCACTTTTCCATACATTGAAACATTTTCAGCAGCATACAGGAACATTCTTCCCATTTTACAAATGGGAAGACTAAGCTTCAGGTGAGGAGAGGGACTGGTTCAAGGTCGGAGGGCACAGACGGAAGCAGAGCTTAGCAGATGCTGTCTCCCAGTCCCAGGCGTTTGACCTGAGCCAACGCTCCTGAATGAATCCTTATACAGTTCTTTTCTTTACCTCCCTTCTGGAGACCCAAGCCAGGCAAGCCAGTGCAGGCCAGGGAAAAAAGGTCTCCATTATGGAAATCATACGAAAGAAATTATGGATGGAAAAAACATTACCTTATAAATCGGCAGCACTGCTCAGAACGTGTAGGAAACAGGGCATATAAAATTCACAAGGCATGTTGTCTTTGATAGAGGCTCATTACTGTAGCCTGGGGGCAGGAGGAGGCCAGGTTGCCAGAGAACAGGCTGACGTACCCTCGGTGGTGACCCAGCAAGTAGGGAGTGCACCATACCTGGCCACGGGCTGGACCCAGGATGGTCCTGAGACCCCAGAGGGCAGCCTCACACTCTCCTATGTCCAGGAGCCAGTTTGAGAAGGAGGCTGAGCTGGACCCAATTAGAAGCCAACAGGAAGAATGGAGAAATGGGCCAGAGCCAAGGAAGGGGTAGGGAACAGGCCAGGCTGAGGGAGGACGCACAGTCCCGGCGTTGTGGGCCCAGATTCCAGAAGCCCTGACCATTGTTTGAGGTGTGTTTCCTCAGAAATGATGCCTTCCTCTGGCCTCAGTTTCCTCAGTTACAAGGCACAGGGCATGGCTCACTGGGGCTGACATCAGGAAGACCGGAATTCAAATCCAGCCTCCGATACTTACTAGCCATGGAACCCTGGACAAGTCACTGAATATTTTCCTGCCTCAATTTCCTCAACCGTAAAGTGGGGATAATAATGTCACTTACCTCCCTGGAGTTTTGTGAGGGTTCAATGGGAGGTCATCAGTAAAGCACTTAGCATGACACTTAGCACACAGTAGGTACTACATAATTGTTTATTTTCCATCCCCTTCCCGATCAGCCTGGTGAGCAGGGGATGTCTCCTAACAGACCAAAAAGCTCAAAATTTGAGGATGAGATGGAGAGAATAGCTCTGGAATCAGCCTCTGAAGCTTTACTTTATGACTGTGTGACCTTGGGGGGCACTGAACCTGCCTGAGCCTCAGTTTCCCCATTTGTAAAACAAAGGGCTGGACATAATGGTGTCTGGGAACCTTTCCAGTTCTAGGTGGAGGATCCTGTGGATACAGTAGAGGAACCAGGCTTGTTCTGCTTGGCCCCAGAGGGGCAGAACTTGGGGCAGGGGGCAATGGCGGGGAAGACCTTCCCAAAAAGTAGAGAGTGGCTGGTAGTAAGAGAAACACTCTACCAGTGAAAATGACTCACAACTAGGAGAGGATCATGGATAAGACTGGTCGGATCCAGCTTAGATCACACAAACATGTGGTACCCCTCCCTCAGTGATGTAGCCCAGCTCAGACACACTTCCTACCTTCAATGCTGTGTTCGAAGGCCCTTACAGCTCTGCTGTCCCATGTTCCAAGGCTCATCACAGCTCTGACATTCCCTGGTCTAAGGCCCTCTCTCCTCTGACATTCTCTGTTCTAAGGTCCCTCCCTCTGATCTGAAAGTCTCTATTCTATAGTTGTTCTAAGCCCGCTCTCTCCCAGTTCTAATATTCTTGGTTCTAAGGCTCTCCCAGCTCTGACACTGCCTGCTCTCAGACTCCCTCCCAACTGTGACATTCCTTGTTCTAAGCCCCCTCCCTCCCAGCTCTGATACTCTTGGTTCTAAGGCCTCTACCTACTCTAGAGTTCTCTGGTCTAAGGCTGGAAGGACAGTGGGCCCAGGAGCCAAAGATCTCCAGGACCATGGCTCCCACATCCAAGTCCAGTCTTGTGGGGGGCTGGGAGGACATGTGCAAGGGGGGCTGAGAAGGATGCTGGAGCCTCTTGAAAGGGCTTGGCCGGAGAATAACTTCATTATGAAGCCTCCCCTGGCCTCCGGATCTTGGGCTGGCCTGGGGTAGGCAAGAATCCTCTCCCTCCTGGGAGAAAAGCCTTTTCTAATGAATGTTGGACAAACAGAGCACTCATCTGTAAACACGTTTAATTAGAAATCAGGAGGGTGATTAAGCCTGGGATGTCAAACTCTGGCTGATCAGCAAATAGGGGCCCCGGGAGGCAACATTCCTTAGGCCGGGCCTCGGCTCGCCTGGCAAACCTTGCTCTTCTAGGTCCTGGCTGGCCTCTCCCACCCGGCTGCTGCCTCACACGATCAATATTTGCCTTCCTTGAGCTGCCCAGAGCCCCTCAGCCCGGCAGCATCTGTGTTTGAACAGCTCCCCTCCCCAAGGTGTCTCTCTCTCTAGGCAGGCCTCAACAGCATGGGGGTCACCTTGTGGCAATGGAGGCAGGAGGGGAGCACAAGAGAGGGGCTTCTCCCATGTCCCAGATGAGACCTTGGGCAAGTAAACGCCTTCCCCTCTCGGGGACTCAGTTTCCCTCATCTGTAAAGTGAAGGATTTTGATGGGACCTTGAGACTGGGTGTTCTGGCTATGTGTCCCCAGACTCTTCCAAAACTCAAGAGGAAGATCCAGCCATCTGGACAACGTCTTCCATCCTCCTTTTTGTTGATTTCATCCTATCCCTCCTTCCAACCGCACTCCAAGAGGCTTTGCTGATCCCTGAAATGCACAGGTGCCTCTTCATATGTGGAGCTCCTAAAAACTATTTTGCCCTGCCATTCATTCTTTTCCATCCCCAAACCTTTGGCCATGTTGTCCCCCATACCTAGAACGCTCTCTCAGTGAATCACTGGCTTCCTTCTAGGTCCAGTTGGGCATGCTGTCCTCTAACCCTTGTCAGACAAGTCTGATTAGAGGGAGGAATGATGGATTGACTTCCAGACCTGGCCCTACTCCAGGGAGCAGGAGCCCATGATAAGAACAGGCCCTCAATAGGTCAGGTCAGCCAGGTAGGTCAGTGCAACGGTGACTCCCTCGCTCTCCCCATCTATCATGGAACCAGAGAGCCAGTGAATACCTCAGCCTCACCAACATTTTTAAACAGAAATTCACTCTGCAGTGACCCCCAAAGCAGTCACCTGGCCTCTCTGGGGCTCTGGGGGGGTAATCCTAAAGACGCCAAACCACCCCAAATCAGCTCAAGCTGCATTAGGGGGACCCTTGAGACTAGATCAGTGACCATCTTATTCCTTCCCAAGATCCTGGCAGGGTACACACGCATGGGCCCCTTCCTGGGGTCCTCCTCAGCCCCCCATTCCCCAGGGCAGGCACACAGGCTTGGCCCATATTAATATAGGACTCCATGTTCCAGAGACAGTGTGGCCTGGTAGATAGAGCAGCCTTTGAAGTAAGGAAGCTAGAGGTTCGTGGGTTGGTCTCTGATGTAGTAACCTTGAATAAGTCACCTACTTCTCCATGCTCCAGGTTAACTCCCTAAGTCTAGGAAATGTAGAAAGGGCCTGATTTTCACTTACAGAGGAAACCTCCCACTGGAAACTCCCTGTGCCAATGATTTTAATAATAACAGCAAACACTTACATACCTACATGCTAAGCACCATGCTAAGAGCTTTACAACGATCTCATTGAGCCTTACAACAATTCTGAGAGGGAGGTACTATTATAATTCCTACTTAACAGAAGAGGACACTGAGGCAAACAGGTAAAATGACTTGTCCAGGGTCACACAGCTAGTATAGGTCTAAGACTGGATTTGAACTCAGGTATCCTGATTCCAGGTCTGAGGCTTTATCCATCCAGTCACCGAGCTGCCTATGGAAATGCCGACAGTGCAAAAAAAGAAAAAACTCACACAAATACACAGTAAGCCTACTTATCTTGAAGTTAGACCCTCAACCATACAGAATGGAAGTAGAACACAATGGCTAGTCTCACCTCCCAAAAAAGGTTTTGAGCAACAAATAGTTGTTCATGAAGCCCATGCATTTTTTTCACTCCAGTAGAGAAGTAAAATGCTTCTCAGGTTCTTAAACAACTGTATTTAAACTAAGGCAGCATATTAGTCAGTGAGCCAAGAAATACTTATTAAAGTACCATGCTAAGTACTGTAGATGGCAAGTAAAGACACTGTCTGTCTTCAAGGGACTCACAATCTAATGGGGATGTGGCACATGAGTAATCTAGACTGTAAATGGAAGGCGACCCAGGAGGCACACTAACAGACAGAAGAGCTGGACAAGGTTTCCTGTGGGAGCTGAGAAGGATGCTAAGGTTCGAAGGGTGAGTGACTTAGAGTATTATGCTGCCTGTGATGGTGGGAAGGAAACTGGGAATTGGAGAGAAAGGAAATAATGGGTTCAGTTGAAGACATGTTGGGTTTGAGATGGACCATAGGACCTCCAGTCCAGAGAAGTCTAAAAAGCAATAGTGGTGGGTAAATGGAGGTTAGGAGAGAGGTCAGGGGAGGAATGAAGGTCAGGAGAGGTTTGAGGAGAGATGAGAGCCTGGAAAAGCTGATATGGTGAGGAGGATACAGTGATCCAGGGAAAGAGGTGTAATAGGATTGCCTTGTTGCAGGGAGGGCCTAGACTACAGAAGGTAAATGTGCAGCAGCATGAAAACTAGTGAAAGCAAACGCTGAAGTAATTCAAGGTCCAGTTTGGCAAAGAGTGATCTGGTGGGACAAGGGACGTGAGAGCAGAGGACGGCGCTGAGCTGAGCTGGCTCCTTGATGGGGAAAGGAGGAGGGGGCAGCCAAGGCAGAGAGGGTCCGGATGACCTGGGAACAACTTCAGAGTGTAGGGATCCGAGGTCAAAGCAAGAACAAAGAACAAAGAGGGACTGTAAGGCAGAGGGAGAGGTGGCACGATAAAGGTCCGCCATCAGATAAAGGAATCAGAGTTCACCAACGTGGAAGGGAACTTGTGCTGCATAAAAGACCACAGGGACCCTAAAGGGAAACAAGTACAACCTTCTCATTTTACACAGAAGGAGACTGAGGCCCAAAGATGTGACTGTCCAAAGTCACATAGGCTCCACATATCAGGGGGAGGATTTGAACCCAGGACAGAGGTCTCCCATCACAGTACCCTCTGGTTCTCCAGGGCAGTCCAAGTTGCACTTGAGAGGGTAAGGAGGAAAGTACCAGTTGAAGCCAGGAAAGATATGTAGGTCCCCAAAATAATTGAAGATAATCACACATGTGGGCCCACACATTCACACAAAAAGATAGCAATCTCTTTCTCTGTCTCTGTCTCACTCTTCCTTTCTGTCTTTGTGTTGGGTTTTGTTTCTCTCACTGTCTCTTTGTCTCTGTCTCTCACTGCCTCTTTGTCTCTGTCTGTCTTTGTATCTCTGTCCCCGTTTGTCTGTGTTTTTGCCTCTGTCTCTGTCTCTCTCTGTCTCTGTCTCTCTAACACACACACATACAAACACACACATGCACACACACACACAAACACTAAAGTCACCTCCCTCTCAAGGTCAGTTTTACGCACACCTGGGCAGCCACCTGCCCAGCAGAACACACAACGTCCAAAGGGATAAGACAGCCAGGATTGTTGGTTCACCGGAGACCACAACACGAACTCCCTCTACAGCATCTGGGGAGGACAGTTTTCCTGACCTCATATCCAAATCCTCCTCTTTCAGCCCTCCCTCTGCCCCGCCTTCCCCCACTGATCCCTCTGCCCTAAGACGGCCTTTCAGAAACACGAGTCAAGTATCATGGCCCTGCCAAGTGTTCTCTTCTCCAGGAGAAATATTCCCAGTCCCTTCAACTGGGTCTCTCAGAGCCTGGCCCCCAAAACCATCCTCATCCTGTCTGCCTTCCCCTGGACACTCTCCAGTTTCTCGGAGCCCTTCCTGCAAAGTGGTCCCAGAATCTCCCCTGCCGCCTCCATCCCTCCCTTCCTGCTGCCCCATTGGATCCCACCTCTGACAGAGGCTCCTTTGCCAGGGCTGACTTCTGAAACCCATCCCATTGGCTCTGAGACTGGTCAACCCCCCATAGCTGGCAGCGAGCCCCGCCTGGACCCGCAAGGCCTCCCATTTTTCAGCATCTCCACTCAAGATGAATTCCTTGCTCAGCACCTCTGGTAAAGAAGATTTATGGCTGCCCCCAAACTCTTTTCATCCTCCTTCCCAGACACTGTGATGGATTCGATCCTGATAAATCATGAGCGATGGTCCCAGCAACAAAGGTTGGCAGGAGATGTTAATCGGGGAGCAAAAGGAAAAGGAGCTGAGACTTTTAAATGGTTGCCTGTGAAAGAAACTTCCATGGAGGGGGGAATAGAAGGAAGGAAGGAGGGAGGGGGAAAGGGAGGGAAAGACAGAGAAAGAAAGAGGAGAGAAGGGTGGAGAGACAAAGGGAGAGGAGAGAGGAGGGAGGGAAAGAGGAGGAGAGAAAGGAAGAAAGAGGGAGAGAAACAGAGAGAGGAGAGAGAGGGAGGAAAGAAGGGGGAGAGAGACAGAGAAAGAGAGAGGAGAGAGGCAGATAGAGGGAGTGAAGGAGCGAGGTGGCGGAGAGAGAGAGGAGAGAGAGAGAGAGACAGAGAGAGAGAGAGAGAGAGAGAGAGAGAGAGGGAGAGAGAGAGAGAGAGAGAGGGCTGAGAGGAAGCCATCTTCCATTACGTTTCTGAGGATTTGTCAGCTGCAGAAGGGACAGCATTCCTGCTGTCCCAGGCTGAGGCTCTTCTTGGAGAAGGAGTAAGGGCTCAAGAAAGCCCAGACATACTGAAAGTCTCATGGACTTCATGTCACAGTGGAAAGTGGGTCATATTTGGAGTCCCAGAATCTGTGTTCAAATTCCACCTGTGCTCCTTACTACCTATGTGACCATGAGACAACTCACCAACCTCCTTGTCCTCAGTTTCCTCATCTGTAAAAGAAAACCCTGGATTAGATAACCTCTGAGGAACATTCTATCTGTCAGTCCATGATTCTCCAATCCTCCCCTCAATAATAAAATAAATCACTCCCATCTCTAAAGAGCTTTAAAGTCTACACAGCACTTTCCTGGAAATAATGCTGTGAGCACATTATTAGACTATCATTCACATTTCACAAATGAGGAAACTGAGACTGAGCTAGTGATCTGATCACACTTGTCACCTCTGACCTCAAAGCTGTGTCCATGGTGAGAATTCCTAACGTGCTCCCTCTTTCCTGTCTTCATATCAGCAGAGGGACCACTTTCTCCTGGAAGTCTCCCCGATCGCTTCTCTGCCTTCCACCCAAGGTGATGTATTGGTCATTACACTTTCCAAGTTTGCTTTGAGTCTCAACTCTGCCTTCAGGATCCTTTCCCTTGTCTTATTCTCATCTGTGAGGAATAAAGACAAGAACGGTCCTGAGAAATTGAGGGTGTAATGACCTCAGAGTCAGGAAGACCCATGTTCAAGACTTCCCATGGACCTGGACAAGTCTTAGCTTCTCTTGGACTTACTTTCCCCATCTGGAATTGGGGATAGCGATAGTATCTACCTCACAGAGTGGTTGAGGGCACCAAGAGAGATAACGTTTGTAAAGAGTTTCTGCAAACCTCATAGGTCATCATCATCATCACTACCCTCCTCTTTACCATGGCCATCATCTTCTTCATCAATGAGCTGAAGGCCAGCCCTTCCTGCAGGAGGCTGGTAGTGAAGGCCCCTCCTTCGCTCACCCTCTGCTCAAGTCAAACAGGATGACTTCCGTTCTGTACTTGGCTATCTCCAGGCTTTTATTCTTTCCCCAATTCATTTCTGCCTTTCCAAATTCTACCTGTCCTTCAAGGCCCAATCCTACCCTCTCCAGGAAACCTTCTCTGATGAAGGCCATGGAGAATGGGAACTGCCTCCTTAGAATTACTAGGGTAAGGCAAGGATAGGAAATGGGTAGTTAGCCAATGCTGTGTTTGTAGTCATTGCTATCTATGTCTTCTAGGAGGCCGCTCGGTGGCTCAGGGGGTAGAACCTGGAATCAGAAAGACCTGAGTTCAAATCCAGTCACTTATTAACTGGGTGACCCTAGGCAAGTCACTTAACCTCTACAGGCCTTCATCCATTGGAGAATGAGGGGCAGCTAAGTGGAGAAGAGGATAGAGCTTGGATAGACCTTGGAATCAGGAAGACTCAAATTCATGAGTTTGAATCTGGACTCAGACACTTACTAGTCATGTGATCCTGGACTCTGTGTGTCTCAGTTTCCTCACCTGTCAAATGAGCTGGAGAAGAAAATGGCAAACCACCCAGTATCTCTACCAAGAAAACCTAGTGGTCAATAAGATGGTCCATGGGGTCACAAAGAGTCAGATGTGACTAAACAACCACAAAAAAATCTTGTCTTCAGGAATAATCATTCCTATCCCTCTAGGTCTACAAGTCCCTTTCCCTTCCTATCAGTCAACAGGAACAGGTCAGTTACAGAGGGGGAAACTGAAGCTCAAAGGTGAAAGACGTGCCCAAGGTCACACAGCCAGTAAGTACCAGAGACAGGCCTAGGACTCAGCTCTCCGGGCACCAGGTCCTAGACTTCCACTTCTTCCTCATGACTGAATGACTGGCTAGGACTGACACTCCTTAGAGGTTCAGTCCTGCTCTCAGTAATTTCATTGGTTAAGTCCTTTTTCCCATGCCCACCCCCTCAAAACCAAGTGCCTGGGACCCCCTCCATCCTTGCACCCATTCCAATCCTTTCCCTCTTATTCTGGCTGGGTGAGCCCAGTGGCTAGAGTCAGGAGCTGCTTGGCCACAACCTTGCACTCAAACCACTCCCAGCTTTTTCTTGGGGCCTCCCTGGGGCTGGGAATAGAAGCTTCCCAATATGGGGAGAAGGGAGCTGGCGGGGCCTCTCCATAAAGCCTGGTGGTTTTTTTATAGGGCTCTGTTCTCACACAATGGGCTGCAAGATGAAGGGCAGCAGCCTCTCTGCTTCCACCAGGCAAAGAGGATTATACCCACCCAGAATCCTCAGGCCAAACAGAACCAGAGCTGAAATCTGGCCTGAGCCCCAGTCATCCCAGGATCTGAACTAGAATCTGACCATCTAATTTAAACTGAGAAGAAAACTAAGGCCCAGGGCAGGGAAGGGACTCACCCAAGGTCACACAAGGACTAGAGCTGGAACTTAAAGCCCATCCACGGATTGGAGCCAGATGAAGCCATAACTGCGCACTCTCCCCCTCTCCTCTGCGGGTGGCAAAGGCCTAGAGATGAACCGTCCAAGCCTCTGGGCCCAGGGCCGTTGTGGTGAGCTGGGCTGGGTGCAGTTGGAGGTCCACGCCTGAGGGCTGAGTTGTGGCCTGTTGTGAGTGTTGGCCCAGGCGGGGAGGCCACGTCTCTGCCCCCAGCTCCCTGGAAACAGCGTTTGCAGCCAAGCCGTCTGGTTAGTGGTGGCCCGGATTCTGCCAGAGCCGGAGGCTCCTGCTGGGATCGTACATCATCTTCCAAAATCGAAGTTCCCTCTCACCCTGCCGCAGCTTTGCAGGGAATCCCTTCAGGGATGGCAGAATCACAGAGAGTTGAGACAGGAAGGAGTTTAAGGACTTTCGACTAATTCTGCTTGGCCCAGAGCACAGTGAGGGGCATTTCCAAAGAGGTACATTTCCATTCTGGAAAGGGGACATCTTCCTAAGAATAAGAGTTATCCCAGAGTAGAACAGCCTGCCAGGGAAGGGAGTGAGTTCCCCATCACTGGAGATAACATCACCGAAGGTTGAATGAACCCTCGTCAGAGATGCTTAGATGGGTTCCATGCCTCTTTTTAATCCTTTCCAACCCTGAGATCTGGAGTACTCAACACAGAGTACTGAAAGGCATAGCTCTGGAGAATGTGTAATTGCTTCATTTTACAGATAAACAAACTGAGGCCCACAAAGAGCAAAGATATTTCAATAGGACCCAATTCAGGCTTAGTCTGAAAGGAAATACTTCTCATCCCTCTCCCATCTCCTTCTGGCTTCCTGTCTACCCACAGCCCCCTGCAATGTGGTTCCCCTCCTGTAAGAATCTTTATAATATTTTACAAAATGCTTAGAGACCCAGCTCTGCAGTGATGATTGGTTAAAGGAAGGAGGAGAGTTGGCCAGAAGAGAAAGCTCTAGCGCTTTTAGATTTGGGGCTTGGCTCCAGTGGGTAGAACTCGAATGCTGGAGTGAAGACCTGAAGGAGCCTGAGAGGCTGACTGGACCAAAGCCCTCATCTTAAAGAAGAAGAAACTGAGATTCAGAGGGATGAAGAGAAGACAGTGACAAAGGGAGAATTTGAACTCGCATTCTCAGACACCAAAGTCATCCCTCTTCCCACTGTATCATGCTTTCAAAGCAGCAAAGGGTGGAAGTCACTCAGAGTTGAGCTTAGTATCAGGGTCAGGAAAAGCATTTTTAATCCGTCACAGGTGTCCCAAAGTAGAAGGGGCTGCCAAGGGAGGGAGTGAGTTCCCCATCACTAGAGGTCCACAAGAGAATATGGAATGGACAGGTCCATGGCAGAGGTCCTGCCAAGCTCTCAGATTTGACTTGGGTCTTGCTTACCCAACTCCCCCACCATCTCCTCTCCCCAGATTCCTTGAAATGACCCCTTATATGCTTGTCCATATTTGGACAGGAGGGTGGGACTCAGGGCTGAGCCTCACAATGCAGAAGAGATATGTAAGGTAAGGGGTGGGGAGGGGGTTGCAAATCATCTCCAGCAAATTTCTCTGACAAAGATCTGATATCCAAGATATGTGAGGAATTGATATAAATATCTAAGAAGAGAAGCCATTCCCTAATAGAAAAATGGTCAAAAGACAGGAAATATTCCTTGAAATAAAAATAGTTTGAAATATAGCAGTTTTCAAGAGAAAGAATGTAAGCTATCCAAGGTCATAAGAAAAATTACTAATAATTAAGGAAATGTAAATTAAGCAACCCAAAGGTTCCACCTTATATCCCTAAGACTGGAAAGGATGGTCAAAAAAGAATATAGAAAAAATAGAAAAGAAGAAAGTAACAGATGCTGGAGGAGCTGTGGGAAAACAGGCACTTTAATGCCCTGTCGATGGTGTCGTGTGTGAACTGGTCCAGTCACTCTGGACATGGGGGACTTGTATGAGCCGATGCCAAGGGATGTGAGCAGAATTAGGGGAACAACTGGGAGAATGGTGACGATAATGTAAAAGGAAATAATTGTGAAAGACTGAAGAACTCTTGGTCAATGCTATGATCAACATGATGTTGAAGCATGCCCCAATCCCACCTTCTGGTAGAAAGGTAAGGGACTAGACATGTAGAGGAGACATACATCCTCAGGTACTGACAATGGATGGATCTGTTTTGCTCAACTATACTTATTATTATAAGGGAGGACTTTTATTTGAGGGGGATATGAGGAAAGTTCTGTAGAAATGTGATATGAGTAATTATCCCAACTGCATATGCATTCCTCTGCACACCTGCCATATCTCCCAGGTTTGACTCTAAGTGCCTTGAGGACAGGATCTTTGTTATCTCTCAATTGTGTATCCTCCAGGACTTTGCACACAACATGCAGGTAATGAATTAATGAAAAAGCATCTAGGGGGGCTGACTGTGTGCCACCATTGTGTTAATGACTGGGGCTATAAATACAAAGATGAGACCACTCCTGTATGCCAAGAACTTGGATTCTAATAAGAGGAAACAATACTAATGAACATGAGTAGAAGATTAGGAATTGAATTCACAGAGAGGCAAAATTTAGGTCAACATCAGGATGAACCTTCCCCCACCCCCACCCCCAGCCAGAAAGAAATACGTGGGATCTCGTTCTGTCTGAGACACCCTCGAGGTGGGTTATAGAGACCAGGACCTGGAGTCAGGAAGAGCCTGGTTCAGATCTTGAGTCAGACTTACCAGCTACTGTGACTTTGAGTAAGACACTTCAATTCCCTAAGGCTCAGCCTACTCATCTGGGAAATGGGGATAATTATATCTGCAGCACCTACCTCTGGGGGGTTGTAAGACTCCCAGGAGATAATGTGATGGGCCACATTAATGTCAGCTCTGACGATTCTCTAAATCAGCCCTCTAATTTTACAGATGAGGCACAAAGAGGGGAAGGCATTTGTCCAAGATCACCCAGGTGGTAAAGAAGCAGGATTCATACCCAGGCACCAGATCTAGGGCACTGCCCATTATTTCCTATTATCTAAAAATAGACCAGTCTGATTCATGGGGTTATGAGCTGCCTGTCATGGGAGGTATCCCAGCAGCTAATAACTACTCATATTG
The DNA here is from genome assembly GCA_028658325.1 of Potorous gilbertii. NCBI lineage: Eukaryota > Metazoa > Chordata > Mammalia > Diprotodontia > Potoroidae > Potorous > Potorous gilbertii. The sequence continues at coordinate 669,260,302 of CM053770.1, forward strand.
AAAGCAGTTAAAAGGCCCTCAGAGGGCAGACTTTGGAGGGGCTTCTGCCCTGGGTGGCATCTTGGCCCAGGTGCCCTCTGAACATTCCTGGTAGCTCTCAAGGGTCTGGAGTTTGACTCCAGGGTGGTAAGAACAGAAAGGACCCCCAAAGCCTGGCTCCAAATGTCTCCTCATTCCTAAGGCAGGGGTAGAGTCTGATCAGCTTTGGGGGGGTTCTGCCTTGGCTATTCTCCCCACTCCCAGCCCTGCCAAGCCTCATTCTCTGGAGTTGGGGATCTCCTGTGGTCCTGGAGGTTCGGCCAGGAAGGCACAAGGTTTGGCAGGTCTTGTCCAGTTGGAGAAGCTTTACAGGCCGGGTCCTTGGAGTCAGCAGGGCTAGTATCTAGGGAGCAGTCAAGTTCAAGGTGGAGGCTCATCACCAGATCCTTGACCCTGCAGGATGCACGGGGAAGGACCACAAAACTCCAAAGCCTATCTCCTGAGGCTGGCAGGGGCTACAATCTGCCTTAGAGAAGGGAAGTCTGGAGAACGCACCCAATACACTGTCACTGTGCAAACTGGGCCAGAATTAGAGGATGCTGACTGGACATGGCCCCCAGAGACTTCGCCCTCAGGCCCTGGCCTAGTTTCTGGTTATTTTTCTTTTTCACATGTCAAGTTCTTCCTGGTTCCATCATGAGGCCCATACTGCTACTGTTCATGCTCTAGAAGGAGCTCAGGGTAGGAAGCACCCAGCACCTAGCCCTCCTTGCCACCATGGAAGGGCCCTCTTTTTTTCTGACCATTGTTCCATGCAGGCCACCATCAGGGCAGTCACTGCCCAGTTTCAGTAGGGCACTGGCTCTACCATGGGTCTCTGGCTGCCTATGGAGAGAGGGCTCTTTGTGGAACTGGCTTTGTTGCATGCTGGATGGCAGAGCCCCAAGCCTTCTAGGGGCATAGGTGCCAAGTCCAGCTCTGCATCCTCCTCCAGACTGTGGGCCAGTCACTTTTTTTTCATCAATTCAATAGGAATTAAAAAGCCCTCCAACCCTACTTCTTAGGTAGGAAGGGGAACATATAGCTCTAGAGATGAAAAGGATTACCCTGGCACCTTAGACCCTATTGCCCAGGCTGCCAGATGCTATTTTGCATTGTTCTTTGCCCAAGGACCAATCCATAATATCTACCACTACCACTACTACTACTACTACTACTACTACTACTACTACTACTACTACCACTCCTATTACAACCATGTCAAAAGTACTTTATGTTTCTTTTTTCTCATTGTATCCTTATAACCACTCAGAAACATAAGCTCTACTATTACCCTCATTTAAATATTATCCTCAGCTGAGATGCCACATGACTTGCCCAGGGTCACACAACCAGTAAATGATATCTCCAACACTCTGACTCAGAACATCTGGCTCCAAAACCATTTTCTTTCAGTTTCACCATGTTGGAGGAATGATTGAATGAATAAACCACTAAATCTGACCAGCAGCACCTGCTGTCGTCTGCTTAATCTTTTCTCCCAAATATCATCCCCAAAACCAAGTACCTGGGTCCTGCTGGCCTTTCCCCCTGTGGTGGTCTTGCTCTAGTAGGCTCAGTCCTATGGTTAGAGTCAGGAGTTGCTGAGCCAGAACCTGGCCTCCCTCCCTCAGATCACTTTGAAGCCTTTGGGGTCTTGGCCTCCCTGGGCCTGGGAATAGTAGCCTCCCAAAATGGAGAGAAGGGAGCTGGTGGGGCCTCTCCACAAAGCCTAGTGGTTTCCATGGGCCTCTATTGTCACCAAATGAGCCCCAGGATGGACAGCAGCAACAGCCTCTCCCCCTCCACCAGGCAGAGAGGATTATACCTATCCAAAATCAGTCATCTTAGTCACAAATTTAGTGACCAAAATCATGAGAAAAACAACATGGAGGGTTCAAAGATTTTGAAAAAGATGGATGTGTTTAGATGGAATCTCAAAAGGCCCTTGTTTAGAATTTGCCCATAGCGCCAACCAGAGTGGTGATGATCGTGATGCTCTTTAAGTTTTTTAAAGCGCTCATTTGACGTCCTGACAATAACCCTGTAAGGCAGATGCTATATAATTACCCCCATTTTACAGATAAGAAAACTGAGGCTGGGAGAGATTAAATGAATTCCCCAGGGTCACATAGTTAAGTGTCTGAGGCAAGATTTAAACTCACATCTCCCTGACTCCTAGTCCAATATTCTTTCCATTGTACTACCTAGTGACCCAGCTAGCCAAATAATCATCCCAAAGTGACAAGCATGGGCTATAACCATTCTCTTGTAACAGTTGAGAGAAAGTATGAAGATATTTTGGAAGCTTTGTATGACTATAAAATGCCCACAGAAAACATATATAAGGTTGTCTTCCCTCATTAGAGAGTAAGATCCTTGAGGACAGGACTGTTTTTCTTTTTCTTATTTGTATCTCCAGTGCTTATCACAGTGCCTGGCACATAAAAGTCACTTAATAAATATTTATTGAATTGAATTGTATTGAATTAGTGAGAAGCACCAAGAGAGCAAAGGTAGAGTTCTCAAGGAATGCCATTTGAAAGAGATGTCAGGCGCCATCTTGGTTGAAGACACTTGAACTACAAAAACCATGAGAAGACTGCATCCATTTCTAGTCAGTATTCACAATGGAAAACTTGAACATATTATTACCCAATTAAAGGCAACGTCGTATTATATAATATCAATATAAGTAATATAATATAAATGTCCCAAAAGGTGAGAGACAAAGAAGAATCTGGAAAACAAAGCTATCTCAGAAATTCTAGATTCCTTGAGTTAGAAATGGAAAGAAAAAGTCAAAAGGTTTAGGCCATCCCAAGAGTCAGAGCAGCAAACGGAAGAAAATAAATAACCCAACGCTCCCCAAAACTTTACAACAGAGACTTGAGAAGCAAAGAATGGGAGGGGTGAGAGAACTGCTAAAGAAGCAGAACGTGGGAACTTTGGTCATCTAAATGGGGACAAGAAGTCCAACATAATGAAAATGCAAGTTGTGTCAAACAAGAAACAGGTTGAGTACTGTTCACATAATGAAAGACAGAACAGCGAGGTCAAGTGAGGGGACTGAAACTTGAGATTCTCTGCAAATTTAGAAAGCAGTGGGGCCAGATAAGATCCATTACTATTGGCTCAAACACTTCATAGTGGAGCATGGATTCCTAGCAAACCACTCTCCGGATTCTTCTTAAATGCAAGCATCATTCCATCTTTCTTAACAGAGCACAGCACATGTCTGCTACCCAGAGCTGTGAACCCCAGCAGCCTCTCCAAAAATAGATTAATTATGCAAAACAGTTGCAACAAGTATCACTTTAAAAAAATCTATAAACAATAAACAATGTATTGGTTGAGAAGAAAAAAAAAAGAGTGCCAAAAAGTCCAGAGATTTAAAGAACAACTTCTTATCAATTTGGTAATTATTGGATAAGCCGCCAGAAAGCACCATAACATCGACATCACCGTTATGGATTATTGCGGTCTTTGATGAGGTTCCTCCCTCATGGTTTATCTATGAACTACAAATTAATAAAACAGACCCAAGTTCAGTGAGAACACAGGAATACCTGGTGTTCACATGGAAAATTTTTCTCTACTTTTCATAACATTATAGATTAGGTTTTGGAAGTGACTTAGGAAATCATCTGGTACAAATTCTTGATTTTCTAGATAAGGAAAGGAGGCAAAGAGTGACTTGCCCGGGATCACACAGCTAGTCTAAGAAAGAATCTGGACACAGGTCTTCCTGCCTCCAAACATAGCATTCTGTCCATTGCACCATGGTGCTGCTAAAACTTGCCACCAAAATAATGCCAGGAATGATTGATATGAAATGGCATCCCCCCACTCCAAGGGACACAGTTAAACTCACTATGGTTCCATGTAGCCCCAAATAAACAGCTACTTTTCCCCTTCTTTTTTATATTCCCAGCACTTAGCACAGTGACTAGCATATAGCAGGTGCTTCAAAAATGTTTACTGATTGATTGATCATCATTTCTCCTAACTAGAACTGAGTATGGTTTGAAGAGTATATCAAACCAAAACCTTTTTAAAATCATGAGTTACCATGCATGATAACAAGCCATATCACTCCACTAAGACACATTAAACATCTCCTTCATCTTATGAAAAACTTTCTACTTGTTGAAATATCAAGTCATTTGGACTTGATATGCATAAAATTCTTAACATAAACCAAGAAAAGCTAGGGACTAAAGACTTCGAGCTTGAAACAAGAGCTCAGATTCAATGAGTAGATGAAGATAATGCTTATCAACAATACTTGGTCTCACAACCTTCTAAACTATCAAGGAGAAAGTTGTGGCTGAAAACATGAATAAACTCCTGCATCTGGAAATCAAAACTCAGTAGGGAGAAATTAACCCCTACTCAGCACCATTCTTCATGAACATCCTTAGATATAAAATGGACTTCTTGGATTTTGAAAGAGTCCTAACAATAAACCGAGCCTGCCTTCCTGCCTTCCTTCCTTCCTTCCTTCCTTCCTTCCTTCCTTCCTTCCTTCCTATGATTCATAACAGGTACACACTATTGAAATTGACAAATGGAACAGAAAGGGGGTCACTTCTGACTAGAGCCCATGAAGTAGCTAAGGTACAGTAGTGGAATTAAATGGCCCTTTGTGGGCAACATCCTCAGAAACAGGGACAAACCATCTGTTGAGAAAGAAGCATCCAAAGGCAGAGAAATGAGGGTTTGTTTATGGAAACAAAGAGACTTAATGATGACCATTAAAGACCCAGTAATTGCCACTACTAGTGACAGGAAGGTTTACTTTAAGGAGCCCAATTATGTAAGGGAATAGAAGAGACTTGCAATACACTGTTGGAGACTGCACAAATTTAGCACTTACAGAATACCTGGTAAGATATAACCTCGTGGCTAGAATTACATGCAGTAGGTCTTCCTGACTCCCAGAGCTCTATCCACTGAGCCATTCAGCTGCCTCCTATATTCTAATATTTTTATTTAATTACAAAAATTATCTCATCTTCCCATGCAATCATTCATTGCATATTTAATATAAGACGATAACAAAATAAGACCATTTTTCTATCTTAATCCCTTCAGAAATGAGAAAATAATGATGATGGTTATGGCATTTATAAAACGCTTATGTTTGTAAAGTACTTTGCACACATTACCTTGTTTCAGCCTCAAAAGAACTCTGTGAGATAATCTGTTTGATAGGTATATCAGTTTTATAGATGAGGAAACTGAGGCTGAGAAGAGTTAATTGATTTGCCCAGGGTTGCAGCTAATAAAAGTCAGAGGCAAGATTTGAACCCAAGCCTTCTGGTTGAAACAAGTATTCCATCCATAATGCTGTCCTGCCAAAGGACCACAAAGGGATCTGTTGTGGGACACAGATATTACTGCTCCGCAAATGCCCCCAGAATTTCTATCTGCTGACTGAGATCACAAAATCATCAAATGTTAAAGATGGATGGGACTTCAGAGGTTGTTCCATCCAACCTCCTACCCTGACAAACAAGGAAACTGAAGTCCTAGGAAGTAACATAACTGACCTGCCCAGGGTCACATGGCTAGGAAGTGGGTTTTCTATCCAGGACCTCTGACCCCCCATTTCCTGTTCTTCGCACTGCCCTGGCAGGATACATATGGGTATGAGTTAGGTGAGGGTGTAGTTATGGGGGACACCAGAGCTGGAGATTTCTTCCTGGGGGCAAGGGGGAAGGCCTACTTTCCCTTCTGAACTGGAGATTGCCTATCCCAGAGACTGTTCCCACTTGCCAAAGCCCAGCCTCTTAGCCCAGCAGGCATCTCCACCCCCATGCAAACAGGCAGCCGGCTGAGGGCAGGTGGCCAGGCAGGGCCTGCTCCACCAGGTGTTTTGGGCAGGAGGCCATCCCCTGATTCCAGAGGTAGCCCCTCCCAGCCCCAGCCTGTCTGCCTGCCTTCAGATGCCTCAGACTGCCAGTCACAATCAATTTGCTGCTGCCTGTCTGGCGAGAGGCCACATCTCCACAGACAACAGAGTTCAGCTCCCTCAGGCCCCTGTCTTCAGAGCCGTCTCGGGATGGAAACGGAAACGGGTCATGACTAATGCTCTTCAAGATTTGGTCCGGCGTCTGGCACTGAGGGCCCTTGACTCGTTTCTGGCACGTCCTGGCCTTCTTCCCACACAGCAAGTCTTCTCACGCTTAAGGAAACACGGTATTTTTGGTTATGGTGCATTAGTGGTGTCACTCATGCCTGAAGCGTCACACTCCTCCTGCCTTGCTAACAACCATCCTGGCACCCCAATAAGCGTGGTGGGAGGACTTAGGCTGATCTATTTCCCACCTCCAGGCTTTTGCCCCATCTGTTCTCCATGCCTGAAGTGTTTGTTTTCCTTCTTTACCTCTACCTTATAGAATCTGAATTATCCTCCAAAATGTAACTCAGGTGTGGGATAAAGAGAAAGGAAGGAGAGGGAAGGGGTAGGGAGGGAGAACAGTTTAAGAACAAAGAAGGAATAGAGGAGGATGAAGAGGAAGGAGAATAGGCAATGGAAATGGAGGCAGATGGACTGGATCCAGTGCCTACAAGCCTGAGTTCAAGTCTTGCTGGACTGTGTGAACATGGACAAGTCTCTTTGCCTCTATTCCTTAGTTTCCTCCCCTATAAAATACAAGTGCTAATACAGGTTGGCAGCCCTGCCCTCACAAGGTGGCTGTGGATGGGAAGACCACATGTGGTCGTGCCCATAGGAAGCACTCCATCACTGTGGGAGTCATTGAAGGGAGGACAGAATGGGAGAGGAAGAGGAGAAAGATTAGAGCCTTGGTGATGCCCTGCAGGGGCCAGCAGAGAAAGCCAGAATGTCAAGAGTACAAAAGGTGGGTTTTGAAGGCTCTGAAGGAATTATCCTGTGATATTTGGGGCATAATGGATTCCAGAAACCCCTTTGTTTCTCAGAAGTCAGAGCAGTCTCCTAACCCGCATTCTACTCCAGAGAGAGAGAGAAACAGAGATAGAGAAAGAGACAGAGACTGAGAAACAGGAACAGAGAAACAGAGAGAGAGATACAAAAAGAGAGGAAATGGGAGGGAGAGAAATCACAAGAAAAACAGAAACAGAGGGAGATAGATAAAAAGAGATAGAGACAGAAAGAAATAGAAACTGAGACAGTACCTGCACACTTTTCATGTGCTTAGTGAGGTTCATTGATGGGAAATGTCCTGATCATTTTCCCCCTTTTTGAACTTCCTGGATACTTGTGTAAACAGAAGTCAGTGGAGCCCAGACCCTAGCCTGGCCAGAATCAACAGCCCATTAGCTCCAGGTAGATAACCCAGATTCCTGCTTATCAACTTCTGCTTGGGTGTCACTGCCCCAACCTTCCCTAAGATCTTGATAAAAGAGAAGTACATTTAAACCTCAGCCACTCTTTTCATGCCCCAAATCCCAAGGGACAGTGTGCTGCCATCTTGCTGAGGTTGTGCCGGCTCCGCTTGGTGCCTGGTCTGTCATACAGACCAACATGGGACGGGCACAGAGTAAAAGACCTACACTCAAATCCCTGCTCTGTGTGCCTCAGTTTCCTCAGTCACAAAAAAGATAAAAATCTTTGCACTGAATCATATTCATCTCATTTATATTAGACATGCATTTATGAAATTACATGCCTGAAGTCAGATACACAAAAAACAAAAAAGAAACAGTCGCCCTTTATAATTTAGAAGGACTGAGTTGAAGGTGTGAATGATCAAAGGCATGGGACAGGCTGAAAAGATCAGGGTTGGCTTCTGAGCCCTCACTGACCAACTCAGAGATCAGGCCCCCAAGGCACTAGCAGAAGCAGGAGCTGTGGGTGTAGGAAGAGCTACACAGGGTTCCATGACCTGAGCCAGACCTGGGTCCATGATCCATAGGCCCTGTTTCCCTGGTTGGGGAGGGACACATCACAGGATCCAGAGGTGGAAGGGGCCTCACTTGTTGACTAGTTGAACCCCCATGCTCATTTTATAAATGAGGAAACCAAGGTTCCAAGAGACATCCAAGACTACCCAGCTAGTAGATAGTTCTGGAGACAGAATTTTAAACTAGGTTCTCTGGTTCCAGGTCTAAGATGCTTTCTATTAAGCCACACTGCTATCTTGAAATACTTCAGCCTGGCATTCAAGACTCTCCAGAATCTGATCTCAAATGTCTTTGCTCTCCCTTAATAGATGATTAAATGGATGGATAGATGAATCTAGCTTTGTTATAGCTCCATAAGCCACTATCCTCACCATCACTGCCTCCCTCCTCACACTGCTCCGTCCCCATGACTTCCCCACTTTAGCAAATCCTGCCAGTTACCCCAAACTAGGCTCATATCCAGGAAGTCCGGAAGCACCCAGTCCCCTCTAAGCCCTAACCAGCAATGGAACACTGACAGCTTGTGTGCTCACTCTAATGGCTCCCACTTCTTCTCCATTGAAGAGGAAGACACCCCAGGGAACCCTTCCTCCTCTCCCCTGTGGCACACTGAGGCCATCAGTGGAGCACCCGGCATATGTTTAAGGAATGTATGATAACTGACTGAGGAGCCGTGCTATAACAGCAGAATCATATCATAATGTGCCTTCCCTCATGTGCCCAGTCTACCATCCAAGAAGACTCATATACTCCAGCGTCTTCTCCCGAGTCCAACAGCATGTAGATCTCTAATGGCCAGTCAAGGTCAGGACTCAATCTGTGACCTATGATGGGGGCTCCAGCTCAAGGAAATCTGATGCCTACCTGCCAAAGCTGAAGTGTCTCACTTTCACTTCCATCCATTGTTTCTGCTCTGCCCTCTATGGCCAAGCTCAAGCCATGTTTTAGGTGAGAGCTACTAGTCCCACTCTTTGAGGGTTATGACTTCCAGTTCCCTCCACATTTGGTGGGAACACATTTCCTTGCTCTGAGCATGGAAAAAGGAAGTGGAAGAAAAGGAAGGGGAAGAGGAGGAGGAAAAAGAGGAGAACAGCAACAACAGATATCGAATCCAGCCTCACTCTCCTTTTACAGATGAGAAAACTGTAGTCTTGATAGCGATAATATTTTTGGGTTTTTTTGTCTCCTCAGTACTTAGTACAGTGCCTGGCAAACAGCAAGTGCTTAATAAATGCTTGCTGACTGGTTTAATTCTAGAGATTTCTATTGATCACTAACAATCTGAGGGATTTGTTTTGGTCTACGGCCTCCTTGTTGGGACAGAAACATAGATCCAGAGAAGGGAAGGCCAAAAATGGAAGCAAGTCAAAACCATGGCCAGAGACAATCTCAGGAAAGGCAGTCACGAGAGCCATGGAGTTGATTGATTCTTGGCAAAGGAGACCTTCCTCTCTATATCAACAGGGAGAAGGGGGTTTTGAGAGGTGATCAGACCACTCTCCCAAATCAAATTTCTGATGAGTCCAGTAGAAACAGATCAGAAACACATGCGTTAAATTTGCCCGCAATTACACACAGTTTGGGGAATTCAGGCAAAAAATAAACAAAACCCCCAGTTTGAGATATGCAGAGGGTGTTTGTAGCCCAACCTGGATGGAGGCAGAGAGATGAGGAGGCTGGGCTAGGGCAGCTGCTCTCAGAGATTAGCACCTGGGACCAGCCCAACTTACCACATTGTGTGTTCAAATATATCAATGATGGGAGTAGTGGCAGGGGGGCCAAGATGGCAGAGAAAAGGCAGTAACTTGCCTGAGCTTTCCCCAAAACCCCTCTAAATACCCTTAAATAGTGGCTCTAAACAAAATTCTAGAGCAGCAGAACCCACAAAAAGACAGGAGTGAAACAATTTTCCACCCAAGACAATTCAGAAGTTAGGTAGAAAAGGTCTATCACACCAGAACACACGAGGCCCCAGCAAACCAGGAGCAGGCCTTGAGAGCCACCAAATTAGCAGTGAAAGCAGTTGCTTCTAATACTCTCAGCCCACAGATGGTAAGGGGGTCAAACAACTGGTTGGAAGGAAATTACACTGGGGGCAAGATTGTGTTGTTTTGCTCATACTCAGATCTGGGTCCCAGTCCTGGGTGGCAGTGCCAGGGTGAGCAGGAACATTAGTACATCAGAGTTTTCAGCTGCAATAGAACAGGGACCCTCCTCACACGTCCAGGGCAGAAAAAAGTACCTCCGATAGTTCACAGACAAGAATACAAGCAAGGAGAGTAGTAAATACACCTTTCCTTAGATCATATCACTTTAGAAGAAGTGAAAACCTACAGATCCCTGGAAGTATCTCTGAAAACAGTTGTACAAAACCCCTGAAGCTTGGGACTGTGCACTCTCCATCCTGGAAGTAGAGTCCTACTTTGACAAAGAATTAAAAGTCAAGAAATGGGTAGGGAAAATGAGCAAATAACAGAAAAAAATCCTGACCATAGAAAGTTACTATGGTGACAAGGAAGAGCAAAAACACATGCTCAAAAGAAGATAACAGAGTCAAAGCTCCTACACCCAAAGCCTCCAAGAAAAATATGAATTGGTCTCAAGTCATAGAAGAGCTCAAAAAGAGTTTTGAAAATCATATAAGAGAGCTAGAGGAAAAACTGGGAAGAGAAATGAGAGTAATGGGAGAAAATTATGAAAAATGAGTCAACAGTTTACTAAAGAAAACACAAAAAAAATACTGAATAACACCTTAAAAACACCTTAAAAAAATTATAAAAAGCCAATGAAGACAAGAATGCCTTAAGAAGCATAATTAGTCAAACGGAAAAGCAGGTGTAAAATCTCACTGAAGAAAATAATTCCTTAAAAATTAGACTTGAGCAACTGAAAGCTAATGACTTTATGAGAAATCAAGAAACAGTAAAACAAGACCAAAAGAAGGAAAAAATAGAAGACAATAAATATGAAATATCTCATTGGAATAACAACTGACCTGGAAAATAGATTCAGGAGAGATAATTTTAAAATTATTGAAGTATCTGAAAGCCATGATCTAAAGAGAGCCTAGACATTATCTGTCAAGAAATTATCAAGGAAAACTATCTTGATATTCTAGAACCAGAGAGTAAAATAGAAATTGAAAGACTCTACTGATCACTCCCTAAAATTCCAAAACTGAAAATTCCCAGGAATATTATAGTCAAATTAAAGAGCAAACAACCAGAAAGAAACAACTGAAGTATCATGGAGCCACAATCAGGATACATATGTATATGTATGTATGTATGTATGTATATATATATATATATATATATATATATATATACATACACACACACATACATATATGTGTGTGTGTGTGTGTGTGTGTGTGTATACATAAAAGATTTAGCAACTTCTACATTAAAGAATTGCAGAGCTTGTAATATGATATTCTGGAGGCAAAGACGCCAGGATTACAACCAAGAATCACCTACACAGCAAAACTGAGTATAATATTTCAGAGGGAAAATGGATATTCAGTGAAATAGAGGACTTTCAAGTATTCTTCAGGAAAAGACCAGAGCTAAATAGAAAACTTGACTTTCCAATACAAGAGTCAAGAGAGGCATAAAAAGATAAAAAGGAAAGAGAAATCATAAGAGGTGAAATTGCTGACCTTCCTACATGGGAAGATGATGCTTGTAACTTATAAGAACTTTCCCATTATGAGGGTAGTTAGAAGGAGTATATTAGACAGAGAGCACAGGTGTAAGTTGAATATGAAGGGATGATATCTAAAAAATAAAATTAAGGGATGAGAGAGACATGTACTGGGAAAAAGGGAAAGGAAGAGGTAGAATGGGGTGAGTTATCCCACATAAAAGATGCAAGAAAAAGCTTTTACAGTGGAGCAGAAGAAGAGAGAAGTGAGGGGAATTGAGTGAACCTTCTCATCAGAATTGGCTCAAAGAGGGAATAATATACACATCTTAATTGGGTATAAAAATCTATCTTACTCTACAGGAAAGTAGGAAGGGATAAGAGGAGAGGGGTTTGATAGAAGGGAGGGCAGATCGGGGGAGGGATAGTCAGAAACAAAACACATTTAAGGAAGGAGAGGGTGAAAGGGGAGAGAGAATAGAATAAATGGGGGAGAGGATAGAAGGGAGGGAAATACAGTTAGCAATAGTAACTGTGAAAAAATTTTTTGAAGCAAGTTTCTCTGATAAAGGCCTCATTTCTCAAACATATAGAGAACTGAGTCAAATTTATAGAAGTAAAAGTCATTCCCCAAATGATAAACGACCAAAAGATACGACTAATATTTAGATGAAGTAATCAAATCTATCTATAGCCATAGGGAAAAATTCTCTAACTCATGAATGATTGCAGAAATATAAATCAAAACAATTCTGATGTACTACCTCATACCTATTAGATTGACTGATAATGACAGAAAAGGAAAATGACAAATTTTGGAGGAGATGTGGGAAAAATGAGACATTGGTGCACTGCTGGTGGAGCTGTGAACTGATTCAACCATTCTGTGGAGCAATTTGGAACTATACCCAAAGGGCTACACAACCATGCATACTCTTTGACCTAGCAATACCACTAATAGGTCTGTATCTCAAAAGAGATTTAAAAAAGGACCTACATGTGCAAAAATATTTATAGTAGCTCTTTTCTGGTGGCAAAGAATTTGAAACTGTGGAGATGCTCATTAATTGGGTAATGGCTGAATAAATTATGGTTGTGATGGAAAACTATTGTACTATGAGAAATGATGAACAAGATGCTTTCAGAAAAACCTGGAAAGACTTATATGAACTGATGCAAAGTGACATGTACTGTGTACAAAGTAACAGCTATATTGTAAGATGATCATCTGTGAATGACGTAGCTGTTCTCCGCAATACAATGATCCAAGACAACTCTGAAGGCCTTAAGATGAAAAATGCTCTCCATCCCCAAAGAAAGAACTGATGGTGTCCGAACACAGATTGAAGCATACTTTTTAAACTTTTTTGTTTTTCTTGAGTTCTTTATGTTCTATGTTTTCTTTCACAACGTGACCAACATGGAAATGTTTTGCATGACCGACATGGAAATGACATGTATAACCTATTTTGAATTGCTTGCCTCTCAATGAAGGGGGTAGGGAAAGAGGAAAGGAAAGAATTAGGAGCTCAAAGTTTTAAAAAAAAACGAAAGTTAAAAATTGTTTTTACATGTAAATGGGGGAAAATAAAATACTAAACAAATTCCAAAAAAAAGATAAAATATATATCAATGATTTATTCCCCAAACCCTCTTCCCTTCTCCCTAGAAATGCCCCAAGAACTATACCAGGCCATCATCAGTTAGGGCAAAATAGCATAGAAACAAAATCCAAAATTCAAAAGGACTTTGGAAGCATCAAGTCAAGCCTATATCTGAACAAGAATGCTCTCTACAATATTACTGAGAAGTAGGCATCCAGCCTCAGTTAGAAGATTTCTAGTAATGGGGAGCTTGCTACCTACTCTATGGAAGTTGGTAGAGAAGAGTCCATGAAAAGCTTTGAAATCCTAGGAGATACTCACTCTATGAGGAAACTGAGGCAGGAAGGCTGGATTCAAACTCAGGAAAATGAATCTTCTTGACTCAAGGCCCCAAACTCATCCACTGTACCACCTAGCTGCCCCGATCCCTTTTGAGGATTTGCCATTTCCTTGTCCAGGTCATTTTATAGATGAGGAAACTGAGATAAACAGGGTTAAGTGACTTGTCCAGGGTCATGCAGTTAGTAAGTGTCTGAGGCCGGATTTGAGCTCAGGTTTTCCTGACTCCAGGCCTAGCACTCCATTCACTATATCACCTAGCTGCCCAGTCCCATACAGAGGATGTTTAATTAGGGCCTGCTGAATGAATGAGCCAAGATAACATCCATTCACAGAAGCCTGGGATCCAGGGATGAGATGCACTTTGCCAGAGGTCAAGGGGCTGCTGCTGTAATAAATGACTGTGCCTATCCTTGAATCAAGGCCTCCTGACTCCTGCATCAAGCATTTCTACCACTCTGCCCTAGTGTGCTGATGACTTGTGACTGCCCTGGTCACATCCCACTTGGCTTCCTGGACCCATCCATCAACCTTCACATCACTGGTGACTTCTCCTGCTGAGGGGCAGCTGAGGTCTCATCTTCAAGGGCCACATCCTGGGCTTGGACTTTCTGTGAGATACCAAAGAGTATCAAAGATACCAAAGAGTATCAACAATGGCAGATCTCCTAGGTCCTGGCCTACAGCTCTCATCCTGGCTCTAGCAGTCCTGCCCTGCTCACATGCACTAGGACCAGAATCCCTGGGCTCTGGATCTCTGATGGAAGGCATGGGGGTGCAGCGAAGGAGGGAGCAGGCAGGAAGGGAATTAATTAGTCTCCTCACCAAACCCGAGGCCTCTGAGCCCAACAGAGAATTAGGAGCAACCTGGAAAGATGGGAATAAGCTGATGGAGCCCAGCTTAGGGGAGGTGACTGCTGTACCCTGCTCTGCATCCCTGGTATCTAGGATGACAAGTGCTCATCTTCAGGCAGGACCTTAAAGCTGAGAAAATCAAAACCAGGAGAAGCCTTAGATAAAAGAGAGAAAGGACATCAGAGATGAGGGGTGCCTGCAAATATGGAATGACAGACATTGGAAGGATTAGAACAGGGAATATCAGGGCTGAGAGAGGCCTGAGAACAGGGGCTATCAGGACTGGGAGGGACCTGAGGACAGGGGATGTCAGGGCTGGGAGGGGCCTGAGGACAGGGGATGTCAGGGCTGAGAGGGGCCTGAGGACAGGGGATGTCAGGGCTGGGAGGGGCCTGAAAACAGGGGTTGAACGAATATGCTCCTTGGGAGCAGGGACTATCTCTTGCCTTTCTTTGTAGCCCAGTACTTAGCCAGAGCCTAGCCCAGAAAAGCTGCTTAATAAATTTATTGGCTAACTGATGAGGAGGGATGAGTTAGGACCAGGTCCTGCAGCAGGGACCAGACCTTAAGACTGATAACCATACATGGTCCTTGTGGGGACCTCTTCTAGGGAGGAGGCCAGCTGATTGATCCCGTGTATAGCCAGACGTTGTGGCTGTACCTGCGGAAAGGCCAGACTGGTGCCCCAGGACACCCATTAACCATCAACGCAGGGACAGTGAGGAATGGGAAATTGAGTAGATGCCCAAGAATGGTGTCTCCTTACCACTGTTAACCAAGAACCCCACTGGCAGCTTGCTCAGATAACGCCTTTTCATGAGTGATCTCCAAGAGAAACAGCAAGCATCCCACACCCTCAGCAATGGCTTCTCATGCTGTGTGACCTAGGACAACTGATTCATCTTCTCTGGGGCTCAAAATCCTCCAAGTAAAAATACAGATAAGACTGAAATTACCCTAAGCCCAGACATTCACAGCGTTCCATCAGTGCCCCCAGCTAATTCCAGCGGGTTTTGGAAGAGGCTTCCAGTGAGGAGGGGCACAATGGGTGGATGACCACAAAACGGGGAGAGGGGACTACATACAGCATCTGGGCTGGCACTGACAAGGATTAGCTGAGTTTAAAAGGAGGTTGATGAAATTCACTCAGCCTGCCTCAGTGTCTGTGTCACCCTTCTCCACGTGATTAGTGATTTAGTCAAGATGGTTAGGCAGTTGGAGGTACAGTGGGCCTAAAATCAGGAAAACCTGAGTTCAAATTCCACCTCAGACTCTTACTGTATGTGTGATCCTGAGCAAGTCACTTAACCCTGTTTGCCTCGGTTTCCTCATCTGTAAAATGAACTGGAGAAGGAAATAGCACATCATTCTAGTATATTTGTCAAGCAAACCCCAAATGGGGTCACTGAGAGTCAGACACAACTGAAAACAATGGAACAACAAACAACCTCTTGACTCCAGGGCTCCTGCTCTTGGCGGCCTCAATAAAGCCGCTATATTAGATCAGACTAGCCAGGATCATTCCACTTGAAGAGCATCCAGGGTGAGGTCAGGATCTTTCAAAGTATAGAGATCCAGTTGCCTGCAGTTCTCTGAGACCTAACTCATTCTTCCTTAGTTATGTGGAAAAGCACCTTCTGTTCTCTTGGAGTGCCTCCCCATGTCCCCATGAGAGGCCTTTGCTTTCTACCAGTAACCAGTATCTTTCATTATGTAGAAGCCTAGAACATTTGGAGCTAAGTCTCATTCTTTATGTCAACTCAATTAACCATAAATTTGAGACCCCACTAGTTGGCTTCTATGATACAGTGACTGGTTTTGTTGAGAGTGAGACAGACAGTTCTGAGGCCACATAGCCCAGTCCCTACCTGGAAAAAGATTCCCTTCCACCACATTCCCAGTATGGGATCTAATGACATCTGAAGTCCCCAGAGTTGTCTGCCTACACCTCACCCTTCCTTTCCTCTCCCCCACTCTCTGACTTGGTCCAGTCTAGACCATAATATTTAGCCTTGTCTATTTCCCATTCTCTATTCTAAGGTATCTCCCAGCTCTAGCATTACATGTTCTAAGGTCCTAGACAAGTCATTTAACCTTTATTCGCTTCAGTTTCCTCACCTCCTAAGTCCCACGACTGTTGGGAGATCAGATGAGCTCTTGAAGACTCATAGCATTCTAGAAATGCCAGTTGCTGTTATTACGAACACTGGAAATGGTGCCTTTAACTTCTTTACCTTTTGTCTGATAAGCCTGTTTTTGATTTATAACATTCACAAGAAGCCTGCGATCAAGATGATTTCTAGAACTTTCTCTGAATATTTCTATAGGCACAGATAAGCCCCAGATGTCTGGTGTCCTACTAGGTCACTTGATGGATGGAGAGGGCTACCTTTATCACATAACTGTCATCCAAACAACCGTGTGACCTAATACAAATATTGTTTCAGACAGCTGATTCACTAAAGCAACACAGGTCATTTGCTTTGACCACACCCACCCTAAGTAACACTGCGTCAATATCACCTCCTCAGCTTTCACACTTTTGTTCATTCTTTTTACATTGTTGCAGTCATTGTATCTATGGTTTTTCTGTATTGTTTCATATAAGTCTTCCCATGATTCTCTGAATTTTCCATTAGGGGCCATCTAGCCTCATTCATGTGCAAAAAAAAAAATCTGTTTCTGCAATATAGCTGACAAATTTCCTTTGTTTGAAGACTAGCTCATGCCTCCTGAGGCTGCCCATCCCTTTTTGGGTCAGCTCTCACTTCTGGGAAATTCTTCCTTCCATCAAGCTATTTCCAGCCATTACGACCTCAGCTGAGCCCCCAGAAGAACACCTCTAAACCTTCCCTCTTTTGTGGGATAGCCTGGATAGGATTTGAAAGCTATGTTTTCCCATCTCCAGTACTTCCAAACACTTCTCATATAGCATGAGCACAAGGCTCTCCTTAACCTTTGTTTTTGTCTTAGATTCTGATTTCGGCTATGGGGTGGGGCAGAGAGGAGAGTTCTAAATTCACTATCAGAGATCCTGGTTTCAAATCCTGACTCAGTTATATTGTCACCCCTATGACTGCAGTGGGTAAGTCACTTAAACTTGGCTCTTTTCTCACTTGTCACATGGAACGGCCTCTAAGGGTCTTTCTAGCTCCAAAACTATTTGACAGTCCTAGAGAGACAATACATCATTATCCCCATTTTCCCAATGGGAAAACTGAGATTCAAAGAAGGAATGGGATAGCTCAGTGGTACAGTGGATAAAATGCTAGGCGTGGAATAGAGAAAACCTGAGTTCAAATCCTACCTCAAATATTTAGCTGTGTGACCTTTGACAGTGACTTCCCTTTTTTCAGCCTCAGTTTCTTCTTTTATAAAATGAGGGAGTTGGCCTGCATGGCTCTCAGGTGCCTTCCAACTCTGAGTCTATGATGTTGTCTGGCTTCTTCCAGAACACACATCATCACACTTCATCAAACAAGATAAAGGAGCGAGTCGGATTCTAACTCAGATCCTCTGACTTCATCCAAACCTAAGGTTGTTTCCAATAAATTCGACTTTGGTGATTAGTGAAAGCCTGGTCAGGAAACTGGGGGAAAGAAAATCATTCTTGCCTGCCCTCAGTTCCCGCAAAGGGAGAGTCCTCCAAACAAGGAAGATGAAGAGGCTTAAATCTCTTGGTTGTCAGACTCTTTCCAAGTCCTGAAAGTGAAAAGTGTGAAGGCCAGGAGGCAATTGATTACTTACATACATACACACACACACACACACACACACACACACACACACACACACACACACACACACTCCTGCATAAAAACTGCCTTGCCTGAGCTGGGATCCTCACCCTATTGTGTGTCTCTGTGTGTGTGTATCTGTGTGTCTGTGTGTGTGCCAAGCAGGATTACTAGAGACAGCTGGGGACCCTGAGGGAAATTAGGCTGAGTCCCAGGCAGGGCCCCAACCAGGCAGCCAGGGAGGGCTAATTCAAGAGGGATGGGGAGCTCACTCCCTGGCCTCTCTCCTGTCATCCTCACAGATGGCTCCTGGGGTGCTGGGGCCAGGACGCCCCCCTCTCTCTGTGAGCAGGATCCCTTTGACAAGTCCCAGGATTTACAATGTGAAATGTTGCTATTTTCCCTCCATTCTGTCTCTGCTTCAAAGAGGTCCCGCTCGGGCTCCCAAGGCCGGGATAAAGGTGATTTCTGGGGGGAGACAGATGAATCAAGAGCTTGACACCCAGCCCCATTCTTTTTCCTCTCCTGATCCATCTGTTTATTATTGAATAGGCCTTTCATCTGTCCTCTGGAGGAGCTGTCTTCTTCCCTGAAACAGTGTCCCGCTCAGCTCTGGCTCCTTGGGGCCCGAGAGGCTGCTTGGCCCATCTGCTTTTGATCTAGGTAGGGGCAGTTGAAATCAGGGGTGCATCTCTGGAGGCCCAGCTGGTTTAGGGGGCAGTGTCCATGAAGCAAAGCAGGGAAGGGGTTCAGTTCCCTCCCAGAAGGGATAGTCCTGCGCCAACCCCAACATGGACCATGTAGAAATAGGGATGAGCTAGGAGGAAATCCTTCTGAGATCACCTTGGGTTCTGGAAGGGATGAGCCGAGATGAGCCAGCTCCTAGGCTAGGGGTGCCAGGACTGTGTAGGACAAAGGAAGGAATGTAAACCCTTGTGGCTTTACTGAGAATATTAAAGCTGGGAAGGGTCTTAGAATCCAAAATACTGAAGCTCAAAGGGGCCTTAAAACCCAAAAGGTCAAAACTAGGAGGGAATTTAGAATTTTAAGATGAAAATAATATGAATTCTATTCAGCATAATTTCTAGAGGACTTTAAAGTTTATCAAAGTTTATCATTCTCTGAGGCAGGGAGACTGACATCCTCAGCTCATGGTTGAGAAAAGTTCTCTGAACAAAAGACCCCCAAAGAGGGAAAGGACTCACCCAAGGCCACATGTGTAGCAGAGGATTTGAGCCCAGGTCCCCTACTCCAAAACTTGTTGAGGTGGAGGAAAGGATTCTCCTGAGCACCCCACTTCCACCCTGGGGTCTCCACTGCCAGAAACCATATGAGAAAAATACTGAAGTTGCAGTGAGGAAACCTGGATTCAAGTCTCAGCTAGAAATTTTAAACTGTGACTTGACTATTGCTCCAAGAATCAAACCCATGTCTTCTCACTCCAATTTCAGTATTTTTCTCATTATGTGGCACCTGGCAGTGGGGAAGGGGGCAGGTGCTTGGGTGACTACCCCTCCCAACAGGAACGGGAAGGGAAAACTAGCTGGTGTCTCATCCCTGAAGTTTATCAGAATGTCCTGACTGTGACCTTGTCCAAGACCTCCAGGGACCCCGGAATCCACTAGAGCAGGCCTCCTTTCTCTCTACTCTTCCCCCACCTTCTGGGCCTGAACCCTGGCCCTGCCCTTGCTCCCAAGTGCTCCAGAATGAATGTGGTCCCTCCCTTCTTCCGTGCCATTAGAACAGGGATGAGGAGGGCAGCCAAAGTGACTCCTCTCGGTGGGTAGGCATGCCGCCCCTCGGC
The DNA here is from genome assembly GCA_028658325.1 of Potorous gilbertii. Classification (NCBI taxonomy): domain Eukaryota; kingdom Metazoa; phylum Chordata; class Mammalia; order Diprotodontia; family Potoroidae; genus Potorous; species Potorous gilbertii. Next base: position 669,280,197 of record CM053770.1, read on the forward strand.
CGCCTGTAATTAGCGTGGTCTCTCGGTGGCCCCGGTTCTGATTTTGTTTTCCATTCTTGTGTTAGAAACTTTCCCACTGAAATCTTGGAGAGGAATGAGCCCCAAATACCAGCCGTGAAGGGTGGGGGAAACCAGAGGAGAAGGGGCTAAGGAAGCAACTTTCCAGATCCTAATGCTGAGTACATCCCTGTGCGGTGAAAACAAACGGTCCTGGGAATCAGGAGACCTGGGTTTGAGTTCTGAACCTGGATAACTTAGCAAAGAAGCACTGCTAGTTATTTTCTGAACAACCTTAGACAAGTCCCTTTGCCATTGCGGGACTCAATTTTTCCCTCTGTAAAATGCAGGGCATGGAATCGATGACCTCTAAGGTCCCTGCCCTGGCTCTGAAATTCTCTATCCTAGGGACCCTCACAGCATGATCCTGTGAAATCTCATCCATGTTCACTTCTATCACTGCTCTCCTGGAAACACCTGAATGGTTTGCTACTGCACATACAGTTCAAAGTTCCTAGCCTATCATTTGAGACTTTCCACAGTATGGTACCACCTTACTTTCCCAGGCTTATCTCAAAGTACTCCCCTCCCCACTCCACATACCATCCAAACTGGATGACTCTCTGACCCCTGAATAAGGCTGGAGCTCTCCTACCACCATATCTTTAACCATGCTGTTCCTTAGACCTGGTATGCCCTCCCTTTCCTGTCAGATTCCTCCTCATCTTTTAAAGTCCAGATCAAATGCCTTTTCTTCCAGGATGCCCAGCCTGGTGTCCCTGGGGCCACATGACCTTCATTCTCAGACCTTCGGTGGTTGAAACCTCTCAGATGCATAACCAGCAATGAAATTCTGGATGTCCAGCTTCGGAGTCTGTCCCTGTCACTTCTCCATTGCTGGGCTTCAGTTTTTTCATCTTTAGTCCCGTCCACTCTGCTGTGAGCTAGCTGTGTGGGCTTAGAGGAGAACATTGCCTCTCTGGTCCTCATTCTCATTCCATGCCCACCACAGAGACCACCATGGGAGATCATAGGAAATGGGCTGTCAGCACTGGAAAAGCCCTTAGTGGGAATCTAACAGGAGCAGATTGAGTCACCGAATGTTAGAGCAAAGAGGGACCTCAGAAATGATGCAGCCCATACCCTGCCCTCACTTTACTCAAAGAGACAGTGAGGTCCAGAGAGAAGGCATTAACTTAGCCCTGGGCACACCATTGAGTCAGGTGCAAAATTGGGTCTAGATAGTTTAGACGGGAGCCTTTTTTCCCTCTCCTCTGTTAATGAGGGGCTTGGATAAGAGGCTCTCCCTCAGGTCCCTGCCAGCTCTGACAGCCCAGGGTCTGTCATCTCCAGGGTGGTCTCTGACTGACACAGGCAGAGAAAGACACACACCCTGCCTTAGGAGGGAGGCAAGGGAGGGAGCCAGGAGCAAGCTGTTCGGGCCTTCTCCCATCAGGCCTAGGCCAGCATGAGTCCGGCTCCACTCCTGCCTTTGGGAACTACTGCTTCTTGTGGTGTGGCAGCTCAGCCTCAGACTAGGAAAAGTCTCTCCAGGAACAACAGGAACTGTGGCCAGAGCCATGCTGGCTGGAGGAGGAGGTGGACCTGGACCAGGAAAGAGGAAGTGCTCATGCCTGGGACTGATCATTTATCAGTTGCATCTACTGGGCACTGACTGTGTACTTGGCACTGTGATGGAGGTGAGATATGTGGAAGGGGTTGGCAAGGGCAAAGAGAAAGACCCTCTGAAAACTTCTCTAAGCTGTCTGGGGAAGCCAGGCCTAGAATTAACCCAGAGATGGCCTTGAGGGTTTGCAAAGTACATCCTCACTCATCAGCCTCAGAGGTGGGTTGGTTAACATAAAATACAATATTATTAAAAAATAAAAAAGAAGTAGGTTAGAACTGATAATCCAGCACTTTTTAATTTAAAAAACTTCAACATTAAGCATTTAACCATTCACAAAGTCTTTTATTAACATTAAGGCCTTTACAGTTTATAAAACTTGCTTAAACATCTAGCATTAAATGTTGAACTATTCACAAAGAATTTTCACTTCACATTAAGCCTTATAGAGTTTGTATAGACTCTTCAGATAACAATAACTGTTGGACCATTTATTAGGTCATTTCACTAGCCCACTGTCTTAACATTCAATAGATTTTATTTTTTCATTGTGAATTGTTTAGTAATTTTAAACTTGGATTTGGACTTGTCTGTAAATAAAACCCAACAACAACATTCAATGGACAAACTTACATAAAATCTTTTCGAGTAACCTTAAGTACTTTGCAGTTTATAACTTAAGTTTTCACTTAACCCTATGGTTGACAGTTTACAAAAAAATTAATATTATATAATGTATGAAGTCTATTTCCCTAACATTAAATCTGTTCAGTTTACAAAGGTCTTTTACCTAATAATATGTATGTGGTCATTGACAAAGCCCTTTCATATTAAGTTATGCACTTTACAGTTTATAAAAAGGATGCTAGAATCATGGGCTTAGACTTTGATGGTCACTGGGTACAACTTCCCTCATTTTACAGATGAGGAAACTGAGGACTGCAGAGGTTAAATGATGTCCCCAGAGTTACACAGTAAGTCTCAGGGGAATGATTTGAACTCAGGTCCTCCTGACTCCAAGTACAGAGTTCTTGGCCAAGTACTTGTCAGAGGCAGTTCCTTCTAACTCTTAAATAGGCTCTCTACCTACTATTCCTTGAGATAAACACAAAGCAACTAGGGTGAGGGAAGGGGGGATCCAGAAAGATCTCTTGTAGCTGCGATAGAAAGGAAGCTGAAGGGTTAAAAAGATGGTGGCTTGGCATGATCTTTGGACTGAGCCCCATCCATTCCCTCCACTTTTTGTGTTGGATCCTCAGACACCTTGACAGGAAGGTACACTGAGCACCCAGAAGACCACACACTAGCAGGAGAAGCCTTTGGAGCCTGCCCCAAGGGGGCGAGGGGAACAGGAATGCTATACAGATCCAGGCTCTGAGGATGGAGCTGCAATCACCCAGCACAGAAAGACCTCCCCTCCAGGCTTCTCTTGCCCTTTTTCAACCACAACCACCAGACCAAAGGAGCTTGTATATCAGCCTGTGGCTGCTGGTGTGGTCAGTGGAGGTCTGGAGATAATGAGGCTGAGGTTAGGGGTTTGATTTTAGCCCAAGTAGGTTAGCCTGGCTCTATTCCCTGGTCACATCCTGAGGCTTGACACTGGTCCCACACTGGGCCTGACTCTGGTCCCAGACTGAGTTCCGATTAGGGATATATTCAGTGTCCTGATCCTAGTCTGAGCTGGCCCCAGACTAAGCCCTGATCGCAGACCTAGACAGAGCCCTGACCTTGGATACAGACTGAGCATTGAACTTAGAAACAGACAGAGGTCTGACTGTGGCCCCAAAGTGAGCCCTGACCTCAGTCCCAGATAAAGCCCTAACCTTGGACACAGACAGAAACCTGACCCTAGCCCCAGACTGAGCCATGACTTCCATCCCATATAGAGCCATGAACTCTGTCTCAGTCAGACCCCTAACCTTAGGCCTAGACAGAACCCTGATCCTGGACAAAGACAAAGCCCTGACTTCAGTCCCAGACAGAACCCTGACCTTGGTCCCAAACAGAACCTTGACCATGGACAAAGACAGAGCCCTGACTGCTTATCTACACAGAACTTTTGACTTACATCTCAGGCCGAATTCTACTGTGGGTCAGAGATTAGCCATTAGTTACAGAAGTGACCATATCAGGGAGTGTGGTTGCCCCTGACCACTACAAAGGCCATGGGATAGCCCTAGCCCCCACATCCTCCTAACTATACTGTAGGAGCATAGGTTTCATATGAGAAACCTAATGCAGTATTTCTTCTTTGGTTTGAGAGCTAAGAATGTCAGTAAGTTCCACAATGAGTGGCTGGTGGCAGGTGGGAACATCTCCCTTCCACCCCAAAGCTGCAAAGCACATCACTGAAGGGCCCCAGTGACCAAAAGCCTCCCGCCCAACCCCAGCCACAACAGAGAAGGCAAGCAACATTTGCTCAGTCACCAACAAAAGCTTAAACCTGGCCCCAGACTGAACCCTGACTCAGTCCCAGATAGACAGTAACAGAGTTTAACCGTTTTATTGACTTAATTTGGTTTTTATTCTGAAAATGATCACCAAATAAAAGAGGTGCTTCCATACAGACAGTGTTTTGGAAGAAGAAGAGGTACCCTCTCCTGGCTCTGATTTCCCCACCTTGAGCATCATGCCTCAGTAGCCTTCATATTCTCAAAGATGCCTTCCCTGCGGCCTCCTCCTTCCACTGATGACTTCCTCCATTTTGAAGAGCCCAGGGTAGTAGCCATCCTTCATTCCTCTCCTGAATTCGCTTCTGACCCCCTGCACTTCCAAACCTCCTCCCCTCCCCCTACTTCTTTCCAGCTGCCTTATATGTGTTATTTCCCCCCAATAGGACATAAGCCCCATGAGGGCACAAATTGTCTTTCTTTAGGCTTATATGCTTCTCTCCATGTCTTACTACAGTGACTGGCACACAATAAGTGCTTAATAAATGTTTGCTACCTTGCCTTGACTTGAAGAAAACTATTTCAATCTAAATTGTGGACCTTGTATACTCCTTGGTTTTTCTCTTGCATGAATAATAAATTCTGCATATAACTTTCAAAGCTGTTCCACTCCTCAGGGTTTCCTTTTAGCCTTTCTCTTTTTCTCCTCTCTATATTTTTTTTAAAGACTGTTTAAGTAAACTTCTTTTCTTTCTTCCCTTATTAATTAATTAATTTGTTTGTTTGTTGTGGTTTCTCTTTTCCTGCTAAAGACAAAAGAAGAAAACCACCAGCTTCCTAACAAGATAGACAAACAAAAATTCCTGCACAGGCTGCATCTGAAAAAGCAGCAACATCCTGCATCCTTCCCCTCGGTGCCAAGAGTCAGATCCCTCCCACTTCATTGTTGTACCTCTGAACCAGCATCACGGGAAACTCTGTTGATCCCTTCTTCTGCCATTCAAAGCTGGTTTTCTTCCTAAAGTCACGGAATAAACAATATTGCTTATTTCCTTCTGTCTCATTACCTAGGCGTTTCCCCCCCTTCCCCTGAAACTGACCCTTTCATCATTCCTGATGGCCCAAGGACTTCCATTGTAAACATGGGCCATCCAACTGATGGGGACCCTTTTAGGCTCCAATTCTTTGCTTTAACAAAAAAGAAATGCTCTAATTATTTTTGTATCTCCGGATCCTTTTCCTCTTTCTTTGATCTCACTGCTGAATGGTTTTTAAAGTAACTTTGTAGACATTAATTCACTTGAACCTCAAAACAACCCTATGAGGAAGGTAGTATGAAAAATGAGTCCCAAGATCCAAGATGGAGAGATCAAAGGGACATCTTATTTAAGGGTTAAGGAAACTGAGGTAAAGGGAGTGATCTGTCCAAGGCTGTACAGCTGGTAGCACCAGAGATGGGATTTGAACCCAGAGCCTATGCCCATTCCCTTTGAGCCTTCATTTTACAAATTAGGAAAATGGAGACTTGGAGAAGGGAAGTAATTTGTCCAAGGTCACACAGTTTGCAAACTGATGAGTTGGGTGCCTTATCTTGCTGTTCGGGGTTCTCTCTGCTTTGGCTGGGCCCCACTGCCCTCCTCCAGCTTGATCCTCTTTTCTCAGGCCTGAGAATGGCTGCTGTGTTGGGCCCAGCCTGATGGACAAGGCCGGACTTGCTTTCCCTCTCCCTCGGGAGCCATAAGCCAACCCTGTCTCCGGGCCTCCTACAACCCTATCCATCAGCGTAAGCTGGCTGTGGGGGCCCAGGGTTGCAGTGGTGGGGAGCTCCCACCACCATATTTAGGTCCAGTTTACATCCCAACTCATGCTTTAGGCAGGGAGACGTGAACCCCAGCACATCCCCGTTCCCTTGGATGGGATGTCCCCAGCTTCCCCACACTGAGGGCTCCCAAAGCTGCAAGGCCAACATCCCAGCCACACACAAGGCCTTTTTGGTCTCACTGCCCAAAATCTGGGCTGTCTCTCCATCTGTCAAACATGATTCCTTCCCAGGCTCCCTCTGAACAAACTATCTTTATGAAGCCCAGGAACTGCCCTTCAACCATTAAAATCACACCTCCTTAGGACAGAGCCGCCAACCACAGGCCGGCACAAAGGGACATTCACGCGCTGTCTGGGATGAAAGAGGCTGAGCCTGGGCCCAGGCTTGGAGCCAAGGGAAGATGGGGGCTCGCACAGCTGGGGTGTTTCACTGGAAACTGGGGTGGGGGGAGAAGCCAAGAGAAAAACTAGCTTCAAAAATAGCCCCTATTTCTCCAGTGCTTGAAGATTTTAAAAGGATGTTCTTCACAAGAGCCCTCCAAGGCAGAAAGAACAAAGATGACTTTCCCCACAGTTGAGGGGACTGAGGCCCAACTAGGAAAGGGACTTGCCCAGGGTCATACAAACAGCAAGTTAAAAACCTCAGATTCATACCCAGGCTTCCTGATGTTAAGCTTGGGGCTCATTCCGCCAGGTTGCAAAGCCTTCCTTCTTTATCCCTATGTAAAAACAAAGAAACCTTGAGCCCAGCTACTCTATTCCACAAGCAGCCTGCCCTGAGTGGCCACACTGGGCCAAAGCGGCTGGGCACAGCGATCTCTGGTTGACTCTCCGTCTGGGCTCTCTGACCTCTGACCAAAGCAAAGAAAGTTGAGTCTGTTTCCAGGCCTAGAGAGAACCAGGGCTCCCATGGTGGGGGAAGGGGGATGCCAGGGGGACAGGAAGTGGGGCTCTGACCTTACACAATGCTCCCATTGTAGTGAGATCAGGAGGCAATGGGGAAACCTGGGAGGGCTGCCAAGGAGAACCCCTTCCAGGACTGAGTTGGGAATATAAAGAGGAAGGCTAGGCTGGCATTGTGACCTTGGAGGGGCTGAGGCCCAAGGAAGGAGGTCAACAGAAAATGACCCCGAGAAAAGCGAATCTGGCCCTAAATTCAATATCTTCTACTGCCTATCAATCAATTGACCCTGGGCAAGTCACTTCCCCCTATTTGCCTCAGTTTCCTCATCTGTAAAATGAACTGGAGAAGGAAATGGAAAACCACCCCAGTATCTTTGCCAAGAAAACCCCAAATGGGATCATGGTGAGTCAGACACAACTCAATAACAACAAAACAGTACCAATGAGAGGGAAGTAATTTGCCCAGGATCACCCAGGTCACAAGGTGGATCTGAACCCACGTTGCCATTAGCCCCAGGGTTTCCTGGAAAAAAGACTAAATGTGCAACTGAAGAGTGTGAGTTAGAATTTCAGCCTCTCTTATTTACTAACTATGGGATCTGGGGCAAGTCCCTTCTCCTTGAGAAGATTTGATGTTAGACCTTAAAAACAAACACACATGAAGGAATGGAGAATTTTAATCAACACAGTGACTAACTGGAATTCCCAAAGGTGGGTGATGGAGCCCTCCAAGAGCATGCAGCCAATGTGGGATTACTTCATTTGACTGTGAATATTTGATATGAGGCTTTTTCCTTTCTTTTCAGGGGGTGTGGGGAGGAGTAGGATGAAGGAGCACTGCAGCCCCTCCTCACAAAAAAAATATTTTAAGTGAGAAAAGGACAAAAGAAATCATAAGCAGGAAGGATGGCTTTGAAAGTTCTGTGTTAAATTAGGATATAAGCTGTGTGCAGTAGAGATTCAGTTTCATGTTAAATCCTTCTCTAAGAAAAAGGGAAGACGGAAGGGAAGGGAAATCAGATGGTCTCTAATGGATGTTATTCATCTCCCGTTCTAAGTCCCCATCCAGTTCTAACATTCCCTGTTCTAAGCTTCCTCCCAGCTCTGACATCCTCTGTTCTAAGTCTCCTCTCACCTCTCACATTCTGTTCAAAGGTCTCTCTCAGCTCTGAAAGCCTTCCTAAACCCTAGACCCACAAATGCCTCCCCATTTCATTGTCCATGACATGCTATGGTACCCTGGTGTCTGCTTCCAACATCTATAACATTCTCTCTCATCTCCCCCAAATCCAAGGATGTATTTTCTTTTTTTTTTATCAGTGACCAGAGAACTTTATGATACACACATTTAAAAAATCTTACTTGAAGCTAACATCTAAGGATTGAGTAGTTTGTCTGGATACTTTCACAGCTGTTGGGTTCATCCTTCATTGCCAAAGAAGACCATGCCATCGGAGAAATGATGACATGACTTGCACTTGACTTTGTTCTGAGTGACAGAGGGCTGTGCAGGTCACGAGCCTCACTTTCTCCTCCTGAGCCATCTGGGTCCAGTGACCAGATATTCACCAGGATGACTGGAGATGACCCAGGATGCATTGGGAGATCTTGGCCCCTTTAGGCCAAGGTCTATCTGGAAAGGGCAGACGTATGCCTCATCCCATCCCCCAAAAAGTGGAAGGTATTACTGGGTTATGAGAGAGAGGCTTCCCTTTAAAATTGGTGGTGGTATTACTTTTCCTTCATGCTTGAAGAGGAACAATGAAATCGTGAGGGTGAAGTCTCTCCTTGCTCATGAGATGGATTCAAGTGAAGTAGAACTGTGTGAAGTTATCAGTCTTGCTCTCCCCTCCAGGGTCATCCACCTCCAGCGACAAAACAAACGTTGAGATGACTGGTGATGGCCCCAGGGGAATATCAGTGGCAATAAAACCATGCCACCATCCCAGGATTCTGGGGGTAGTGGGGTCCTCAGGAGCATCTAGGACAACTAGACCCAATGAGCCATCCCCTCTACAAAATCCCTGACAAGTCCGTCTAACCCTGCATTGCAGTGAGAGGAAGGCCACCAAGATAGCCTGTTCCACTCTGGGACAGCAGCAAAATCTACGGTCTAGTGGTGGTGGTGACGGTGGTGGTGGTGACGGTGGTGATCGTGGTGGTGGTGGTGGTGGTTTGTCATGGTCATGGTGGTTCTGCCCTTTGGACAATCCAAAGCCTTTCTCACCTTTGCATCTTTCTCCCGATCTTGTTCCTGCCCTCCAGGGCCACGCACAGGTCCCTAATTAAAGCCCATACAGTCATCACAGACAGCTGTCACATCTCTCAAAGTCCTCTCTTCCTCACATATTGTCAGTACCTTCAGCCAGCATTCGTGTGACCTGGTATCCTCTGCACTCTCCCCTGGCCCTTCTCCAGCTTGTCTATGTGGCCCAGAGCTGGACATACCACCCTCTGGATTTGGCCTGAGCAAGGTAAGATCCTACAGGACTCTTTTCTCCTAAGTCTTGGGCATGATGTCTCTCTAGATGCAGACCAAATTCACACAAACATTTACAGGCTTTCATAAAGCACTGAGAGGTAGCATTGGCTTGAGGACAGCCAATACCTCTGATACATCTTACCTAGGTGACCCTGGGTAAGTCACCAAACTTTTCAATGCCCTAGGCAACCCTTTGAAACCAGAGTTCCAGGTTGCAGAGAAAGTGCCAACCTGCATTGGACCCTCTGTGCCCTCCTCCTTTATATGGATGCTGCCTATTGCCTGGCATCCCCTCCCTTCCCCCACCCCTCCTGATCTAATCAGAATAGTCCATCATCAGTGTGAGGCTTACAAAGAGCTCTCTCTTCCCTTTCCAAATCTACATCTGGCTGCCCAGACACAGCCTCCTCCAGGAAGTCTTCTCTGATGGTTCCCAGCCCGCAGCAATCAAACCTTCCTTGGAATTCTTCCCAGGCTCTCTCTAACAGTCTCACCTCCCACCCCCTAGAAGCAAATTCCTGCCTCATCCCTTCCCCAATCCCCCTCATTTCCAGCCCCCAGACCTGCCTGTAAGGATGGCAGCTCACTCTGACATTCACTGACCCCAAACTCCATCCATCATTTCATTGGATTCTCACAACAGCTACACAGGTAAGACAGGGAAGAGAGGCTTGACAAAGCAGGAAACTTGTCCTAGGAGGGCAGATGACTTGCCTAAGGTCACACAGTGACTTGCCAATGCAAGATCCCACATCTCTGGACATCAAACCCCTTTCTCTCCTCTACATCACATCCAAGCAGCCTCCGATGGAGCCAGAGGGGCTGCAAGGGGGCCCCAACATAAGCCCAGGAATTCAAGAGGAAGGAGGGAGGGATTCACGTTGAATTCATGAGCCTCAGTGGGGATGAGAGAGAGGGGCGAGGGCCCCTCTTGGAATGGGAGGAGATGCCAAGGAAAATGTTAGTTTTGCTTGTTCTCAGCCTCTAAGACCAGCCCAGATGGGGCCAGGCCTGACCACTCTGTCACTGTTTATTCAACTGAAGCTTCAGGCACTCAGAAGAGAGTCTACAGTGGGGACACCTGTGCTGAACCATTGCCCAATCCAGCCAGGGGACCCCAGGGAGAGGCGGGGAGAGGGAGATGCTCAGAACCATCTTCTGGGAACCAAAGAGTGCATGTACAAGAAGAGGGGGAGATTTCTGGGTTCTGGGCCTGGCTCTGCCTTTAACTCATCCTGTGATTTGGGACAGTGCTTTTCCTTTTCTTGGGGACAGGCAGAAATGACAAGATTTGGCTTAGAGATGTGGGGTGAGGAAGGGTAAGGAGTCAGTTGAGTGAAGAAATCGAGAGTTTAGTGACCTGAGTAAGTAAAAGACCAGATGTGCCCTCAGTTGTAACAGTGAAGTTGGGCATGGAGGGGGAAAGACTGATGGATTCCATTTTGGACAGAGTTGGTGATGCATACAGTATGGAGTCTGGAGTATCCAACAGGAAGCAGATGATGCCAGATTCAAGCTCAGGAGAGAGACTAGGGCTGGATGTATAGATCTGAGAATCATTTACATAGAGATGAAAATTGAACCCATGGGAGCTGATACACTCACCAAAGGGGAGAGAGCAGAGGGAGACAGAGGACCTGGGAAGGAGTATTAGGGAGCCCATTCATGGAGGGGCTGGCATAATAAATGAAAAGCCCTCAGAGGAGACCAATAGGAGTGGATTAATAGGGAAGGAGGAGGAGGAAAACCATGATGAAATAGTGCCACGGAGGAAAGAAAAAAGAGGAAAAAGTAGCCAGAAGTGGCTGACCGCTCCCAGATGTTGGCAGATGACCAATGCAAGTCCTTATTTTTTATTATCCATTTCAGAGCGGTCCTGTCCTCTGCTCCCCACAACAACCCTGTCAGGTAGGCAGTACAAGAAGTACTACACCCATTGGACAGAGGAAGAAACTGAGGTCCAGAGTTATTTAAGTCATTTGCCCAAGTTTGCACAACTCACTAGGGCAGAGCTGGTAGTATGATGGTAACTGTTTAACAAGAGACTCTCTGAAAAAAATAAAATTAACTCATGGCACACCTTTAAGTTTAATTTGCCTTATTAACATTTTCTTAGGTCACTTTCTTAAGTCTAGATAATAAATAAAACCCTGCTTTGCAGCATTTGCTCATTTCCAAGATGTAAATTAGAAAATTTACACGCAGAAAATTTCACAAAAGGTTTGGTAGGAGCTGGCCCCAGCACACCCTTGGACAGCAGTCAGACTGTTAGGCTTCTTTTCTGCTTTTCAATTTAATCCTTCTCCCACCTACAAGGCAAGGTTTCTAAAGTCACAGAGTCTGAGAGCTTGCAGGGCCCTGAAGAGCCCTGGTTCTCTGCTCCAACCCTGACTTCTATCGGAATCTGGATGAGGACGTGCCCAGGTAACTACCCAACCTTGGGCCAAGCCCACTGAGTGATGTAGAGGCCATTGCCTCCCCTCAGGGACGGCCCTTTCCACGTGGGCAACACTTGGGTCATCAGAAAGTGTTTCCTTCTGCCTACTTGAATGTCTGGGCAAGGAGCCCAGTTCTGTCAGGCCCAAGGCTTCCCGGTGGGCAATGGGCCAAGCCAGGCCAACCTCCCAGACCTCAGTACTTCTCTCATGGATTTGGCATAGCCTAACCTAACCTTTTCATTCTTGGATGAGACATATCTGCCCTCTGAAACGGGGAGCACCAGAGACTACCTGTAGCTCGGCTTCTCAACCCCAGCCCTTCTCCTTCCAATAAAGTCCTATTCAGGCAGAGAACACAGAGGATTCTGGGAAGCCAGAGCTGATGGCATCAAAACAAGGGCTCTGGAGAGCTGAACTCAGAGGAAGGAAGGCTTGGGTTTGAATCTTGCCTCAGATTTCTCAGCATGTGACCCTGGGCTAGTCACTTACCTCCTCTAAAAACTGGGGGGGGGGGGGGGAATAATAATAGCACTGACCCATCCCTCATTTTAGATTGTTTCAAAGAGTAAATGAGAGAACAACTGCATACAACTTTGCAAACCTTAGCAGGCTAAAGAAATGTGAGCTATTGTTAAAGAGGAAGAGATTTGAGAACCAGTCGGGAGCTTGCGATCAATCTGATCTGCAGCATCAGGATTCCATCTGCGGACAGGCGCAGTCTGTGAGGAGGGTCAGGGTCCAGGCCCAGCCTGGGGTCAGGGCTATGCCTTTGACTCTAGGCTACATCGATCTCTCTCTGTCTCTCTCTCTCTCTCTCTCTCTCTGTCTGTCTCTGTCTGTCTGTCTCTCTTCCCACCTCCCTCCCTCTCCCTCCCTCTCTCTCTCTCTCTCTCTCTCTGTCTGTCTGTCTGTCTCTCTCTCTCTCTCTCTCTCTCTCTCTCCCTCTCTCTGTCTCTCTCTCTCCCTCCCTTCCTCCCACTCTCTCTCTCTCAGTCTGTCTTTTCGGTTTCTCTTTCTTCTCTTTTTCTCAGTCTCCCTTCTCAGTCTTTCTCTTTTTTCTCCTCTCTCTCTCTCTCTCTCTCTCTCTCTCTCTCTCTCTCTCAGTCTGGGCACCATTTTGCCATCAATAGCCCTCTTTAGGGCCTGTCCCCTGACATTTGCCAACAATCATAAAAGGGCAGTCTAATGATGTCAATTACATCTGAAGAATAGGTTTAATGAATATTAAACAGCTGTGGACATCAAAGTCTGGGCAGGAGAAGAAACTTAATCTCTCTCGTTGAAGTGGTGTCTGGGGCAGCCCAGGCCAGCCGAGCAGTTGGCCCTTTCGTAGGGCTGTCAGGAACAATTTAGAGGCCCCCACGGAAGAACACTTTGAGCAGGACCTTCTGGCCTGGCGTTTGTAACATCTAATAAGAGATCTGCCATTATCTCCTCCCAGGCTGTCAATCAGGCCTGTCTTGAGGAGGAAATGCTGCTCTATTAAACACAGCCTCTCCATCCCTCAGCCCTTCAGGGCCCAGCTCTGGAAAAACCACTGGCCTTAGAGCTGGGAGAAAGAAACAAGACCACAGAAGAGCCGCCTTTGTCCCTAAGACATTGTACTGCCACAGAAAGTGAGTGAGTTTGCATCCCAGGACCAGTTCAGTCACCTGCTGGCATCGGGACACTCCACAGAACCTCAGATTGACGGACAGAAGGTACGTCAGATTGAGGGACAGGAGGTACCTCAGATGAGCAAAATGAGACCCAGAGAAATGACCTCCTCAAGATCCCCCAACAAATAAGCAACAGAATCAGAATTCTAATACGGTTGTTCTGACTCTAATTCTAACCCACTTTCCACTGTACCATGGTGCCTCCTCTTCCTTCCCTTCTCTGGGACACAGGTTATGGGGAGGGCTGAAAGAGATGGCCCCTTCCAGCTCTGGTTTGATTAAACTACCATAGACCTAACACAACCACAATCACAGGAGTAACACAATCACAAGAAGTAACACATCTTCTGGGCAACAACAATGTGCATCACAAAATGGTAAATGGAGAACTTGAGAGAAAGCTCCCTAGAGTCAGGAGGAAAAGGTTGTTACTGATGAGGGCAATCAGAGACGGCTGCATGTAGGAGGCAGCCTATGAATCTACAGGTGCAGTCTGGAAGGAAAGACCAGGTAAAGGGAAGGCCCAGAGTCCAGAAAGTTGAGGTGGGAAGGGGCTGGAGGGTCACCCAATCAGGATGCTGCCTAGATCGTACACAAGTCTTATGAAGCCATAAGATGCAGAAGGATAGGGTGAGAAAGGCAGTGTAGAATGAGAAACCAACATTGAACCTGGCATGTAGTAGGGGCTTAAATAAAAGCTCTTGACTGACTAACTAGAATGTTCACACTGAGACTCCTAAAAGCATTTGAAAGCTGGCAAAGGATGGTCTCACTTGAACCGAAAAAATGACAATGAGGTAGAGGCTACAGGTACTATTACACCCATTTTGTAGATGATGAAAAAAGACTCAGCAGGGAGTGAAGTGACTTGCTTGTGTCCTCTCACAGGCAGGTCACCTCGAGTCCAAATCCAGCATCCTGTTCACTTGCCCCACCTTATCCCCTCTATGATCTAGCAACCTGAAATGTCTCTGATCAATAAAGCTGTCTCTGATTCTACAATGCCCTGTCCCCTGCCCTGGTCAGACCATATCAGAGGGCTGGGTGCTGAAGTTTAGGTAGCATGGTGTCCAGAGGAGGGTGGGAAGCAGGAGTCAGTGCCTGTGACGCTAAAGGAGGTGGGCATATCTAGACTGGAGAAGATCAGACTCTCAGCTGTAACATCCATGCATGTTGTCTTAAAGTACCCAAAGGGTAGGCTGGTTCTGTTTGGGCCCAGAGGAGCAGAATAAGGAGCTGTTACTAAAGCTTGGAGGGATCCTGAGACCTCAAATGAAGAAGGTTAGTACTGGGAGGGACTTTGGACCCAACTGAGGTCAATCTCTTATTTTACAGGTGAGGAAACTGAGACACAGCGAAGGGAAGATGATTTCCAAGGTCCCACAGGCAGCAAGCATCAGAGGTAAGGTCTACCTCAAGTTTTCCTGCCGTAATTCCCCCTGTCTATGGCTCTCTAGCATCTGAAGGGTTAAAGGGATGGAAACTCTTCTGAAGGAAGCCAAGTGTTCCCTCCCCCTGAGCTGGGCAACCAGGATGTGCAATATGGACCCACACGCTGCCCATTACCATTAATGAGAGCTCAGTGTAAGAAATCTCCCATAAGATGGAAAACTTAACACCCAGTAAATATTTATTGATCACATAGAATGCTGATTAACTCTTTCCTCACTGGAACTCCCAGTCCCCCACAATATGGTGGAAAGATACTCACTTGTTATCAAGAGATCTGTGTTAGAAGCCCAGCTCCAATTATGATGAGGCTCCAGAGGTAACAGAAACTGAGAGGTCAAGGCTAGCCTTCTTTTACCGATGAAGAACTTCCCCAGGGTCACATAGCTAATGCATGCCTGAGATTGGATTTGAACACAGATCTTTCTAGTTCCAAGTTCATTCTCCATCCATTGCACCCTCTAGATGCCTCTAGCACCTCCTGGGAATAATTTTACCTGACAAAGTCTTCCCTGGTCCCTACTCTCAGCACTCTTCACAGATCTACTGTTCAGTCATAAGACATCAATGACCTTTCACTTCCAACTTTCTGCCTCCAGCATCAAAACTCTCCCCAGCAGAACAGTTCTAGTCTGTAAGCTTTATTAAGCTCCACTGAGTGCTGAAAATAGAAAGACAAAAAACCACATCTGCCGATTGTTTCCAATTTAGCCTGACTATAGTTTGCACATAGTTATTTGCATGCTGTCTCCTTCATTAGACTACAAGCTGTTTGTGGCAGGCACTGTCTTTTGTCTTTATTTATCTCTTCAGGGGCCCTCTAGGGGGCACCATAGTGCACAGTGCACAGGTCTGGAGTCAGGAAGTCTCATCTTCCTGAGTTCAAATCCGGCCTCAGACACTTCCTAGCTGTGTGACCCTGGGTAAGTCACTTCGCCCTGTTGGCTTCAGTTTCCTCATCTATAGGATGAACTGGAGAAGGAAATGGCAAAACACTCCAGTATCCCTGCCAAGAAAATCCAAGATAGGGTCATGAAGAGTCAGACATAACCAAAACAACTGAGCAAATACCTTCAATGCTTTGCACAGTGCCTGGCACATAGTAGGGGCTTAAATAAAAGCTCTTGACTGACTGACTAGAATGTTCACACTGAGACTCCTAAAAGCATCCACCAACATTAAATAACCCTGACAAAAAGAATATTTTAGAAGCTAAGGAACGAAGGGACAATGGGCTGCTCTGAGGTCCCTCTCAACTCTAACTTTTCGTTTTGTTTGAGGTTGGAAGGGCCTTCCAAGCCCGAAATTCTAAGGTCCCTTACAGCTCTGATGTTCTGTGTTCTATGTTCTAAAGCCTTCCAGCCCTGTCATTCTGTAGTCCAAGGTCTCTCTGACATGCTAGGTTCTAAGTTCTAAGGTCCTCCCTGCTAAGGACATTTTTAGCTCTACATTCCTTAGTCCCTTCCAGATTCTGTGACTATGGCTGAGTGAGGCACATGGGGGCCAGATTCAACAGTCATACCTTGCCCCAACATCATTACATTCATCCAGAATGAATTCTATTTGGAATCCTCCCCTTCCCTCTCTCTATTTCCGTCTGTCTGTCTGTCTCTCTCTGTCTATTCCTGTCTGTCTGTCTCTGTCTGTCTATGTCTGTCTGTCTCTATCTCTCTCTCCCCTCCAGGCTCAGCCCAGAAGTCCCTTCCATGGAGAGGTCTTCCCCAATCCCCATCTGCTTCCCAGCCCTTTAGGGAAAAATACTTTCTCCCTCCTCAAGTTTCTCTCTTGTGTAAGAAATGTTTGCAGACCCGAATCGAATGATGATAATTCCATTTCATGCCTTTTTTCCTATGAGTCTGTTAGCTCCCATCTCTAGCACTCAAGATAGGATTTTATGACTAGAAAGCCTCAAGGGAATGAGTCAATGGATGAATGTGTGATGACCTTGAACACGCCCTCCCTTCTGCTGGACCTCAGTTTCCTTATTTTCAAAATGAGAGGATAGAATTGGATGGTGCAGGGGAAACTACAATGGGTGGCCTCTGGAGGGAGTGAGCTGCCTGTCATTGGAGGTCTGCAAGCAGGGGCTGGATGACCACTTGTTGGGGATGGTGTCAAGGGAATTCTCCTTCCATTCCAGGGAGGCCCCTTCCAGAACAAAAGTGAGAAAGAGGGAGGATTGTTCCGAGGGGGCCGGCAAGCCTCAGATTCCTCAGGGAGTTCACAAACAAGCAAGCTTGTCTGTCATTGGCGAGAACAATTATTGGAAAGGGAGAGCTCCCAGATGGCCAGCCCTGCTCCCTCCCCAAGCCCAGGCAGTACTGCTGTGTGCTCTGATGTTGCTCATGCTTTCCGCTCCTGTCAAATTCTGTGAGCTCATTCTGGGCTTTTCCAGGTCTAAACACCCTATGGGTTGTACTTCTCAGCCTTGGAGCCTCGAGTCTAGAACCAACCAACTTGCTAACCTCCCTTCCCCTCCCTCCCCTCCCCCCCCACCCCCCAGAGCCTAGTATATCAGGAGCTAAATCTCCAGAGAAGAAGAAGCAGGGTTGATTGGTCCAGGGAAAGCACTCTGCCTCTGGGGTCAGATCCCAGGTCTTCCATGGATTGACTTGCTAGTATGACCAGTTGTCTGGAGCTCAGTTCCCTTCTCCACAAAAAGAGACAAGATGGACCCACAAATTCCTTCTAGCTACAGTTAGGATCCTCCATAACAGACTAGGAAACACACAGCAAATTCCTTCCTGGATGAGCCTTCCCTATCCTTAACAGAGTGTGACTTTTGGGGAAAAGCCCAAACATGTGTCTGGCACATAGTAGGTGCTTAGTAAATGCAGTTTGATTGGCCGAGACAGGAAACCAGAACACTGTGTGCCCAAAGCTGGCCTTCCATATTTAGTGTAGCAGAAAGAGCAAATGAGTGAAAATCCTGGCTCTGGTATTTACTACCAATGTGACTTTGGACAAGGTCACCTAGCTTCTCTTGGCCTCAGTTTCCTCATCTGTAGAAAGGTGGGGGCATACATGGAGGGAGGTCCTCAAGTAGCCTATCTCTATGGTTCCGTGCAAAGCTTTGTTCCCCTTGGCTCCAAAGGGTCAACAGGAGTAATGAGGGAAAGCTCTGATGAGGCTGGCTGCAGCTGGACAAATTCTAATGATGAGAGTTGTCCTCTATAGGAATGGGCTGGCGACATGCTCTCTCTCCTCGGAGGTCCTTGGGCTCAGCCCAGCTGCTTTGTAGTTTAGTATATTGCAGAGAATCCCTGCGCAGGTACGTCTCCAAGCCCACGATGCTGCGGCCCCATGGATGGTTGAGAAGATGACACTGGGCTTCTGGGACCATATAAGGGCTTCTGCTCTGGCATGGGGGTGGTATGGGGGGCATGGGGTACATTGGGGGCTTCAGAGAAGACAACCGGACACTACCCAAGGCAGCAAACAGCACAGGACTTGCAGGGGAAGGAGGCCTTCACAGACACCAGCCCTTACTGCTCTTCCCCCCCACCCCAGCCTGGCACTCCCCCATCCCACGCAGCAGAACTCAATTAGGACCCTGCTTACACACCAGTTTTCCGAGCCAAACCAAATTCTCGTAACCCCACACGGCTCCGGTTCAGCTGCGAGACTCACAGTTTCACATCCCCTCGGTCTCCAGTCTGCAGCCCCCAACACACATGGTCGTCCCTCCCTCTCTGGCATTCAACTGCACGCGGCTGGGGAGGAGCAGCCCTGAGACTGAGCAGGTTTATAAGGGATGAGGAGGGAGGAGAGGATGGGGAACCTGTAATTCAGACAGAAAGCCAAGGGGGTGGGGATCTGGAAGGAGAGCCAGGGGTTATGGCTGGTGCTGAAAGGTCCCCAGGGAGACAGAGCAATTACTGGCTCTTTAAATGAATTGAAAACGACTCCTCAACCACCCCCCTCCCCCTGCAAGAGGTCCCATAAAGCCCTGAGAGGCCAAGAGACTGCCTGGCTACTTCTTGACCATTCCAATCCACCTCTCCACTCAAAACAGGTCTTGGACTCCAAACACATAGGTTTAACCTTGCCTCTGCTGCCTACTACCAACGTGGGCCTCTGGCCTCAGTTTCCCTATCTATAAAATGATAGGGCTGGACATATGCCAGCTCTGGGGACCCATAATTCTAAGTCCTTGGGTGACTGGTCTCTGTTCTGATATCTTCTGTACTAAGGTCTCTCTCCTGCTTTAACATTCTCTCTACTCAGGTCCCTCTTGGTTCTTCAAGATGCCAGCCATTTATCCATCACCTGCTCAGTGGGAGAGATTAAGGTCCCTATGAAGTATCCTTGGAAGTTCAAAGAAAATTCTTGGAATGGAGGCCACAGGGTGAGCAGCCTTCCACAGAAGTTCATAAAACTTAGGAGAGTCTCCCTCCTCCTCCCCCTGCTCCTCCCCCTTCCGATTCTCAATCCCTTGCTCCAAATTCCTGGACTTGCTGTGTGATCTTGGAAAACTCATTTCCCTTTTTGTTCCTCTGTAAGAAGAGAGGGCAGAGAAGCAGATTCCTAAGCCCTCTTCCCAACCCTCTGCTGGATTGGAAGGGTAGCAAAGGTCTGGGAGAGAGGGAGGCCCAGCAGAATTCCTCTTCCACGACCTGGCATCAGCCTAGGAAAATTATACTCTCTGCCTTCCAGCTGATTCCTCGGGCAATTACCGATTCATGCCTCACCTAGAACTTGAAGACCCCCAGACCAATGGGGAAATTCTGTAACAGTCAGCCAACCCAGGACCTCCAGGGCCTCTCACAGGCGGGAGTGGGCACGTGGGTCTTCTCCAATAACACACGTGTTCCAGGCACGAAATTGTGGTTGATGGCACAAGGAGGTTGGAACCCCCTCCAGCTTGGCCTACTGGGGCTGAGGAAGGAGGAGTGATGGAGAACAGGGGCCTCTGATCAATCCAACTTGCTTCTTTGGGAAATGCCTTTTCTTAATCACTAGCTGAACCCCCTTCCTTCTCCTACTTTCTTAACAAGTCTCCTGGAAGGGTATGTCAGCTGTTTCCTATATAACAGAACAAAATGGAGAGTACATGGCCTCAAAGATCCTTGACACTGGAAAGGACCTAGAGTCATCAAAGGGAGGGTAGGTGATACAGTGGATGGAGCTCTGCACCTGGAGTCAGGAAGACCTGAATTCAAATTTGACCTCGGATAGCTGCATGACCCTGGGCAAATCACTTCACCCTGCTGATCCTCAGTTTCCTGACCTGTAAAATGAGCTGGAGAAGGAAATGGCAAATCCCTCCAGTATCCCTGCTGAGAAAATTCTAAATAGAGTCACAAAGAGCTGAACGTGACTGAAAAGCAATTGACCAACAATAGTCACCAAATGAGTCAAGCATCTCCAGGAGGCTTTGACGCCAAGACTTCTTTTGAAGGAAGAGGAACCCAAGGCCTAGAAAGAGAGGCCTGGGTCCCACAGAAAGAGACTCAAAGTCAGGACTCCTGACTTCCAAGTGGACATTCTATGACAGCATCTCTGCTCTCCAGAGGTTACAGAGTCCAGCCCAGTCCTGAAAAAGGAATCCCCTCCTCAGCCCTTCTAATAGCTGGCCATTTGGGCTGTGCTGGAAGACCCCCGAAACAGGGAGTTACACCCCTCACCCCCAAGGCTTGGGATAGGTCAACCTGCTAGGAAGTACCACATGGATAGAGAGGTGGGAAGGGACCCACGAGGCCAAACCTGTCCCTTTTTTTCAGGAGAGGAAAAAGAAACACAAGGTAATTTGATGATTTTTTTCCTAAGTCACACAGGTAGTAAGTGATAGAGCAGGGTTTTGAACCATGGTCCATGAGCTCTAACACTAAACTCTCAACTTATGAACAGCTGCAGCCTTCCTACAATCTCTGCCCATTTCTCTTAGGCCTGCCCTCTGAGGCCAAGCCGAATTCCTTTGTCTTATCTGTCTTCAAATAGTCAGATAGTTCTCATGTCCTGTTCTTCCCCCAACTCCTACTAAACTCTTCTCCAGCCTGAATATCCTGAACTCCTTTAACTATTCCCAGGAAACTGGGGTGTCCAATCCCTCACCAGGAATGTCTAAACTCCTCATCCTGGCATTCAAGGTTCTCTAGGAGCTAGTGACAATATCCATTTCCAGTCTTAATTCAACTGCTCCTAGATCAGCATCTTTACCTCCTTTCCCCTCCTCACTGTTCCATCCCACCCCAATCCGACCACAGGGATTTGGGTTTTCACCCAAGTCATTCCCTCAATTTGAAATACTTGTTTTCTGCTCAATTGTCAAAGATCTCCACATTCTTCAAGCCCAGCTTCCCTTACCTACCTCTCTAAAGCCTCCACTAACAACCCCACACCACTGTGCACTACTTGTCCAAGGTTCTGGAGCACAGGCTACCTACCTACATCACTAAGCCCTCAGCATAAACAGATAACCTTGAATGGGGCAAAATGTAAAGTTACACGTTAGGTTCAAGGAATCAATTTCACCAGGCTAACGTGGGAGCAGCATGATTGGATTGTCTGACAAAGACCAGAGGGTTTTAGTGACCTCCAAGCTCAACACGTCCCAATCAATAAAGCTTATTACAGAGGCAGTATGGTGTAGTTCAACGGGATCCTGGTCTTGGAGTCCAAAATTTCTGGGTTTGAATCCTGCCTTGAACCCTTACTAACTTTGTGATCACAGGCAAATCACATCATCCCTTCTAGTCTCAGTCACTTGATCCATAAAATATGGGTGACGGTAAAATGCCTGCAGGCCTGACCTCCCAGATACCCATCTGATGTTTGCAAAGGGCTCCGCAAACCTTATTAGGCTCTACAAAGACTGGCCATTGATTTAATGCCTAGGAGGATCACTTCATCCAGAGGACTGTGTCGAGTGTGAGTCAGGAGGGATGTTGGTGTCCAGAGGAGCGCATCCAGCTTGGGAAAGGGGCCTGTTCTCATGACAAAGAATGATCGAAGAAACAGGGATAATATCAAGCCTGGGGGAAAAGGAAGACAGGAAAGTCATAAGAGCTATGTGCAAATATGAAGAGAGTTGTCACACAGAAGAGATGTTACATGTGTTCTACTCAGCCCCCCAAAACAGGGCCAGGGGCCATATTTGAGGGGAAGGGAGAGTGGTAAGGGGTAGGGTAACAACATGAGATAATGAGCTCCCAGTCAAGGGAAGTCTCCCAGGAGAGACTAGGTGACCATGTAGCCGGCAGGTGAGAGAGGGAAATACTACAAGGTTCCTTTCTACTGTGGGATTTGGAGATTTTTATCTATTCAATTTTTCCTTGATGTCAGGTCCACGGGAGCCAGAATGGTGAGCTTTCTTTCTCCTTCTCACTGACTCTAATAGAGATGTCCCCTATCCCCTCCCACAAGACAGTCCACTCATCACATTTCCACCCTCCCTCCCTGCCTTCCTCTCTTCTGTTAGTCTCCTCTTCTCTTCTTTCTCTCCCTATTCCTCTGATCTTTGCCGCTTCCTCTGCCATCCTAGCATTTTATTTCCTCCTCTCTCCACCTTATCCTTTTCCTCTCTTTCTCCATCTCATATCCTTTCTTTCCTTTCTTCACTCCTTCCTCATCTCTCCCCATCTCTCATTTCAGCTCATGTTTCTCTCTCTCTCTTTTTCTCTCCTCCTTCTCTCTCTCCTCTCCTTAGCCTCCCTTCCTCCCTCTCTCTGTGATTTCCTCTTCACATTCCCTCTCTTCCTCTCCCTCCCTCCTGGGCTCCCCAGTGCCTTGCCT
Organism: Potorous gilbertii; assembly: GCA_028658325.1. Lineage (NCBI taxonomy): Eukaryota > Metazoa > Chordata > Mammalia > Diprotodontia > Potoroidae > Potorous > Potorous gilbertii. The sequence goes on from CM053770.1 coordinate 669,302,696, forward strand.
CTGCCCCAGCATGACCCAGCCTGCCCGTCCCAGCTCCTACACTTACAGGCCCCATCTGGTTCCCATTTCAGCTAGAGTCTGCGCTACAAGGTTCCCGGGATCTCCTGTTTGTTTAATTTGGGGGAAGGCAGGGAAAATCCACTTCATTCTCTAGGTTTATTGATCCTGCTCTCCATTTCCCTGGGTCTGGCGCTTTCTCTGTGCCCCCTCTCAAATCCAAGCCCAGCCAGGTCTCTGGCTCTGGTACCAAGGACAATGGCAAAAGGGCAGTTTCGTGGGGGAGATAGATAAATGGTTGCAGGTGTGGAACTGGGGAAGCTCCTGCTTGAGATGAAGGTGCCTGAATCATGAGTCCTTCTGGTCACGAATTCCAGATGCTTACAGCTGGGAGTGCCCTTAAGATACAGAATGTGGCACAGTAAAGCAGAGAACATTGAGCCAGAAGGTACTTTATAACAGAAGACAGAAGGACTGAGAGGGCCTTCAGAAGACACAACAGCAGGGCTATTAGAACCTAGAACAAAGAATATCAGAGCTAGAAAGAGCCTGAGGACAGAAAACCAAAAATGGCAGACATGGCCTAGATCAACACCACTAGGAAGAACCTCAGAACCTAGAATACTGGAGCTTGGAAGGACCTTAGAACAGAGAATGTCAGAGATGGGAGGAATCACAGAACACAGATCACATAATATCCATAAGAGGAAACTTAGAACACAAAACAAAACATTTCAGCCATAGGAGGTTTAGAACATCGGATTGGGAGAATACCAAAGGCTAGAATGTAGAACAGAGAATGTTGGAACTAGGAGGGATCATCAGATACAGAACAGAGATTATCAGAGCTGGCAAGCTCTTTTGAGAAATAGTCCAACCCCCTCCTTTTACAGAGAAGGAAACTGAGGTACAGAGGAAAGTGTCTTACCCTAAGTGACAGAGTCATTAGACTAGAACTATGAATCAAGACTGGAACTGAAGTCACCTAACACCTAGCACAGGGTTTATTATGCTACCTCAAGATGTCCACAACATCATGCCCACTTTGTTAAATCATTTTCAGTCATGTCCAACTCTTTATGACCTCATCTGGGTTTTTTTGGCAAAGTACTAGAGTGATTTGCCCATTTCCTTCTCCAGCTTATTTTACAGATGAGCTGAGACCAACAGGGTGAGGTGACTTACCCAGGGTCATACAGTGAGGAGGTGTCTGAGGCTGGATTTGAACTCAGGAAGATGAGTCTTCCTAACTCCAGACTTGGCTCTCTGTGTACCATGGAGCCCCCGAGCATGCCCACTTTACAGAGGAAATAACTGAGGCTCAGAGTGAGTAAGTCCCTTACATGAAGGGGAATCACCTAAGATAAATCTCTAGAAGTTTAGCTGGAGCCAGGCATAGCAGCATATACCTTATTCAGTAAGTAAAGGAGTCAACGAAAGTTACTGAGGAGACGAGTGATCCAATAGGAGCAGAGCCTGAGAGAGGTGGCCTGGAGAGAGGAGATGCTGCAGGTCAGGTGGTCCCTTAGCAGGGCCTGACAGTGGTCTGACCCAGAAGACATGAGGACCTGAATAGGGCCATGTGGACAGAGATTGGGGGAAGAGACAGCCAAGAGACAGTGGGGGAAGATCGGGTGGAATTTGACAAAGAAGTGGATGGAGGTTGGGTGGAAGGAGTGAGGAAGAGGCTGTTCTGAGCCTGGGCCGCTGTAGGGCAGGACAGGCTGAGGAAGGGTGAGGAAGCTTCCAGTTTGGGATATGGGGAGTTAGTGGGAGTCATGCCTCCTAGTGTGGGAGTCCAGCAGGGAGCTATCCTGGGGCTCAGAGGACAGGCTGGCGGTGACACTGAGATATACCTGCCTGATGGTGACAGCTGAGGCATGAGAGGAGATAAAATGATGAAGGAAGAAAGATGATATAGTGAAGGGGAAAAGCAGAAACAACACTGGATTTGGAGACGGAAGACCCAGGTTCAAATTGTGATTCTGCTGCTACCTTCATGACCTTGGGTAAATTACAGCCTCTCTGGGCCCCAGTTGCCTCATCTTTAAGATAAGGGGATTGAACAAGGTAATCTCTAAGCTCTCAGTGGCTACCAAGTGTCACAGTCAAGATTTGAACCTGGATGTCCTGATGCCCACTGCCCTTCCCCCTAGCCAACAATCTCGACCATGTCTTCCAGCTCTGGTACTCTAGGAATCTACAAATCCATCAGCTCTTTCCCCATCCCTTCTTCCTCATGATTTCATTCATCTAAGCTGGGAGAAGGGCCAGCACGGGCGCATTGACCTGATGGAGAAGCTGAATCTTCCAGACCTACAGCGACTTGTCCCAACTCATAAGGTGGGTTAGAGAGTCAGCTAAGAAAAAACCACCCCCACCACCGATGCCACCCCTCACCCCCACCTCAGCAAGAAGAGGCTCCCTTTCCCTGGCTGTGGGAGAACAAAGGGAGAGGGTAAGGAGCGAGGAGGAAGCTGAGGTCAAAAGATCCGATGAGAAGTGAGGGCCTGCACACAGCCTTCTCCTCAATCTCAACAGGGCTACGAGACCAGCCCGCCTCCCGCCCCAAGCCTCCCAACTCCTTGTTTCTTGCCACAAGATATAAACTAATCTATTTAGTTAGAAAAACATGGTTTATTGGGATCTGAGTGATTTGTATTTCGTTCTCTACCACAAGATGTAAACTAATCGAGTTACTAAGAGCAACTCGGTTTAAGGGAATCCAGAGCAACTGCCCTCCAAGGCAAGCCCAGGTCCCTGCCGTGCGTGGTTAGCTTTGGGTTTTCCTCCCACTGTTCAGTTCTGCAAAGTTGGCCCTCTGGCTATGGCTCACTGCTGTCCCCCTGTCCCTGCAGGATCAGGGTAGGCTGTGAGCCTCAGAGCTCCAGAGGCCCCAATCCTCGCCTAGGATGGGCATGGGCCTCTTTCCCCAAGGCCTGGAACCCCTCCAAACTCACCAGAGGTGACCAGGAGAAGGGAGGCCATTCACTGATGGGGAAAAATCCACCACGACTGATAGAAGAATTTCCTCAAATTACAGGTACCTTCCAAGTCATTGCAACATAGTTTATAGGAGGTTGGGAAAAGATACTTGGGGACAGTATCTGCCCTTATCCTGGAGAACCCCTGCGGACAAATACGAAGTCTGGGGAAGGCATACAGAGCTCACCATAGGAGGATAGTCTTGAGTCTCACAGTCACCACTGGCTAGCCCTAATCAACTTAGACTCTGACCTCAGGTGAGGAGCCCTCCAAGAGCATCCAACCTAACCCCTGTTAGGTCAGGAGGCGTCTCTGCAACACCACAGCCCAAGAGGCTTTTCCCCTCCACATTCTGTGGTCCCATGCTTGGTGCTCCAGCTTGGGCTCGATAGCACATGGTAAGGACCTAATAATAACAGCTCACATTCATAGAATACTTCAAAGTTTGTCAAGCACTTTATATACATTGTCTCAGTTGATCCTCATTTCAGCCCTAAGAGGTAAATACGGAAACTGAGGCAGACAGAAGGTAAGTGACTTGCCCAGGGTCACAGAGCTAGGAAGTGTGGTCTTCCTGACTCCAGGCCCAGCACTCTATCCACTGTACCACCCTACTGCCTGCCACAACAACAATAAATTCTCTCTCCCTCCCTCTCTCTCTCTCTCATTCTTTGTCTCTGTCTGTGTGTGTGTGTGTCTCTCTCTGTCTCTCTCTCTTCTCTCTGTCTCTGTCTCTCTCCTCTCTGTCTCTATCTCTCTCTGTCTCTCTGTCTCTGTCTCTCTCTCTCTCTCTCTGTCTCTCTCCTCTCTGTCTTTGTCTGGGGGAGGTGGGGCACCTAAGAGGACCCTCAGGCACCAGGGGAGTCCTTAGTCTTTGGATATCCTAAGGACAGGATGGCATTATCAGGGACATACTAGGGGAAGAGTGTCTTGGTGAGGTGGGCCAAGAGCCTATCCTCAGGGGCCCCTCGAATATTGGCTCTCTCCCCTGGGGGTTGATTCAGGGTCCTTCCAGATTGGGGACAGACTAAGATGGAGGAATACCATGTCCATATCATCCATGGAAGAAAACAATGCAACAATTATTCCAGTCAATGCCCTGGCACCACTAGCTGCTCTTCCCCTTGAAGGCCCAGGAATCTTTCTTTTGAGAGGGCAGGGAGCTGAATATCATGGATAATTCCATCATTGTACCAAGGCTCCAGATAGAATGAAGACTAAGGCATAACTCGTGATCCTGGCATTTAGTGCCTCCAAACTCCAGTCCTAGCCTACATCTCCAGTTTTATCTCACACAGAGGATTTTCATTTATTCTACATCCCAGGAGAAATGCACAATTAGCAGTTTCAGGAACAAGCCAAGATCATTCCACCCCCACTTTCCACTTGACCAAGTCCCAGACATCATTCAATGCCCAACTTATCACACCTCCTCCATGAAGCCTCCCCAAGCACCAAAGGTCTCCATGACTGCTGCTTCCTGATTTCCTACAGCACTGATCTTTTACAACACATCAGGCCCTGGGTATGTACTCCTCAACATTGGGAACAACCTTTTGATATCTGGATATCTTCCCTCTCCATCTAAACTAGATGTTCAACTAGGTGATGCAGCAGATAGAGTGTTGGGCCTGGAGTCAGGAAGACCTGAGTTCAAATCCTACTTCAGACATTTACACATCCTTGAGCAAGCCACTTAATCTGTTTGCCTCAGTTTCCTCAACTGTAAAATGAGGATAATAACCTCACCCACATCACAGGATTATGAGAATCAAATGAGATGATACAGTAGATACTGTGCCCTTACTTGTGACCTGTATAGCGCTGAGCAAACCCACTGAAGTAACCGAGTCAATACCAAGGAATACTTAAAAAGTCATTGAATGACTTCAGCTTGATGGCAGAAGAGTACAGTTCTACTGTTAACTAGTCATATGACCTTGAGTCTATCACATCACAATTGTGAGGGGGTAAAATTCAAACCCAGAATGTGAGTACTGGAAGGGACCTCAGGAATTATCTGGTCCAACTCATTCATTTGATAAAGGAGAAAACGGAGGCCCTGAGCTGGGAAAGGTCCAAGATCATGGCTAGAATGTGATAGAATAGGGACATGACCCAGACCCAGCGTTTTCCCCACAATATCAGCTCCCCTGCTCTCAGGGAAAGTATGAAAAGCAAAGGTTGGTTGAGAGCCACCATCTTTGTGGCCTGTGGATGCTAGAGATCCATGGACTTCCCAGTCAATCATACCCTGTGATTCCATTGTTATCCAAGCTGGGGGAAACAAGTGGGAATGCTGTGGGGAAGGGCTATGGCCCTTTTGCTGCTCAGACTACGCTAGCCATACTCTCCCAGCCCCCAGTGTCCAGCCCAGGTGAGAGAGGGCCAACTGAGGGACCAGGAGCTACCACATCACCTACACCCCAGGCCTTCTCCCACTAGAAGGAAGTCTGGTCTGCTTCTTTTCTTCTAGACTCTCAGGTTGGTGACCTGGGTAAGCCAGGCTGCCCAAGCAGTAGGAGGTCAGAGCCTGGCTGAAGGGAGCTGGGTGTCATATGATGGAGTACTGGAATTAGAGGAAGAAAAGGACTTGAGCCAAATCGCTCAGCCAGGGGCCATTTTAGCAGCAGCCAAGCAATTGGATAATTGAAATCAGGTCCCCCGGGTGAACGCTGGCACGTAAACCAGAGACCTTCCAAGGCAAACAAACAAATCAATGGGGGGAGAGGGGAAGGAACCCTGTGGTTGGGGGGAAAGCCAGTACCTCCTTAAGGAGAAGTACCCCAAACCTGAGTCAAGATTGTTTGCCCATATGGGAGAAACAGAGGCAAGGTGGTGCAGGTGAGAGACTGTTGGCCTAGGAGTCAGGACACCTGGGTTCCAGCCACCAATTAGCTGCATGACCCTTTCCCCTTTCTGGATTCAGTGTATACATCTGAGTGCCAGCCCTGGAGTCAGAAGAACCTGAGTTCAAATACAGCTTCAGACACTTACTAGCAGGGTGACCCTGGGCAAGTCACTTGACCCCATTTACCTCAGTTTCCTCAACTGTGAAATGAGCTGGAGAAGGAAATGGCAAATAACTCTAGTATTTTTGCCAAGAAAACCCCAAATGGTGTCATGAAGAATTGGACCCAACTAAAATGACTGAAAACAACAAAACAAATGGATGCAGCTGGATGGATTGACCTCTGTTCTCCCATGACAATGTGAGGGGGACTCTCACTTCCTCTTCTAGTAGGTTATAGCGCATGAGTATGGTCATCTCAAGCCTGGCTGGCTCAGGATCTGATTCGTCAATGGATCAGCCAATCTACCAACATTCATTAAGCTCTTTGCATGTTCCAGGCATAGTGCAAAGTGCTGTATACACAAAGATAAAATGGCCAAGTCCCTGCCCCAGTCAAGCTTCCATCCTATCAGAAAAGTTTTCAGAGAAGGAGTGGAGCCACAGCATTCACCCTCAACTCTTCATCTATAAATGTTTATTCAGTTCCTGAAGATCAGCTGGTTGGGTAGTCCGGGGAAAGGGCTCTTATTCCATAATCAGGATCTGCTGTTCAGTCACATCCAACTGTTCATCACCCATTTGGGGTTGTCTGGGGAAGGGAGTAGAATGAACACCATCCCTCCCCCTGCCATCCATCAGATCACAGCCTAGAGGCCTCTCCTTTGCCTCCATCACACTCCATCAGCCTTGGAACACCTTCTCTGATGAACATTACATCCTCCTCCCAGGAGACGTTAAGCCTCCTGGAGGCAGAGATGCCATCATTTTCACCCACGAATCCCAGACCAGAGCCCTGCACATCGAGGAAATACAGCCAGACCAGTAGGCAGGCAGACTAAAGATCCAGGATTCCTGTCATGTCTTATCAGTGACAATATTCTTTGCTTCTCTCAGAGCCTTAGTTTCCTTTTCTGTAAAATGGAAACTATAAAATCTACTGATCTGACAGAGGCCCTCAGGCTGCTGCAGGTGAGGGTGATGGCGGTATTGGTGACAGTGATTTTGGTGGTAATGAGGAAGAGGAGGAGGAAAATGATGTCAGTTGTACTAGAAAGAATGGGCAAGGAGGAGGAAGGTCCCCACAGTCTCCCAAGCAGGACTTCCATGTTAGAGTAGCTGCCAGGCTGGAGAAATGGTTGCTCAACTCATCTTTTTGCAAGTACCCTTGAGGATAAACTAGAAACTTCCCTGGTGAGCTACCTGGTCCAGACCTCTTTCCAGGTCATCGAACATAACACTCCTTTCTGCAGTCTGTGCAGGCCAGTCTATCTGACCTACTCTCTATTTCTTACTAGAGACATTGTCATCTCCCACTTCCAAGCCTGTGTATTGGCCTGGAATGTCCTCCTTCCTCACGTCCTCTTCTCTGGAAAATACAGCTCAGGTCCCATCTTCCACAGGAAACCTTTCCTGATCCCTTCCTCATAACTGCTCATGTCCCCTCCTCCTCTCATACTAATCTATCCAAACCTTCTGAATCCATTTCAATAGACACATTTTATATTCATGCTCATTATATTTTTATGCATACTTGTCTCTCTCATTGGACTGGAAGCTCTTTGTGAGTAAGAACTGTAATTGGTACTTGACCTGGTACACAGAAGGAGCTTAATAAAAGATTGTAAACTGACTGATTAATCGCCTAGTTCTCTGAGGCCAAGGAGAAGTCATACAGCCCATTCTCCACAGGAATACTCTTGTCCCCCAGAGCCTTTTGTATTCTCCAACTGAATCTCCTCCAGCCAGAAGGCTGGACATCTTACAACATAAACTCAGGCCATAGCTGGTGTAAGGAAAAAATCCGGGGGTTGGGGAGGCGGAGCCAAGATGGCGGAGTAGAAAGACTCACATTTGCTAGCTCCGAACCCACAGCCCATGGATTTCCTCTAAAAAGAACTCCTGACAAATTCTGGAACAGTGGAAGCCGCGCAGAAACACAGTGAAGGAGTTTTCCGTTGCAGAGAGGCCTGAAAAACCGACCCCAGGGGCTCATCGCGCCCCAGATGGGAGCGGAGCCCTCCCCTCCCCCTACCCTGGCCGCACCGCACTGAGAGGAGTGAGCAGACCCAAGCAGGCTTCCAGGACCAGAATCTCCGGCGGCAGCGAAGGTCCCACCACCCACAGACTCACAGGTCAGTGAGAGAGACGGGCTGAGAGGGGAGCGGGGTATCTCTGGGACTTGGACCCCCTGGGAAGCAGCCGCTGTGGCAGAAGCAGAAGCAGCGCTGCCAGAGACTCACAGAGCAGGCAGGAGCTCCACCCCAGCTCCATTACAAAAGTTCTCTGCATAAACTCCCTGAGGGAACTGAGCCTGGGAGGCGGCCCTGCCCCCACCTAAGAACCAACAGATAAGCTCCCATTGAAGAGCAGTCAGGCCTGCCCTGAGGCTGGGGAGCAGCATTTGAATCTCAGACCCCAAGCACTAGCTGGGTGGACCTAGTCTGGGGTGGAGAGGACTCTCAGAAGTCAAGTACCTGGCTGGGAGCATTTGAATCTCAGACCCCAAGCACTAGCTGGGCGGATCTAGGCCAGGGGGTGGGGAGGACTCTCAGAAGTCAAGTAACTGGCTGAGAAAATGCCCAGAAAAGGGACAAAAACT